>CM043111.1:53933096-54306544 GCA_023701765.1 Hylyphantes graminicola
CTAATAATATTTACTTAAACTTCCTTTAGTGGGTAGCGGGATGCCTGCATAAACATGATGGTTCCATAACGTCATTACTTGAGTTTTTAGTTTACCTATTCATGGCTTTTTCATTGATTTGGCATAAACTCTGAAACCTTAAGCGATACTACATAATTTCCACAATCAGTGTCTGCCATCCATTGGTTTAATGTTTAAATAAAGACATTAATAAAGACATTATATTTAATCACATTAATCACAATACATATAAGCTAGTGCTTTTTTGGGGGGGGGGGGGCATTTTAATTGTAAAATGTTTCAAGATGATTTTTATGTGTGTTTAATTTAATTGAGAAATCGTTTAAAACACAATAATCCAATATGTGTATTAATGAATTCATGGAAAATTGTTTGGCAAAAAAAAATCTGAATTTAAAAGTACTTCTGAACCAATAATAAATTATACTTAAGAGATATGAACACTATTAATAGTTATTGATTTAGATATTCATTTTTTTTACTAAATAGTAAGACTTCTTCAGTTTACAGGGACTATTAAACGACTACTCATGCATTGGAGGAGGCTATATTAATAAATAATTTCAAATATTATGCAAAGTAAAAGTATAGGTATCGGTGGTTTATTTTTGTTACATTTCTGGCCGCCATGTGAAGTTTAAACACAACCGATATAATATCTCATAATTTAGAATTATTCCAGTGACGAAGTCGACACCTGAGCTTGTACCTAACACAACATTCGAGCTGCATCATACACACCATGTTTCCCCAGATCTAACGAGCACGTATCTCGTGGTATGCTCAAAACAAATTAAAGCAAACACACAGCACGAACATGCATGGCCAAATGAGTGTGAGGATTCAAACTAGGTATAATAGTTAATTTTAGTGATGTGCATTTTAAATCTTTTCTTTTATAATTCAAGTTGATGTGCATTTTAAATGTATTGTTAGACTATTTTTTAAACCTTTAAAATACTTAACGAATAAGCGCATGTTAATTATGCAACCTACTTGAATTCTTTGATGCAATCAATTTAAATGTTTAAAAAAAATGTCAGATAAAACTAAGACTGTGCAACGCGGCTTTAAATTGCAGCTCAACAAATTAATTCACACATTTAAATTCAATTATGAGCCATATGACAAAATTTAAATATTTTGAAACCCTTAAAATAGTGTATGGCACTTACCATTTACGCATTAAAAATGTTGTCAAAAAACTTGCTAAGACGTACGGCAGGTACTAAGAACTGGAGTACCGAATTTGAAGCCTTCATCTCTTACCAGCAATGCCTTGAAAACAAATAGTTTTATTTCAGCGTGATTTTCTTTGAACATGCTTGATTTTCTCAAAAGCTCTATTATGGCTAGTTTGTTTTGTTTTAGTTCGAGCTGTAGATAAGTTTCGGACAGACAGAACGACCGACAGACGGATAGTCTAGCAAACCAACCCAGTTCGAAGAACACCTTTTTAAAATTATTGTCCTCCAAAACATGCAAAGTACATAAAATTTCCATTTTGGATTTTCGACATCATCGCAATACTATACATCCGTTACCTTATATTTCATATAAAGTAATCGAATGTGAAAAAAGACTGTGTAGAATTAATTATGTTCAAAAAATGTTTTTATGCACATCGCATGTTATGTATTTTTAACTTAACTTAAACTTTATAAGTCAACATTCAAGGTAATGTTAGTCATTAAATGTAGTTTTATAAATACTTTTGAATAGTTAGTTTTCTCTTTATGTCGACTTAGTATTTGCGTAACAAAATTTTATTTTTAAACCAAGTAATGCCTCCAATTCTTTTATAACGACTGTATAAACTGTGATAAAATAGTTTTCTAAGATGAAACTTCTAAGCAGCTTAGTTTGTTGTGTCAATCGACTTTTATTTTAAAATGACTTTTCAAGAGCTTTGAAAAACTTGACTTTCTTCGTTTATATGTAAATATGAGCCATACATGTTATCTAAGTCGTAACTTTTTTATTTTTATTTTCTATTGGCGTGAGTTATTTCACCGAATTCTAGCCAAAAATGTACTTAAATTTAGATAACTATAGTTGAGTTTGACTATGTTACCTTTAAAATGGTTTAAATCTTTTAAAAATAATTAGTTCTCAAAGGACTAGGGGTAAATGTTTAAAATTTTTTGAATAAATGTAATATGAACTTAAACTTTAAGTAGATTTACAACTTATCAATAAAGTACAGTAAATTTAACAAAATTACAAACCCCTTCGAAAATGCTACATCCTGAGGGCTAGTTTGAGCTTAAAAATTTACCCAAAGAAAAGTTTCCCTGTAGAGAACCCTAATGTACGTTAAATCTTTTATAATATAAAAGTGTTATAATTTCATGAATGCACATTTTTAACTTTGTGCTCTTGTTGAATTAAAAACATGGTTCCTTTTGAATCATAAGCGCTTCTTTAGACAGCAAAATGAATAATTGATATGCCGTAGCTGCCAAGGCAAAAAAAGTAAAAAGTGCACAAATTGACAGATCCGATCTCGGTAACTTCGATATGCAAAGCTTGAACTCTAACACGTAATTGCTTGTATATATTTGGAGCTTGGGCACTTCTTCGCCAGCCAGCCGGCGCAGTGGTTAGTATTCTAGCCTTTGGAGCTTCTGGGCTAGGGTTCGAATCCCGGTAAAGGCCTGGATGTTTGTGCTTTTCAATAAATGTTGTTATTTGTCTATGTGTTTGTGTCGTCCTTCTTTGTGTGTCTCTTGTGACTGTCTCTTCTGGCGAGCTGGGTAATGGCTAAACAGCCTACACTCTCCCTTCTAGAGGGCGCAATCACTGTCATTTGTCATTTTGGGCACTTCTTCGCCCAAAACGTCAAAGCTTGTTAAATCTAAATTTAATAATATGATCACATCAATATTTTTTTTTTCGATTTTAAATAGTTTATTTAATTCAGTTTCTAAAAATAGGGGGAGGGCAACAATACGATAAGGATAACTTATCATTATTATGATAGATAATTCATATTAAGTCTTTTGAAAGAATGGACTTTTAACACTCCGTTATGTCAAGAGAAATCGTTTATTTTGTTGTACCACTTTTCCTTTTATATAAGAACAATTTGTAATACAGATAGCTTTCCATTTTCATTTAACACTTTATAACTTTTCTTATGATAAATAAACACAACATGTGTGTTCACATTTGTGGGTCACGAAACAACATCGGCATGAGACGCGCTGACCGAGGCCAAACTAATAACAATATGTGACTATTTTATTATTATTTTTTTTACCTCATTCATTTATCAAAAGTTATACTAATCTCTCTTTCGAGCAGTTTTCTCCTTTTCCCATTGTTTACTCCCTATGGCCATCTATGTTAAAATTTTCCAAGGCTAAAGTATTGGTACTGTACTTGTAATTTCAGGTTTTGTTCAAAAATTACTGGTTACATAGAAAAGAAACTGTAAATTACAAGTACAGTACCAATACTTTAGCCTTGGAAAATTTTAACATAGATTAATTAACGTAAAAGAAAGATGTACACTCTTAAAACAAAAGAGTGAAATCCACTCCAGTCGGAGAAGTGCATTTTCGACACTGGAAAGGAATGAATATTTACTCAGACTGAGCTAAAATCACTCGTCTGGAGTGATCCTGTCGGAGGTTTAACACACAAAGGATCCACTCCAAAGTGCATTTTCTAGACTAGAGGAGTGAAAATTAATCAGACTGGGTTAAAATCGTTCGTTCGTTTTAAGAGTGTAGAATATTTATAATATTTGATAAAATCCGCCATGAGGTGTAAATGTGTTTAAGAGCACAGCAAGAAATTTTGATACAAATGGTTATTGCTAAACACAAATTTCACCTCATGTATCCGATTTCACTTAATTCATATTTAAGGAGTAGGTAGTTTTGATTTGACAGCCGCTTTAAATAGCACATTTATCTGTGTTAACAGCCTGCTCTGAGAAGGTAAACATCCGAATTTACGAAAAATATTCAGACGATTTTTCTTTTGAAACAAGCAGTAATAATAACAACCTGTAAATTTTGTTTTAACAAATGGTATTTTTAGAACAAATAAATCCCAATTTTTTTTTTTGTATAATGTAATTCGCCTACCCACCTACCAAAAGGTCATGTCGAATATTGTCAGATATCTTTGAGCTCCTATAAAATCCTTTTCCTTCATTGGGAATAAATATTCATTTACAATTTTGTCACATCAAACAGTCCATTTATTTTGGATTTGCTGGAAAACATATTTGGTTTTTCATCTTTAAGGCTGTTGGCAAGATTTATTAAGGCTTTTGTTTGGTAAGGTCTCGATAGATAAAACTTCTAGAAAATACTTATCGTTTCATTGAGTTGCTTATCCCATAAGTTTATTTTTTAAACAAATAATAATTTTTATGCTTCCGATTTCAAACTTAGATGTTATTTTAAAGTTTGTTTTGAGATTGGTGTGTGTTAATTTTTTTTATTCCGAGAACTCTCTTATTTTCAGACTTAAAACAGAGAGCTAAAATCAAAACCTTTTTTGAGTGACTAATAAAGCATTTATTAAGAGAGAACAGATTTTGTACTAAACTATAACATACTAATTTACTTTAAAAAACTAAAAACAAATGTTTTACAGGCCCTACGTGGTTAAATTTTTTACTAGGTATCTATACAAAATATATTTTATTACATAACTAAAAATTATCGTGAGAAAGTATAAGTATTCAAAAATTATTTTTCATTTTTTTAATTTTTCAGTGTAGTTGTAACTTATAAAAATTCTAAAAGCGTACAACACAGTAAATTTACTTGAGAGATGTTATTCAGTTTATAACTTAAAAATTTTCAATCTATTAATAAAAAATGTTTTGTTATAAATATTATATAAATATTTAAAGTATAATAACTAATGAAATATTATAGTAATTTTAGTACCAATATTACTTAATTAAGTAATGCATTTTACTGCAAAATGAGTAACTTAATCTTTTCGAAGTAACATTTCAATGAGTTACGGATAAAATGGTTATACCAGCACTAAGTTTAGAAAAGTGTGCTTAATACATCGCGTAACTTACGTCGCATATAATCTTACATATAGGGAGTGACATAAAGACACTCGTACAAAGTAGAGGAAGGTTCATTTTCACACGAATCCTCTTTGCCTTTGAATAATCCACATTGGGATACATAAACCCTCCAGTGGAATATCTATATACTAAATAGACTATTTTTTTTAAATAAAATATTGCTACAGGGCCCTACAGCCCAGGTGGTCAAAGGAACAATATGGTCAGAGGTACAACACCTTCCCCTACTATTAATTCAGATGAAACAGGCAATGCTTGCTTCAATTGGTTAGGCTGGTGAAAGGAAAGACCAAACTGATTTGGCTCGACTGTACACTGGACATTTAAAGACCCTGTGGTTTTCCGGTGGCGTTAAGACTTTCTCTACCTGCACCAAATGCAACAGCGAAGAGGCCACCTCCCAGCATCCCTTGGCCTTTCGAGGGAGGATCTTCGACAAGCACCTGATTTGGCGAGGGAGAAGTTAAGAGAGAATAACCTCATAGATCTGATCTGATCCAGATCAGAGAGATAGGAAAGAAGAAGAATTCTGATTGACTATTATGCAATTTTAAAAGCAGAAATCACCAAACTACAACGACTTCATAAAGTATCGTAGCTCAGAATAATGAAAAGGTTTGATTGTACCAGCTAATTGTTTTGACGAGCATTCTTGTAACGAAATGATATAAGGAATAAAAAATTACATACGTTCATTTAGAATATTTTTTAATAATTAAATGCCCTTCAGTTAAAATACATTATTAAAAACGCATCCAAATACTTCACATACATTAGATGCTCTAAAATGATTTTTAATAAAAATCCGTCCCAAATATTATGTAACTCAAACGATTTTTATTTATATTAAACAATAAGCTGGTTAAACTTTTTTTTTTCGGTAAAAACGAAATTAATCTGTTCCAGCTTTAAATTAAACATTAGGAAACATAAAAAACTGTAATCGAAAAGAAATACCGTCAGTAGAGAGCGATTTAAAAACTAATTTTCCGAAAACTATTTGTAAGGATTTTTGAAAGTGGAAGAAGAAAACTGATCCCAATCATTATCCACTTTTTTTATCGGTAGGATTTATTTTCCTTCGGAAAATTACAACACGGAAGTCCCAAATGGGGCGTTAGGAGAAATGTGATTTATAGTGTTTGAAACAACCAGCAGGCTGCACTGAATACTGTAGGAAAAAAAAAGTGTTTGTTATTATTCTGAAACAAAAGTCAATATGAGAAAAAAGTCATGCGATAAGAGTTTAAATGATGGATAATGATATTTTATCGACATAAATCAAAGTGATTAATGAGGTTTTTTATACAACTTCCAACGATTTTTTCGAAATCATATTTAAAGTATTCCTGATTAATAGTTTTAGCACTTATTCAAAATTGTTAAAATATTTTTTTAGGTATTTTCATTGCTTCACAATTTGTTCATATTTTATTGAAATATTTAATAAAGGAGAGTAGACTGAGGCCGAGTAAATTCAAACTATGTAATATATTATTAGATCACAATAAACACGTGTATTTTATCAAAACAAAGAAAACCTGTTAGTGTTTCATTTTTTCAGAGACTTTCACCAGAAAACTATATTTAAAAGAAAAAAAAAACTTCAAACATCTTTAATTTTGCTGCCCTTAATTTTCTTCATAATCATTAGTAGTCCCATTTAATTATTAATAAATAAATTAAAATAATATTATTAATAAATTCACTTAAAAATGAGTAGTTTATACCAGGTACAATTATTAAATTTGGCACATCCTAAGAATCCTAGTGTTATAGTTTATACCAGGTACAATTATTAAATTTGGTACATCCTAAGAATCATGGTGTTAAGCATTTGAAAATCATTCAATTGTTCATTTTGGCATCGGAACAATCTATCAATACAAATTGACTAATATTTTACCTGGTAATTCTGTAAAGAAGACTCAAATATGTTTAGTAAATGATTTGCAAGTTATTCTACAATTAAAAAGTATTTTTCTTCTTTTTATTATATAGTCATGTAGCGAATGCTTTTAAATTTAGCTCTAGTACTTTGTATACTTTAAGAGCAACTATATCAACACGTGACTCATACACTGATTACCTGTATTTCACCCGAAGTGGCGAATTTTTTTTTTACCCAGTCATTGTCACTTAAAATAGTGGTTATTATTATTATTATTATTATTATTTTTGGAAATCTTAAACTTTTCTTTTCTCCATATTTTATTCGCATACTAAATATAAAAAAGTTCATTAAAAGCATATTTTAATGTTATTCCATGATAAGAAAATGCGGGAAAAATTTGTGGATTCAAAAATTGCTTCGAAGGAAGAATATTTCCGTAACAGTAAGCTAAAAATAAAGTTAATTGCATCGAAGATAAAGCAAGCATTGTATTTGTCTTTTGAAAACCACGATAAGCATGAATGCTTTGAAGTTACAAAACTAAGGAGAAGTATGGCATTTTGAAATACTAGTTCATCTTTTCGTTTTCCTTTCATATTTTTCAGAAATTTTCAAGATTTCTCATGGGAATAAAATGTATTATTCAGGCTAAGAAAATGTTATATTTTGGTGAATCTTCTGTTTGATTTGAGATAAAAAATTTCCAGTTAACTAAATTTTTCAAAAAGTTTTCTTGTTTCTCCGCACAAGATAATATTGACCCAACCTTTCCAAAGATTTTTTTAAGTTAACATAATATAAATAATAATACTAATTGTTAATTTTAGATTTTGTTTATTGGTTACTAGTTAATAATAACATTTTCTTATACTTTTGATATTATACTTAAATCTTATTATCTTATTTTTAAGTCGGTTTTTTAATGTATCTTTACACAAATAAATGAAATAACTTTAATTAACAATATCAATTGGGAATGTTCTCATTCTAAAAATTCAAATTTCGGATTATCGGATGAAACCAAGTATGATAATACATAATGCAATTTCAATTATTGACATCTGTAAACTTTATTATGTGCTAATTTATTTACTTCCCCCGCCGGGATATTACTATCTCCCCCTCCCCAACATTCGAACACAAACATTAGCATTTCTTTTTATAACGCATTGCTTAATTCTTTCCTTCTATTCTAAAAGGCGTTGAATCTTTTATTTTCTCAGGGATCTTCTCAACGGGGAAGCTTTCAAATTTATTGAATAGCTGTAATACAGTTGGGCATTCAAATTTACAACGCAATCTAATAAAATAGGAAATAGCAAATCTGCTTTTCGTGTCTTGCTTATAGCACTGTGGTCATGCGAAATGGTCTCAATTTCCTTTTCGCATGAGTAGTAGAAAATCTTATATTATTTACCTCATCTAGACTCAACTCATCTAGAACTTTATTATTGCTAAATTATGGCAGATGAGCATTGATGAATCGTCACAGTTGGAGGTAGGGGGTAGGTTAATATACATTCCGACTTGTGTGCTTAATCAGAGACCCGTTTATATAAGCCTTCGTCAATTAAGGCAAACGCAGAAAAAAAATTACTGTCACAAAAAAAGGAAAATACACCCAGTGAGAAGGCGGGAATTGAACCAAAATTGGAGGAAATTCCAAATAGCTGCCTCCGCGTATCTGGCACTGGTCGTGCTTTCTTAATATTGAGCAGTTTATCCAGAAATAATATAGACATAAAAACAACCTGAATAAGAATTTTCAGCCAATAAATTAAAATTCAAATAAAATTGAACTGACAATCTTACAAATGAAACCCAGATGTTTTTAATTTAATACACTAAAATGTCTTAAAAAATAATATCGATCATATGCTTTCAAAATTACTCCAGTGGAGATGTTGCTATGCCTAATGGAAAATCTGATTATTAAGTTTTTCCTTCGAATTTTTAAAAATCTCGAAGTTTCAGGTTTTCGTGTTATTTATAGTTCAAAGCTTAATTTGTATGGATACCTGCCTCCATATTCGAGATACAAATGATCATATATAATGCCTTCAGTAAAGGAAGAATAGCTTTCGGTGGGTTTCAGTGAGCATGGGACTTCTTTTTTTAAAAAATTAAATGGGCTGATGAAAATGGGAGTAAATTAAAATTGTTTTAATAAAAGATATATAAATTAAAGGCAACATTTTCACAGGTTTAACGTATGGATGAATACATGGGTGGTTATTATAAAATTAAATTTCTATTATAGTTTCAGCACGAAAATTTGTTGTGCTTCTGTATAGTTTCAAATTAACTCATAAAACTTAATGTATTGGCTATAATACCCAAACCCAATATTTCAATGCATGAAATACTAATATTTAAACAATTTCGTAAAATAATGCCTTGAAAAGTAAAAATTATAATCCATAAATACAGCTAAAAGAGACACTACTTAAAAAAGTAAGAGTGAAAATGCTCGTAAAGTATGTCTCATTAGATTATGCTCAAGTTAACAACTAAAAGCCTCAACGTAAAATTACAGGCTTGAAGTTGCCATAGTGACACGGTAGACAGGGAGAGAAAGAGATATACCTTTGGTCTGCGAAAGTTTTGGGTATTGTGTGGTCAAAGCCCTCGTTGGTCAGATAACCGAGTTGTTTGGTTGCCAATAGCAGTGATAGGCATGACAACAAAGAAGTACTTTTCTGCTCGAGTGAAACAATATAGAGGGCATTCCGAATGTCTTCTCGTTACATGCGCAACTGTTGGCAGATAAGTCTTTGTATGTAAAGAATACTGTCTGTAATTCTTTAATCTTAAAAAGTTTTCCAACTGTATTGTTCAGGATTTCTCTAAACTGATGCTGTATTTTTGGTTCTTAGGTTCACAAAAAAGGGAAACAACTGCCAACCATTAAAGTTGACACCATATGAAAATCGGATCATAAAAATAAATCTATACAGAATTTGAAATTTTATAAAAACTGTAACTTAAAAAGAAACACGTATTATGTAAGTTGAACTGTTAGTTGTATCGTTTAAAGTTATAAAAACTATCAGAAATATCAAAGTGAAATATGCCGTGGTGAAGCGCTATACATAAATGTAGGAATGTTGTTTTCCCTTAAAAAATCGGTTTTTAAACAAAAAAAAACTTGCTTCCAACCAAATTCGACTAGGTGCAATTGCATAATAAATAAAACGGACGCAACCAAGCCGTTTCTACTCTCTCAACATTTTGTGGTTCAATATAAGATATAATTCAGACAGACTAACATATATACACAGTTACACTACAAAAGTATAGATTTATATGCAATATATTCAAGGTTAGGTTTCCATAGAAGTCCATTGCTATGCATTCCTCCATGATCTTATTCTAATCTCCTTTGTCCCAATCTTGTGAACTTCAGCGAGGCCAAACCATTACCATAAACTTGAAATTTATCTAAGCTAGAGTTAAAGGCCGCAAACATCTTGGGGACATTAATATTGATCTTCCATGTGTCCAGCCAGGTCGTATGGTATGGTACATATATACTCCAGCTTGTGTGCTTGTTCAGGGAACCGCTTATAAGCTTTCGTCAAATAAGACAAACACAGAAAGAATTTTTACAAGCACAAGAGACACACAAAGAAAGGACAACACAAACACATAGACAAATATAGTCTGGCTGCCACAAGTTGGCAATCAAAATATTTTGATTGTGGAACAGTCCACTTCAAAAAGAGGTAAAGAAGGTTTTGGTATTGACAAAAATTACTATGTTTGGCGATTCATTGCTTTTAAGGGCACAAATTTCTTTAAGATTAGGTTAGGTTTGAATTATCGTCGCGCTAGAGCTACACGAGGGCTATTGGCGACGGGCGTCGTATTTTAGAACCACAGTCAGGTGACGAGCCAACACCTGAATAGGCACCCAACGCAACCGTTAAGGGCGACATCGTACGCAGCGTTAGGACTTTGAAGGATATTTAACGTGCACTCCCTTACACGGGGTATTATTCGTCGGACATTTTTGGCTGCACGGGCCGTTTATAGGTCGGCAGCTATTTTGGCGATGCCCGGACCCGAACCTGGGACCTTCCGCATGCTAAGCGAGTGCTTAAGGGGTCTAAGGAGTCTTGAAAATGTGCAAAGAAGATACTACAAAGCATAGTCTGATCTTTCATGTTATTTTTTAACTACTCAATGTATAAGTATAATTTTTTTATATGTAATTCTACAAGATTTATTTATTATAAACTAAGTTTTAAAATTTATGAAACTTTAGCAAAAACTAAAATATATGATATTAAACATGAAGGTACTTGAACACACTGTGATCAGGCTTGCGCGGCAAATTGTGAGGTCAAAATTGAAAAAATGACCAAGAAAATGACTTTATATTGTACAAATATGTACAGACTAGGACTTATACCTAAATTCTCAGCTCAATTTTAATAAGAAATAATTTTTTAAAAATTTAAAATCAAAATTTTTAAATTTTTATTAATTTTTTTAGAAAAAGGTTCTTAAAATAATTTCTAATTAAAATTGAGCTGAGAATTTAGGTTTAAGTCCTAGTTTGTACATATTTGTACAATATAAAGTCATTTTCTTGGTCATGTGTTCAATTTTGATCTCACAATTTGCCGCGCAAGGCTAATCACAGTGTGTTCAAGTACCTTCATGTTTAATACCATTTATTTTAGTTTTGGCTAAAGTTTCATAAATTTTAAAACTTGTTTTATAATATATAAATCTTGTAGAATTACGTATAAAAAAATTATACTCATTTATTGAGTAGTTAAAAAATTACAAGAGAGATCAACCTATGCTATGTAGTATCTTCTTTGCACATTTTTAAGACTCCTGTGACCCCTTAACCGACTGGGCTCCCCAGCCCCCTTCTTTAAGATTAAGAAACAGGTTTTCAATTGAAGGGTACATCGACAACAACAATTCTCTGTCGCCGACAACTGATGTGTAGTTCTAGTGTGATACATTATTTACAATCGAACTAGACCAACAATCCCCTCTTCTCGCCAAACGCCTTGAGCTGGCAACCCTTTTTCCTTCGGCTTAAGGGGGGATCATAGTAAACAAAAAAAAAAAAATCGAATTTTTGAAACCAATATTTTCTGATAGATGGAAACCCAATCTATCGAATGAGACCAATTTTGTATAGATCGGTTAATTATTTCTTATAAAAAATTAAAATTATAAAAATAAACAAATGTACCACGCCCCCTTTGAATTACTAATTGTATGCTTGTATTATTTATGTATTACATTATAAAATATGATTTTTTTGTGTTGATATTTGAAAACCAACCACTGGCTCAATGTAAAAAAAAAATTCCCGACGATTTACATGAAATTCGGTTAACAAGAAATGTTTCGGTGGTCATTTCGAGTTCGTGTTAACGGGATCGACTGTATTTGTTTTTCGCGTTTTACTCAAAACTATAATTTTCAACACTTAGGTACACTTTTCTCCATACCTATCGAATATTTTTTAATAATTTTTTTTGTGTATTATAAAACCATTTTAGATCTATTTAAGTCACCTAATTTAGTCTTACAAATTAAAATAAATATTTTATTATTTTACACTTTTCTTCGTTGAAAATCAGAATTTTTATGAATGTTGAATATAATGTTTTAAAAATAGAATTTAAAAATTATTTTAGGCAAAAAAAATAGGTGACTTGATTAGATCTAAAATGGTTTTATAACACACAAAAGAAATTATTCAGAAATATTTAATAGATTTGGAGAAAAGTGTACCGAAAAAGTACTTGTATTTTTGAAAATTCGTAATTGTATGTTTCAAAAGATGTCTTTTTTCAAAAATAATAATTTTTGAAAATAAGATTCTTAGGAGTAAATATAATAATAAAAGTACAATTTATAATTTGATACAATTTTTTTTATTGTACCATCATTTTTAAATGATTTAGAGCCTTTCGAAATCAATACTAAGAATTGGTCATTTTTGCTGTCGTTTACTATGATCCCCCCTTAAAACCTTAATTCAAAGTGGAATCTTCCACAATCAAAATATTTTGATTGCCAACTTGCGGCAGCCAGACTTTATGTATCGTTAGATGTAAAAATCACGTCTTTTAAAGCATTAAATGTTGTTTGGTTACAAGAAAATGTGAAAAGCATTGTACAATAAAATTCATTGTGAAACAATTTTATTACATAAATTGGCCCTAAATTCCTCATACTTACTTTTATAAATGTTTGAAAATGGAATTTAAACTATTTTGTGAACATAAAGTATCAAAAAATTATTGTTATAATTTATTCAAATGTTATAATTTTTAAAAAAATCCTAATTTTTGTTAGAAAATTACAAATTCACCGCTGCATTTCACCATTTAGTTCTCTATGCATATTGAGTCTATTTCACAAATTTTAGATTTTCAGAGTAAAAAATAAAAGGTTGTTCCTGAAAGGATTAATTTTGTTGCATTTGTCATGCAAGTGATGTTTTACCGGCATCAATGCTTTGTAGGTATCCCGAAGGAATTATTGAATTTGGAAAACAGTTAAATGAACTCTAAACAACAGTTGCTAAGTAATTACCCATTATAGATTTCTCTTATACTGAACTATATTTTTCTACCTTTTTTGTTGAAAAGTAAATGTTAAGCTTTTAGTTAGAAAAGTATGCATTTAAATCAGAAACACATGTGCATGCATACTGTGAAAATATAACACATTTATGAAATTGTATCTTTATAGATAACTGTTAAATGTGATTCTTTCGAATTCTGATCTGTACACGATTATTTGAACTTTTTTTTTAAATGTATGTACGGTCAATTCTACCATAACATTTAATTTTATGTCCCTTGGTCAAGCGGTTCTCTGAACAAGCACACAAGCTGGAATATCTATGTACCATACCATACCATATGTCCCTTGGTCATAACGTTTTTAAAAAATTTATATTTCTTTTCCATTTTTTCTTATTATACTAAAATTCTGGTCCTAATATAATTGCAAAATGGAATTCTAAAGCAAAGAAACTAAAAAAATTTAGAACCCAAAACAATGCAGAAAAGTCCTTACCGTCTGTTCCGAATGTCAAATTTTAATTTTAGGGCTCAAGATAACAATTTTTGAGCTAAAAAATACATTCATTTGGATTTTAAATTGAACTAATACTGTAGCTTAACAAATTCCTTCCATTAAATTTTGGCTATTAATATTTATAATGTGTTTTTCTCGTCTACTAACTTTGTCCCTGGGTTTTGGTACATTCACTGACCTTATTCCTAAGTGGTGAAGAGAGGCACTGGATTGAGCTCAGTGACTCTTCAACCATGAAAACTGTATTGCAGAAAATTCACATTTCAGTTAGTAGCCGCATACTTTTGCTGAAATTCACCAATAAGCCCCAAAATTAAAACTCAGTAAAATTTACTGCGAGGCTGCATTGCTTTCCTTACAGTCTCCCAGGTTTAAGGTTAATTTTTGCTAGAATATTGAAATATTTTTCCTATAAATGTGTTTAAGTGGCGTACCAGAGGTAAAAAAAATCGATTTTTATGAAACTGGAGTTAGTTTCAACACAGAAAAGTCCGAAAAACAGCGTGAATGTCCTTACCTTCCGTCCTTACCTTCCGTTCTAGGGATGGAAAACCGAAACCAGTTTTAAGACTAACCGGTTTTTGGTATTTTGGGTTCATTGAAAAATAGAGATTTTCGTCAGGCCGGTTTAGACCGGTTTCTTTAGCATCTGTGTTTTTTAAAACTGCCATCCCTTATTATTATTTTTTTGTTTTTTAAAAATGATCGTTGCTGAACTTCTATAACCCTTATAACCCTATAAACCTTTTGACAAACATTTAAAGTGATCTAGAAAAAAAATTACGAGTTTTTTATACCTGAAATTAAAAATTATGGTAAAACTACCCATATATATAATTGTGAATGATTTATATATGCGCATAGTAATTGTGATTAAAAATTTACTTTTTATGGTCATTAAAAAATATCTAACATAAAGAATTTTAAAAAAAAGTCCCTTGTGTTAATGTAAAATTCATATTCCTTATATTATCAGTTATTTATGTCGCATACAATATTTATGAGATTTTCTTTAACAGCAATGAACTAAAATATGTATGGAGAATATTATTTACATTTTGCTTATTAGATTACACCTAACCATTTTAAAAAAATCGACTTGAAAAAATGTTTGAGTGAACTAAATAAATAATTTTTCCCCATTTTGATTTGAATTCATGGATCATGAAACGCATCATGAATAAAGGATTTTAGGAAAATTCGCAGAGATATGCAAAGTTGTTGAATATTTTATTACAATCGAGAGCAGTTTTCGTGATTTTTGAATTGTGTATTTTTTATTTTATGTTTATAACTAAAACTGGGTTCTTACTCTTAAATTTATGTTATTTCTAACTACATTTACATTATTTTTCAAAAATACCTTGTCGTTAATTTTTATGAAATTTGCATAAACAAAGTATTTTTTAGTTTTACTGTGTAAAACTGGATTTGGAAATAAAACATTTACTTCAGATACTTTTTGATTTAAAATGTTATAATTATATTTATTGAAGCATACTCATCAAGTGTTTCTTTAATGTTTATTGTTTTTATAAAGATCAAATATAATTTAGAGTGGATAACATCTATATGAAAATAAATTTTAAAAGATGATAAACAATTATGCATAACAAAAATATTTTGCAAGAACCTCTTAATTAAGTGTAAAAATATTTATATTTAGTGAGAAAAATTAACGTAATGAGTATAAACAATTTAATGTAAAATATGTAAAATGTGGTGTGTTATTTTTTAAATTGTGTGTGAAATGCTTTAATTTTATTTCAGTATTATAAATATTGTGATTATCTTTTAAACTACATACAAGATTGAGGAAAGGTAATCGCTTTTCTTTATTTACTGATAACATATTCAAAAACATTTTTAGATAAAAAATATCTTTAAATGTTTGAATTTTTTTCCTGATTCCCATAAAACACAATATTTGCTCAATTAAATTTTTAAAAAAATATGTTAACATTTTAAAGGGAAAATAAGTGCTCCTGACTTGAATAAGTTGCTAAAAGTCTATCAGCTATTGCGTCGTTTAACAGCCATCAAAAGTTTTAGCTTTTATATTCATCTAACGTGCGCTTTTCTTTTTTCCAGACTGTCAAGGCAAAAAGAGGTGTCTATGAAAAGGAAATGAAAATGTTCCAGACAAGAAAGAGATAAGATATCTATTCAGACCTTTTGGAAAAGATTTTTAAATTTATAGAAATAGAAAGAGAAGAGAAGTCTTCAAAATGAACACGTCTTTGAATTGAATTTTTTATCAATGGACATTTGCGCGAATCTCCATTACTAAAATTTATCGAAATCCTTTCATCGTAGAAAACTTAAGCTCTTTTCAGTTAAACGAGCACTAATAATTTAAAGGAATATTATTGTACTGGCAGCTTGTAAACAAAAATTGCTTTTATTATCTTGTTAACATTTAAAATGATTCAGAACATTTATCATTGAAAATTGAGATTGGTACTTGCGAAATGCTATACATCCGAAAATGCGCAAGTGTTTAAAAAAAACCCTCATTTAACTGAATTTGTTTTGACTAATAAACTTCAGTACTAGTTAAAGACCTTTCTAATCATTTATAAACTGAAAACGTTGACACAACATAAAAACAATAAATAATACTGCCATTAACTCAAAAAAATTGTGCTTGTGGAACATAAATGCTTGGACTTAAAATACGAGATATGGCTGGCTTCGCTGATATAGCATTTTTTGTTTACAACATGACTCTAAACTGCACTAACTATACCGACTTCACTATGCTAAACGACACCAATTGCTCTGTTCCCGAAGAGCCCCCCGAGCCACTCTTATTCTTCGCACCACCAGAGTGGCTGGTCCAGTTTGCAAGGATCTCTTACGGACTAGTGGGACTACTGGGACTCGGCGGCAACACCTTGGTAATTTACGTCGTCCTTCGTTTCTCCAAGATGCAGACGGTCACCAACATGTACATACTGAATTTGGCTTTCGCTGATGAGATGTATCTGTTCGGACTTCCATTCCTGCTGACCACCATGATATTTCACTCGTGGCCGTTTGGAAGGATCATGTGCAAAGTCTACATGACGACAACCAGCATCAACCAGTTCACCAGCAGTTTGCTGCTGACAGTCATGAGTGCCGACCGGTATGTAGCTGTCTGCCATCCAATCAGTTCTCCAAGATATCGCACACCTTTCATCGCCAAATTCATTTGTCTGACGGCGTGGACAGTGTCTGCTCTGCTCATGGTGCCGATCTACATGTACGCCAGCACGCTAGAGCAAGGGGAATACATTAACTGCAACATCTACTGGCCTGAGAGTTCGTACATGAATGGTGAAATGGCTTTTTGCCTGTATGCCTTTACCCTGGGATTTGCCGTACCTCTGATCCTGATCCTGCTGTTTTACTTCTTGGTAATTTGCCGACTGAGAACAGTTGGGCCAAAGAACAAGAGCAAGGAGAAGAAACGTACTCACAGAAAAGTAACCTATCTGGTCCTCAGCGTTGTTACTGTGTACATTCTTTGCTGGTTGCCGTACTGGTGCGCTCAGCTTTGGCTAACCTTTATGCCTCATTACGCTGGACAGACAACCATTTCGCTGACTATGATGCTATTTACACAGTGTTTGGCTTACGCCAATTCGGCCATGAATCCTGTTCTGTACGCTTTTTTGAGCGACAACTTCAAGAAATCATTCGCCAAAGCGTTTACTTGCGCTTCTAGAGGAGAAGTAAATGCTCAATTACATGTTGAAAATAGTTTCTTTCCTAAGACCAAAGGTGGATCCAGTAAACAAACCGACAGAAAGGCTGGCACTTCTAATACTGTGAAAACCACAGCGGTAGAGAGCAATCGAGAAATAGAGCAGTCTTCAAATGTACCCGCAGCGATGACTGATGCTACGTTGCTGCGCAATGGTGATCTGAAGCCAGAAACTGCAGTTACTGAAGTTTAAGTTCAAATGACTAAATAATGTGAAGAATCAGATTTCAAACTCACGTTCTCAAAGTATACCTAGTATATAGAGTTTGATCATTTGTGATTGGTGATTTTTGACAGTCGTAAATTCATATGGACAAATTTGCCAGACAGATATCTTAGTTATACTGAGGAAATTGTGAGTTCTATACAACTGGAGCCCTTATGTTTTTCGGTGACTTTAGATTCTTAACTTATTTACTTCTGACTATAAACCACAGAACTCAATTTTAACAAAACACTCCAATAGCCTTTTTCCAAATCTTAAACTTTCTCCAAACTTATTATTTATTCTATGTTTACAATTCTTCATACCAATGACACAAAGAGCAAATTGACAGACAGTGGATGTTAATGGTGTCATTTTATGTTTATTTCACTTTCGTTAAGATTTAAAAATTGCAAATGAAAGTAAATGGAAACCACTTTTTTAATCAGCTCCCAAATATTAATTAACTTGGTGAATTAATTAAAAAAATTAAATTAATTTCACACAGCTCAGGTGCTATCTTCATAATTTTATTGCGATAAATAATATGAAGCACGGACACTGATACAGACATCGATCGAAAATCTCTGCAAATCAAATCCAACTTGGTGTCGTTAAGAGGTTCGAGGTTTAGCCATAGCCCAATGTTCTGCTCACAGCAGAACGCTTTCACGCAGAACGCACAGTTGTGTGCTGTGTGTAATGACGTGTAACAAATGAGAGTATTATCTGCTCTGAAAATGTTAATAAGAATCATTAATTAGAATTCCCTGCACTGTATTGGACGATTTGAATGGAACCATGGCTAGTAAAATAGACAGAGCGCACTGTGAAATGGGCTTAAGATTTAACAGGTTTGGTTGAAAAGGAACATGGGATAAAATTATATTTCTTCTACTGCAAAATGAGGGTTTTGAAATAAATATGCGATGCAAAAGAAATTTAAGTATTTTAATGAATTAGATAATTTCTTCAGGTTATTTTGAGGTTAAAATACAATGTCATGATTGATGGTTAAATGGTTAATTCTTTGGAATTAATGCAGAACTATGAATAACAATCATGAGTATTGGATTTGACCGAATAAACGTCTTACTAGAAAAACACGAGTGCTATTGACGACGAGCTCAATACGTCAAAGCTAAGGTCATCTTACTAGGATGGCACCTGAACCTGCACCTAACGAAAGATTTTGACGAAATCGTACGCGGCATAAGGTCTTTGGATCACCACAGATTTAGTCTTCATCCTATAAATTAGCAGGAACTGGTAAAAACTGTTGCCGAAATTGCTTCAAGAAATCTACAGAAACTTTCGGAGATAAATGACAAATACATGTCATCATACCATAAGAAATGGGGAACTGCTATTACAAACTAAAGAAATCTTTTGTAGATGCATTGACACCAATTACGCCGTCTAGACAGAATTAAGAGTGACTGCTGTTACTAGTATTCCAATCCAAATGACTTTTTAACTAACGATGTCCAGATGTATCTCTAATAGACTTTCTTCAATTTTCTTATGTCATCATCTATCTTCGAATAAACTGTGGGGCATAACAATTCAACTGTGAACTCGATTATCTGAGTTTCAGAGATCAAAATCTTCAAAAATAAAATGTTGAATGAAACGAACAATATATGCACAAGTGTGATTGAGAAATGAGGCGTTTAGAAGGGAATTCGATTGTCCACGAAGAGATTTTCACATTCCTTTTTTTTTTTCAGCAACTTCCTTTAAAGTCCAATAAAACAGACAATGAGTTTTAGGAGAAAGTAGTGAAAAACTAATGTTTTATTACTTCCTACTGTTTTCAGAAATCTCAGACTAATTATGTATGCCGCATTTCTGAAATCCAAAAGAATAGGATTTTTTTTTTTAGCATCAGAAAATGTTGTTTTCTAAGTGTACACAATATAAATTTTCAGTCGAACTTCACTGATCACGAACTTTTTCCAAACTTATTGTTAAGTTTGCTGTAGACCTTTTTCTAGACGACTCTTTATATGCCCAATTTGAGAAAAAGTAGGAATGAATTGCAACAGTTATTTCGAAAATGTGTCTGCAAAATGAACACACTGAAGACTATTTTGACAATTAATGTAGCCTAAGAGCTTCTACTTTGGGGTGTCACTTGCCGCGACTACATTTCGTATGTGTCAGCCATATAAAAGATTTTCACTAACGTAAGTGAGTATGGATGATTTAAACTGCATGATTGCACTTTGAACATTGTAGTTTGACCACAAACAGTAACCAGTTTTCTTTCCCATTTAGTGAGCTTTAAGTATATTGTAATTTGACTATATTTGTGCAATTTTGATTTGTTTAAAGGAATTGTTACAACAATTACTAAGCCTTATTGTCGAATTTTATTTTGATGCCTTAAAACTTTTTTCGCATTTGAATTGCAACATGCTTCTCTTGAAAGACTTGAAAATGTTTATATAACGGTAAATCATTACCCTAAATTAATAATGGTTTTCAGAACTAACTGTCATTAAATTTATGTTTTGACTATGTATCTGGTTAACAGATTATGTATCTGGTTGGCCGAATGTCTCATGCAGTTGTTTTGTTTGAGTAATATTTATGATTGAAAATACTTTTTAAAAATTATGTGTAATGCTGGGATACTCTTTATGAATACATGCAAATATACGTTCCTAACAGCCAGATAGTAGGGTTAAATGGTTAATCCTCTAAATAAAAATCTGAAAAGGTTAAATTCTTTAGTATTTATCTTCGGTATTGTGGTTGTAAATGTGTAGAATATAGTATTGTGTAGATACATCTAGTCCTGGAAGTGAAACTAAATATTTCAAAACATAAAATTAGTTTTCAAGTTACATTATTTGTAATTTTACTTCGAAAAGCAATTTCATTTCAGGTAGTTACTCTGCTTGAAAAAAATTTACAGTAAAAAGATTCTTTTAATTTTGATGCATAAATATGATCAACAATTACATTTAATGGACGTAAAATTGTAGGAAATGTATTACATTGAATTTCATTCAAAAGCATTCCAACCATGTGATGAATGTTTTACATTGCGTGTCTTTTCATTTATATTTCATTCATTTTAGAATTGACATTTTAAACATTTCTAAACACTAAGCATAAAATACTAAAATGTAAAATAGCATATAAGAGATGAAGTAGCAGTAACATATTTGTTTGATTAGATTAGATGAAATACACTCATATCTAAACTTATCTTTTTGACTTTTTTTATTTTTAAAATTTATTAGGAGTTACTTACAAGTATGTAATTTGCGTTTGACGCTTTGTACTAGGCCCTACATCACAAATGGCGCATAAATAACGTATCCATTGCAATTATGTGGCCCAAACAAAAAAAAGCACGGTTTGGACCCCCTTGTACTTACAAATGTATAAAAAAATAATAATTTCAAAGAAGTATACATATTTTTAATATTAGCAACGTTTTAGTAAATATATTAACAATTACAAGAACTGTTTTAAAAGTAATAGTAAAGTATAAAAATAGCAAAAAAAAATAAAAAGTATTAGTAAAAAAGTAATTTAACTATTTTAAAGTTTTAATTAAAAAAAATCACAAAAGCTAAAAAATAAATATTTCTAATATGGCTGCATACTCTGCAAATTTATGAATATGAGATCGCATATTTCAAGGTAGTTTTTAAGAATGACTTGAAAACTGTTTCGTTAAATATAATATACTCTTATATAAAAAAATAAGTTGCAGATAAATTAAAATAATAATATTTAATATTTTTCTGCGGATAATGGGTTATAAATCCAAATTGAAATAAAAACTTCAAACATTTTTAATTAATAAGGAATATTCGATTTGAATTATATGGAAATATAAAAGTATAAAAACATAACCGTATTTTAAAATAAAAGAAAACATTATAAAAAAAGTATTTTGAAAAAATTAATATTTATAAATATTAAAATGACATAACTCAGTGTAAATACTTGTATATATTGCATTATATTTGTATATAATTCTTTATGATCTTAATCGTGTTTAAAAATCAACTGTGTTCAATGGTATTAAAATTCTTTGCAATTGTATATCTTAACGTAAGTATTTATTTTTAGCGCAAGTTCAATTTATTTTGTATGTAATATATGTAATTAAACTTTCAAACTGAAAGTTATTGTATAATGTATGGTGCTGTCCAAAATGTAAATTATTAAATATTTGACTAAATTTATTGAATCCCAATGTTGATGTTTCCTAAGACATTGTTAATTTTTATGGCTTGAATGAAAATTTATAAGATAATGCATCGTTGAAGATTAAATTGGAAAGAAATATATTTTGTATGATCTATTATTATCTATGAAATATTTTTTAAATATAAAATTTACATTTTTTAAAGGCATCAGAAATCCGTAATTAAAATACAGTTTAAACTTAATCTAAAAATTATGTGTTTGCATATTTGTTTGAAAATATTCTTTTTACTCGTAATTTTTTTTAATAAAAAAACCATTGTATATAAGTTATTTTTGTTAATATATGTATTTCATATCAATTAACTTTATAACAAATGTAAAACCAATTTTCTAAATTGCAATAATTACCTCATCAATAACCCTTAGAAAAGTATATTATAAAAAGTAAATTTAAAAAAAATTAAGTGAACCTTTTTTTATATTTAAATTCATAAATATAGCGTTATCTATCGTGCTAAATAGTAACATTAATTAGAAAAAAAATATTTCAATCTAAAAAATTAAATGAGTTAAAGTTGTTTGATGGGTATCTGTTATTTATGATTTAATGTTATGTATAGATATTTTATATATATTTCTTGCAAATTGATACAAAAGTTTTTGATTCATACTGAATTCATTTGCAAAGATAATTATATTGCAAAATTTTCAGTAAAACTTACTTTAAAGGTGTAAATTTATAAGAACTATAAATAGGAATATGATTCTGTTGAAAATGCATGTATTGTGTTAAATGTTTGATGTTATTAAAATATTGAAATTTGAAAATTCATTTTTTATGTTTGAAACACAACACTGCACTCTCAACAATAATCAACAAATATCTGGCAACCTCTGTCTTCAAATGCAATTCCCAATTTTGAATAAGGACATTTTTTACGTTTAATGAAAAAAACACGATTCTTGCAAAGATTAAGGAAATGGAATTTGAGAAATTGCATTAGTTTTAATGTATCAACCAACCCAGCAACAGATATATATATATATAAGGCTAGTTTTTCTTGCAATATACTTATAAATGTATTAAGATATTTTTATTAAAATAGTTGAGCGAAAAAGTAAATCATTTTAAATCTTTATACGTAAGTCATGAATGTTACATGGGCGATGATATACCAATAACATAAATGAAGTGCCCCAGATTGCACAAAACTCTCATTCTCTAAATTATTACTAAGATCTTCACTCTGGTCTATTTATTGTCGTCTTTTGATGATGACAAGATCAATTAGACAAAATTTGCAATGAAGGGGCCTGACTGTGTATCTTAGTTGTACTTTAGAAAACGTGAATTTTGCAACTAACCCCTTCGGAATTTTAATTTAGTATACAATGCATCTAACAAGAGCCAAGTTCTCTAAACAAAAACTAAAGTGCGCATGTATTGTATTTCAAAGACATACAACAGTCAATAATCGATTTATTTAGCACATTATTCTAAGTAATCTAGACAAATGATCTAAAATATACTTTTATGACAACATTGAGCTTAAAATTCCACAAATTTGTATTACGATCATATATACATTTTAGAAAAAGAACAGTAGAAGTTTATTTATTAAAGTAAACTTACATCACAAGAAATAACTCGAAATAATATGATTTTGTGAAATATTTAAGAGGTTTAACTTGATCTAAGTTACACTCAAGTTTTGTTTTGTTTTGTATTTGTGCCTCCAATTGTTTGCTAACAAATTAGTTATGCAGTAAGAAAAGTTTTAAAAAAATTAAATAAAGTGTAAGGTCAAATTCTTAAAGAAAAAATTACAGTTAATCGGGAAAATATTTAAGATAAAGCAAATTTCATACAAACTATTACGAATATATAAAATACTTTTGACAAGTTGTAATACTTTACGGCACACCTTTTCGATAAAAAAAAAGTATTGTATAAAATTTATTGATGGTATGGTATGGTGGGTACATATATATTTCAGCTTGTGTGCTGGTTCAGAGAACCGCTTATAAGCTTTCGTCAAGTGAGACAGAAACAGAAAGAGTGTTTTTCAAGCACAAGAGACACACAAAGAAAGGACAGCAGAAGCACACAGACAAATAACAACATTTATTGACGGTCACAAACATCCATGCCTTACCGGGATTCGAGCCCGACCCCAGCAGCAAACGATTGCACCGGCGGAAAAATTTATTGATATATTACGCAGAAGAAATCCACAGATTGTAAAAAAAGTCCTAAGAGATTGTCCTCTTTAAATGTATATTTACTTAATTTTGGTTCCGGGATGGCCCAGTGGTTTGCAGGCCAATAAGCTAGCAATCTGTAACTGCTGCTGCAACGGGTGCGTGCTCGATTCCCGTCTTCGCCCTGGGTATACTTCCTTTCTCTGTATCAGTAAAAATATTTCCGTGTCTGTCTTGTTTGACGGAGGCTTATAAGCGGGTCTCTGACACGGCTCACAGGCCGTAATACCTACCCTACCCTACCCCACTTAATTTTTTCTCCCTCTTGGAGTAGAAGATATTAACAAGCGAAAATTAACTCATTGAAGTAGCTGTGCATTATGTACAAATCGGTGGGAATAGGCTGTTCGTTTATAATTAAGATGATCAAAAATGTTTAGTATAAAATGCGGCAAATTTCTTAAGTATTAAGCAGGCACAGATAATAAACAATTATCATTAATACACACCAATCTTTTCTACTAATCTAATAACATTAATTTTCATGCTACATTTTTTACGGAAATATATTTCAAAAATTTGACAATTAACCGTAATATGTTTTATATTTTAATCAAAAATTAAAAGGTTTTATGAACACAAGAAATTCCAAAAATGGATTATTATTTTCTTCAAATGATCCTATCACTGAACGTTTTCTAAGTAAATGTTAGCTCTTTTACATAGTAATGGCTTTTATTTAGGTAATTGTCTTTTAAAAAAAATAACTAACCATTAAAAAGATTTTCCTTGTTATCTGTTTCAGGTACGATTTACTGGGATATAGGGCATTCTTTAAGAGACTACATTTTTGTGCAAAAATGAGCGTCGTAACGCTTGTTGCACAAAAGCATTTGACATACTTTTACAAAGTTTATAAGAAATTTAATAAAACAATGTCACTCATTTTGTCCAATCACAGTTAATTTAATCTCTATAATGCTTATTCTAAATCCACAAAATGAAAATATTCAAATATTTGTTTTCCTTTCAAACAGCAATTGGAGCCATATATCAGTGTTGTATATTTTTCCCTTTTTCGTGGAATAAGATCATTGTACTAAACTTTTATCATCATAATTTAAGTTTTTTGTCTCTTATATACAAGAATAAAATGTTGATATAAATGTTATACTTTATTTTAGAAGATAGATTGGCATTAATTTGGTTTTATAAATTTTGAAATTTCTCAGTAATCTAAAGAAAAGCAAATTGTTATACAAACGACAAATATTTACAATAACACCACTATGCTGATTAATAAACAAACAGCCTCTAGCATTCCTTTAGGGTATTTCGAAAATTTCTTCCTTTTATCTAACACACATTTTAGATTAAAAAAAGAAAGTGAGAACACTGAATTTTCAGTTTTATTCTACAGGTTTCCCATCTTTTCAAATTTAATTTTTTTACGAATACATATCTTAAGAAAATATTTAAAGCTAGTTTTAAGGGCGACTTTTTATTGATAATAAGTTTTTATAATCTTTATAAAGTTTTTACTTAAAAGAAAAGTACCTGATAAAGTTTTAGATGCCGCCTCGGTGGCACACTCGTTAGGATTCTAGCCTTTGGAGCTGCTGAGGTCGGGTTCGAATCCCGGTCAGGCATGGATGTTTGTGACTGTCAATAAATATTGTTATTTGTCTATGTGTTTGTGTCGTCTCTTTCTTTGTGTGTCTCTTGTGCTTGTGTCATTTCTGGGGCTTAGTACAATAGACTTATAGTCGCAGTGCTTGGCGATCTTGCCCCAAACCAAGAAAGTCATAAAGTCATAAGTTTTAGATTGTCTATTCCTAGGATATTATTATAGATAGGCACATGTTAATTGCATAAAATTTCTACATCGTAATTTAAAACTTGTACATTGGAAAAATAAAATGTTATTAAAATACACTCTCTAAGTGTTCTTATCGGCATTTAAAATCGGCATGTAAAAATCGGCATTTTTAGTTTTTTTTTTTAAAATTAAACTTGCAAGTTTTAAGTTGTATCACTAAATGATTATTTTTCAAATGAATTGTTTTGTAATTCTAAGCCAAACATTAAACACTTTTAATAAATAAAGATAGCGCACACTATTCTTTTTTACATTTCTTTTATTTAAGGTAATTAAACAAAGAATTTGCAACTTATTTTTTGAAAAAAAAAATTAACTGTAAATGTAACGACACATTAAGTCCTTTCAAAAATTACATCTTTTGTTACAATTTTTAATATTTAGTCTATTTTTTAAGGGGATGTTTGTCATAAAAGTTCTTCATTAAAAACAATAAAGTGTAATTGAACTGAGTTGTTTACATTATTTGATTATTACCTTTGCATTTTATTAAAACATTCCATTGAATGTTTGATTATCTAATTTCAAGATATTTGTATTAAAAAAAGTGCATTTCTAAATTGAATTTAAAACGCCGTAACAACTAATATTTATTTTGTCTGTACAATTAATTTAATGAGTGACATAAAAAGTAAATTCTTATTTAAAAGAAGTTTGTAATTAACAATTCATGCGCGTTAAATAATCTTGACATAATGACGTCGAACGCCGTCCAATTCATTCCCTTCATCTATCCGTAGTACAAATTAGCGAGTCAGCGTTCCTGGTTTTAAAATTTAATTCACCATAACTGAGGAAAATAACCTCACAAAATTCACATTTTAATTACAGCTATAGTAAAGATCTCGGTCTTGATTTATCGCCCAGTAAAAAAACGAAGGTTTTTCGTAACATATCGATTCAAAGTTCAATGAAACTTGATGGTTATACAAATATTACTTTAATATTTTTTTATAGTAGTCGCCAATGACAAAAGTCGCCAATGGATTGTAGTAGGTTGGTTGGTTGGCATACAAATATTTTCAGACTTGTGTGCTTAGGCAGTACCCGCTTATAAACCTTCGTCAAGTAAGACAGTCACAACACACACACTCACACTCACATGCACACATATACGTTAGAGATGCTGCCATCTATCACGCGGCACTTCCACAATTTAGACATGTTTCTGAAGGGGAGGGAAATAGTCTCCAGGAACCTGTACCCGCGGGAAACTGCGCAATGACCGCCCACAGGACTTTCGGACCCAACATATTTAACGAGCACGTACTCCGCATATACTCGGTGGGTTTTAAGCGACCAGGACTCGATTGCGGGACCTTTTGATCCGTAGATCAAGGCACTGACCACAGGGCGCCCCACAGCCCTCATTAGGGTTTGCCGAAAAAAACCTTTTATTTTATTTCGGATCGCTATAGTGCGGAAAAGTTGCCATTGGTAAAGACATGAAAGATGCACTAATTATTATTTTTTTATGACTATATCTTCCGTTCGCGCAATGCCATCAAAGTTGGCAAAAATTGTCAAAAACCGTAATTTTTCATAATTTTTTAATCCCGATATATGATTTTAATTGCTTTCCTATATCATGTTGTATGATTAAAATTTACAAAAAGTTAAAACTTTGAAATTGAGCGAAAAATACGAATTTTCCTAATTTTATACTACGTTGAGTGGTCGGAAGATCTGACACAAATGTATAATAACTCATTCATTATACTATATACTATAGCATTTATTATTAATAAGTGCTATAATATATGGGGGCATTTCCATGCGTGACTGACACTACATCAGAACGATTTAACCAATTTCGTTTGCATAGTTCACAATCATCTTCTATTTATTTAAAAAAAATATTGTATGTCAGTATACCCCTGAGCATATAGTATTTTTAGCAATCAGTAAAAAAAAAATTTAATTTAATATTTAACTAAAAAAATAATAAAAATGTCCTGATGTGACTGACACTACACAAAAGTTCATAGATTTTTGGCTATCATAAAAATTGTCATTTCTTCTGATTGTGCAGTAATTCAGCATTCTACCACTGCTTATTTTAAGTATAAGGTTTGAGGCTAAATATATTAATTGCAAAAAAGTATTGAAATACCATAGGAAAAAAATTATTAAAATTTTTGTGCGTGACTGACACTACATTCAATTCGTGACTGACACTACATTGTGAATTGTATCACAGATATGGAATTTTAAGCAATAATACCGCAACATATGTAAATAATTTTGAACATATTAAGTTACAATTTGCAAAAATGGCAAAATTATGCTTAGAAAAAGTTACACAATGTCCCCTAAAGTAGGTTTCTGGTAATTTCTTAAACTCTAATTTCTTCTTCAAAATGCAGTAAATCAACATTCTACCAGCTCTTATTTTAAGTATAAAGTTTAAACCTAAATCATTTAATTGATAAATAGTATTGGAATATCATAGGAAATAATTTATTAACCCTTTTGTGCTTGACTTACACTACATTCAACTTGTGACACACTACATCATGTGAATTGTATCACAGAAATGGAAAATTTAGGCAATAATAACATAACATATGTGAATAGTTTTGAATATAGTAAGTTAAAAATTGCGTACATGGTAAAAATATAGTTAGACAAAGTTACACAACGTCCTCTAAAGTTGGTTTCTGGTAGTTTCTTACTTCTGTCTTCAATAGCATTTTCTTAAAAACCTTCCTTCTCAGGTCCCTCAAAAAGACTTCCCGAACATTGCAGATGTTTCAGTTTTATTGAATAAGCATCTTTTAACATTTTCCCACAAAATATTTAACGATAATTTAACTACAAAAGGATATAAAGCTCTTTTTCCAGCATCAAGTTCATTTTCAGAATTTTGTTGAGAGGTATGTTTTCTTACAACATTTAATTTTTTTTAATTAACCGTGCAGTATTTTGGGGGATTTAATGAAACATTGGCAGTTGTTTTAAGTAGGTATTTGTTTAATTAAAAAAAAAACCGTTACAATTTTTGATTGTCTAGGAATCGGAAAGCTTAACTTCCTTTAATGAGCATATATAATTTAATCTGCCTATTTTGCCCTTTACACAGTTGTCAGAAATGCATAATAGTGGTATGTTTGAGCAGATTTCTCATGCAAAGTAAAAAAAAATCTTAAGCAAAATGTGAGTCAAATTTCATAGAAAGTGTGACTTCTTTTATCCCTTCCTCACTGTATCACAAAGTCCATAAATTGGACCTTTACCATGACTGAAGGCAAAGAGGACCATGACTTGTGGAAGAGAATTACCACCCAATGTTGTCAAACGGTCGAAGGATTGCAATAGAGGTGGAATACTTTTAATTGAAGTGCTGTCCGTAAAGTAGTTTTTGTTTTCATTTTCTTAAAATTTTTGAAATTTATCCCATCTTAAAAACTTCCCCTTGGCTCTGTTTCTTCTTTTTTCTGTTGATATAGCCATCTTAAATCAAAATTATCAAAGTATAAGAAATCTACAAATATTATAGCTAATCTAAAACATCTAGATCAAAAAGAAGTTGTGACTGACACTAAATTGTGACTGACACTACAAAGCTAAAATGTGTTATAAATAGAGAAAATGCTTTTAATTTAAAATTAAAAAGGTGTGGAATAACGAAGAGGTTACTATAGTAAGAAAATATCGTAAAAAATTAGAAATGAAGCCTTATTTAAAAAAGTTATAGAAACTTTTTCATCTTTTCGTGACTGACACTACAGTCAAAAAGAAGATTTTTATCTTCCAAATTAAATATCGTTTAGTTATAATTGCCAATTAATAATGTGTTTTTAAGGTAGTTCTGATAGTGTATTTTAATAATTTTACCAATAAATCTGATAAAATGTGTTTCTTACCTTAAAATTCATTTGTTCAAAATGATGAAAAAACACGAGACCATGCTTTCAAAACAAAGCCGGCATTTCGAAGCTGCTGTGTTGCCAAAGATGAAACAATAATAGTTGTTGATACACTAAAAATAAAATTCAAACCTTTCTAAAGCAAATATAAAAGTTACAACTGTAGAAAAAAATATTTATTTTTTGCTGTTGTGGTCTCTTCTGACGTGGAATTACCCATGGATTTTACATACTTTTAATGTCTAATTCATGATATAGGAACGTAATTAAAAGCATCTGCCGTGTTTTAAAAAAAATAATAAAAAGTTACGGTTTTTAAAATTTTTTATCCAACTTTGAAGGCATTGCGCGAACGGAAGATATGGTTATAAAAAAATAATAATTCGTGCCTTTTTCATGTCTTTAGCAATGCAAACTTTTCCGCACTATAGCGATCCGAAATAAAATAAAAAGTTTTTTTCGGCCCACACTAGCCCTCATATTAGGTGTTTGGTTGGTTGGATTGGTTGGTAGACATAATTATTCAGGCTTGTATGCTTGGTCGCAAGGACCCGCTTATAAACCATCGTCAAGTAGGACAACACAAGACACACACAGACACAAATGACAGATGCTGCCATCTGTCGCCACCTCCACAATTTAGACATGTCCCTGAAGGGGAGGGAACTAGTCTCCAGGAACATGTGCCCATAGTAAACTGCGCAATGACCGACTACAGGACTTTCGGACCCAACAGATTTAACGAGCACGGACTCCGCATATACTCGGTAGGTCTTTAGTGGCACCGGGATTCGATCTCCCGGCCTTCCGATCTCGAGACCGATATCTTGACCACAGGGCTCCCTACAGCCATATTAGGTGTTTGAGTTTTGAGTTTGTTGATAGACATATATTTTCAGGCTTGTGTGCTTGGTCGCAATTACCCGCTTATTAACCATCGTCAAGTAGGACAACACAAGACACACACAAACACATATGACAGATGTTGCCATCTGTCGCCACCTCCGCAATATATTAGGTGTTGGTTGATTGGTTGGTTGATATACATATATTTTCAGGCTTGTGTGATTGCTCAGAGAGCCGCTTATAAACCTTCGTCAAGTAAGACAGTCACAACACACACACACTCACACTCACATGCACACATATACGCGACAGATGCTGCCATCTATCACGCGCCACCTCCACAATTTAGACATGTCCCTGAAGGGGAGGGAAATTTTCTCCAGGAACCTGTACCCATGGTAAACTGCGCAATGACCGACCACAGGACTTTCGGACCCAACAGATTTTACGAGCACGTACTCCGCATATACTCGGTAGGTCTTCAGTGGCGACCGGGTCTCGAACTCTCAACCTTCCGATCTCGAGCTCCGAGATCCTTGACCACTAGGCTCCCTACAGCCCCTATTAGGTGTTGGTTGGTTGGTTGATATACATATATTTTCAGGCTTGTGTGCTTGCTCAGAGAGCCGCTTATAAACCTTCGTCAAGTAAGACAGTCACAACACACACACACTCACACTCACATGCACACATATACGCGACAGATGCTGCCATCTATCACGCGCCACCTCCACAATTTAGACATGTCCCTGAAGGGGAGGGAAATTTTCTCCAGGAACCTGTACCCATGGTAAACTGCGCAATGACCGACCACAGGACTTTCGGACCCAACAGATTTTACGAGCACGTACTCCGCATATACTCGGTAGGTCTTCAGTGGCGACCGGGTCCCGAACTCTCAACCTTCCGATCTCGAGCTCCGAGATCCTTGACCACTAGGCTCCCTACAGCCCCCCTATTAGGTGTTCTTTGGAGAACGTTAGGTTTAGTTTTACTGTCTATTGCTAGCCTTCATGAATCTTTAACACTGCCAATTTCGTATAGATATTAAGAACTCTGGTCAGGTGATGAGGTTGACGGCAGATCCAGTCACCTGAAGCAAACAAGTCAAGCCTTAGTGCTCTTATTTGGGACTTTCAACTCCCCAGATTTAACGAGTTGTTATGTAACAGTGAATTCAGAAAACGCGCAGACAAACACTTAAAACAAATATCCATACTCATATACCGGTATTTGTCGCCAATAGCCCTCGTGTAGCTCTAGTGCGACGATAATTCAAACCAAACCAAACCATATACCGGTATTTAAAGCCTGTGACTCTGACTGATTGGCCAGCTTTCTGACCATTCAATCAGCTGGGAGAATGTAAGTTTCGCAGTTCCCTCAACTGTTCCTATTACCACCCTGAGGCTGAACCCGTACCAATATTTCCCACTATCCCTTGTTAATAAAATTGTATTAACTGGAAATGAGAAGGCGTAGACTTAACAAGTATCCAGGTAACATGGTACGATAATGGGGTGGAGCAGGAATTGGGGGAGGGGGAGACTCATTTACAAGACTTGATTAATGACACATTCCTGATTAATGGGCAACACTTGGACTCAAGGGGTGGCAACGCATTAGTTCCGCTATGCAGGTACTGAATGTTGAGAGGAAGAGTCAGGTGTTAGTTCTCGGGAATGGCCTGCATTAAAGATATTTGAATGCATTGGAAATATCTCAGTAATACTAATTTGTTAACATTGACATCGGATAACCGACTTTTGAGCATTAGTCGGCTGTGGTGACCATGTTCAAATGGTGTGCTATGTTATGAACTTTATTGTATGTTCCATAGTATGCCACTTCTATGCCATAGCATAAATTTTAGCTAGAGATATCAATATCAATCAATAAAGTAGTCAGTTCAGGTGGTGAATTTTAGTTTGGATAATTCCAAATAGCTTACAGAGAGTTGTAAGCAATGATTTACGTTTTTCTGGAATTTAATTAATCATAAACTATGCCTTATCACACAAAAAATATAATATATGGTAGTACGATTTCAAAATAGTATTACCCAACAAATACATTGCTTGGAAGAGTTTCTAATATATGAATCTGGGTACTCAATTTATTGCAAATTTAATGTTTCTAAGCAATAGAATGTCATTTTTCAAAGTCATAGAATTCCAATAAATTCACAAAGTTTTCGCCAATAACATTTAACATAACTTTCACTTGAAAATTTAATTGTCCGTTAAGAAACACACTCACTCCGTTTAACACTGAGTTTTCTTCTTAGAGCACCAGGTGTTTTCAATCAATCTCCCTTTAATCTTCATCAATTTATTGGTACTAAAATAGATTTAAATAACCATTTAATCATTTTTCTTATGCAACCCCTCTCAACTGCGAAAAAAAGTTGATTTATCTGTGTGCTCTCCTCTTCCGGACAGTTACTTTTTCTGAAAACTCGTATGGATCGGCTATTCCCAAAAGACACTTAGTCAAACTTATCATGAAGTATGTTTTTCCCATTATTTTAGCCAGAACTTTACTCATTACTAAAAAAGGGGATTCTGTTATTTACTCTTGTTATTTCCATGACACGGTGAAAAATAATTATGGAGAAGTAAATTCATTTGGTTCTCGAAGATTCTATTTGCAGACCTTTTAAATTATGTATATTATTTATTCAATCGATAACTGGAAAAACTAGAAATTATGCATTTTATCACATTTCTGGTATGATTAAAACTTAAGGGAACATGCTATTGGATTTCGTAGAAGAAATATGTCAAAGTAATACTCAACGTGAAAAAATTCTGGTATACACTGAAAGCTAAATTATTATAACAAAATCAACATCTCAATATACATACATAATGGCTCTGTAATATTTAACCCGTGTTTTGCACTTAGCACTGTATGAATTTTTCTTGGCATAGACTTTTTGATATTTTGGTAGGTGGTTATGGAAAATCCAAGACCTTATTAGATAAATTTCACTTTCTAGTTGCTTAAGATTTTATGGTACTGGATTCAGCTGCATGATGCCAAAACTCATCCTATAAATTCTCAATTCTAGTGAGATCTACACTCTAAAAAAATATCTGTAAGGTTACTAAGAATTCTCTAGGAAACTCAGCTTCCATAAGTTTTTTTAGTAGCGTTACATAAGAAATATGTGTATATATTACTAATTAAAGCTTAGTAAGTTATACTAAGAAAAATGTAGTAGATTTACAGGGGATTTTCTTGTATGTTTACAAAGAAACTGGTAGTAAACTGGTTACAAAAGTTTAAAACCAGAGGGCGCCACTAATTTTTCTGTTAGTCAGGTTTTACTTCGAATTTCCCGAGGACAGAACCCAAGATTATCGGGATCCGTGGAACTGCGCGTTAGTCCTCTCTGCTATCGGGGACTTGCATTTTGATTGCGTGTAAATAAAGAGGTTAAAATCTTGATCGTTAAAGGCGTTTTATGTTATTGATTAAGAAATTTTAAGATTCATTTTTTTTTCGGATATGAAGTTTTCGAAATAATTTAACGTAGTTTTTTTATACAAAAATTAAAAAAAAACGTTTTTTTTTTTTTCTTATCGTTGCGATATATAATCTTCTCTAAAAAAAGATAGGGGGGGGTAATGTAAGGCATCAAATTTCTATATACTAGTTACTACTAATTCTTTAGTCTAGTATACTTAGAGATTGAGATTAGGTTACAGTGATCTTTTTTTAGTGTAATGTGTGTGACCTGTAGTAAATACTAATAAAAATTAGTAGTATTCATGCCAAATTTTTTACAGTGTAGTGGCTGTGGAGGCCTATAGCAAGGTAAAGTTCCATCATGCTCTTTGAACCATCCTGAGGACATTGCGAACAAGGAGCTTCGTACTACTGAATGTATTCATCACATGAAGGGTACACCATTAACATATCTGGAAGTGATTGACATGTGATAATACTTAAACATCCTTGGACGTTTAGACAATGTTAAACATGAACGATCAAACCATATAATAGGGTTTCTACCAGCTTGAAGTGTGATGGATTGTATTAAACCAAAGGTTGTGTTGGGTTATAAAACTATCGGGTTATCGAGCTTAAAACAGCTGTAAAGTTAAGAAAATTTTTGGAAGAATGTTTTTTATTATCAGAATATTTAAAAAAAACCTCAACATCAACTAGTTAATACAGTCATATTAAACTTCTGACAACAATAAACACTGTTATCAATACAAAACACATATTTGACATTCCCGGTTTCTGGAACGTGATTTATTATGATACTCTGAAAACTGGGTGAGTTGTTTCGTCGTCACTTGTCCTTGTCACTGTGACACGATAAACTCAAATGACGAGGAAAACTTTATTCGGTTTTAGAACAATGTCTCCAGTAATGGAAGATCACTAAATGAGATCATCAATCAACCGCGTCAGCATTATGAAGAACCCAATCGCAAAGAATGAGTTGTCCCGTGATGTACAAAATGCGTGTGGTTTCAGGAAAACTAAAAGTACATTTGAATAACGGGAAATACACAAGCTTATCTTGGTACTTAGGGATAATTACTTTAAAAAATATATGTAGCAACATTTTAGTCACATTATTTTTTTTTCAACATTTTGCTTGTTAGATAAAATTGTCAATATTCAAATTTTTTTTTAACTGTCTAAACAATATTTCAATATGTCATTTAAAAATGTTTTATCTTCTGAGCATTTCTATGCGTTTATAGTTTATACATCGTTTTTAAGGTCCAAAAATAGTTAAAAAAACAAATGTTATTAAAACTGGAATGGGAACTGAATATTACGTAAGCGTAAAACTGAAAGCAACCTAAAAACTTAAGCAAAACTTAATTTAAGTTTTCAAAAGGATCAACAAGAACTCTGTTAGACATAGGATTTAGTCAAATAATTACATTTTTATTTATTTCAATTGTTAAGTTTTTTTTTAACTTGAATTTTTTATCAAAGCTTTTTCGAGGTTTTTTATAAAGCATATCTTTACTTCAGTTTTTTTTCAAATTTTAGATATTTCTATCGAATTGTATGCTGTTTTTTCCCCACAAAACATAAAGCCGTAAAAGGTTTTAAAATATTTTACCACACAAGCATAAAAAGCACTTGTGCATTCCATACAGAGCTTACGATGCAGAAGAACGCATGAATTGAAAAAAATAGATGTACCTAGGATATTTTATGGGAGGCAAAACTATGTGACACGAAAAAATACCAAGCACCAATAACTTAAGCATGTATTGTGAGATGAGAATTTTTCTTGTAACATTGCACATTCCTTAGTAGAGGTATATTTTGAAAGCGTTGAAGCACGTTTAGGAATGTTAACTACTTTACAAAAATTTTATTAATGTATAGGGAATTTGGTATTCTTAAACACATTGTGATTTAACTACAAATGGGGAATGGGGAACGCATTGGATCATGGTTAATTACTTTTTACTTAATGTGAATATATGATCATCATTTTGTACTAACGTTGACGGCCACAATACCTCATGTTTACATGTAATATAAATACTTAGACATTGAACAAGTATTATAAAATAAAAAAAAGCCTTTAGATGTGTTAAGTTATGAGTACACACGTTTAGTGTCAATTTATGATTTTAATATTTCATTATAAGTAAATAACAAAAACCAATTTACCAAATGAACTAGATTACCTACCCCACAAGTGAACATAAATAATTTAAGATAATTTTAAACAAAATTTTAATAAAATTTAAGATAAGTGTGAAATAAAATCATGCTTTCATGGCAACATGAAATCATTGTTTGATGTGGGTAATGTGTTAAGAAAACAATTCACTTGTCAAATTCTACACTTCCAAGTGTTAATGTCACTGCTTCCAAAGTTGGTTTCTGGGGATAAAGATACAGTGCTAAACTGACTGTAAAACTATTTTGTTATAGAACAATTCATTCTAGAATATTTTATTCTTTTCCAGCCTCAGTGAAACCCAAGGGAAATCACACAGCAGACTTACAGTTCCCTTTCTTCCGCTCACTTCAGCTCCAAGGGGATATCCTTAATTAACGAATATTGGCAATTTGAAATAAGTTCTTTAACGGCAACCTGGCAACATGAAGGGAAAAAAAATCACGTAATTGCCTACTGTTGAGACTGCTGCTTTGGATCATTGACTGTATCTTATTAAAAGAAAGGAATATATGATGGGATAGATCCATTGTGAGTTAGGAATCCAATCAGTTAATAATGCTAGAGGTAAATGCTCTTTCGGTTTATAAAAAACGAATGGTATATTTTGTCGTAAAGTATTTGCAATTAGTTTTTATTCAATTAACTTCGAAATTCAAGGAACCTTAATTTGAAAAAAAATACTCTGCTTAGTAATAGCTATGCTGTTTAATAACTTTTCAACAAAAATTATTCGTTTTGAATTGACTTTCCATTTCAATTTTACTTTGTAAACGAGTGTATGTGATTTTAATAATTTGATTATTGTATATTGATAACCTATTGCAAAAACGTATAAATAAAAACACCGGGGCCAAAACTGCCTAAAAAGTTACTGCAGTGAAATTTAACTGCTTTAACTTTGTACAGCAGCGTTAAAAATAAAAGATGACCCACCCCTAGTAATTTATAAGCAGTTAAATGCTCGAAAGGTTGGGAACAAGTTACTACTTTATTATATTTAATATGGATACATTATTCAAAATAATATTTTAAGCGTTTGTAAAAAATACAATTTTAAATTGCTTAGTGTCGAATTGGAGATACTTATTTGCTCATTGAGAATTTGTTCTACGATTACATTAACCTTTTTACAACTTTAAATGTAGACTCGATGTAGTTATAGTAATAATATATATTTAGCCGCCCGTTAGGATGCTAGCCTTTGGAGCTTCTGGGGTCGGGTTCGAATCCCAGTCTGGTATGGATGTTTGTGACCGTCAATAAATGTTTTTATTTGTCTATGTTTGTGTCGTATCCTTCTTTGTGTGTCTCTTGTGCTCGTGTAATTTCTGGGGTTTAGTACAATAGACTTAAGGTCGCAGTGCTTGGCCATCTTGCCCCCCCCCCCCCCCCACCAAGAAAGTCATAAGTCATATATATTTACAATATTCTTTAAAAAATATTAACGTAATCAGGTAGTTCAAAAATTTTGTTGTTGCTTTCTTTCACATGCTATTTCTTAAAAGTGTCATTCTATTGTAATATTAACTGCTGAAGTTTTGGACTTAGTAATTTAATTTCCCTAAAAGGGCATTTTCATAGCACTAATAGAAACCAAAAACTTAATTTTGTATAGCACGCATACCATTTCCTTCAGAATTATAGACTTCAATAAACTTTCATTGTCGTTGAAATAACTTTTTATGAAAAAAACTTCATTACCTTTTTCCTACAACTAGGAAATGAACTTTACCAAAAAATGTGAAACGAAATTTCTTGCTCTTCAAGAAATTTTAGCGAATTATTCAGACAAAGCTGTAACCAACCAAAGAAAAAATTTCTGCAAATATTATTAAGAATTGCAACATAAATTAATGGAACTACCGCTGTTAAATGTACAAAAATATGTTGTTTCTTACACTCTAGGTTTTCCTAATGCAGGTTTTTACGATAGCTGAAGGAAAGCACTTTAAAGACTTACAATTATATCCAAATTGTTTGAAATTTTCCCAGAATACTCCCAATGCAAGGGGATTCGGTAAAAACTAATAAAACTATGTAATAATGGACTACTGAAACAATAAAGTGGAATTAAAAGTCCATAGGCGTGAGAAATTTCCCGCACTACCGGTCCCACTCCCTCTGCCCAACCATTTTACTCTTCCATAGCTACATTGTTTTTAACCAAAAGTTACATGCTTGGATAAAGTAGTTACAGACTTTAAAATAGTAACTTAAAAAAAATTCAGTATAGCTCATATGAGCAAAATATTTTTTACAACTAACAACTGCTCTCGTTTTAAAGTAATTATTTGTCTTTTTTAATCGAAAGTTTAAGTTCAAAATAATTAGTTATTAAAATAATTCCTTAATAATTAGTTATTAAACTAATTCCTTAATAATGTAATTTCGATTTGATTTTAAACTATGATAATTGTTTTTTATTTTTTATCAGCTTAATTAATATATTTTTTGCAAATGAAAACAAAAATCATCTGTGTATATTAAGCTGTGTTAAACATAAATAAAACTATTTTTTAATGCGTCGGTTACAAGTTTTCAATACCGCTATAAGACTTTCCAACTGGTTACTGCAATAGGTTATTTTCCTTTCATTTTGTATTCCAATTTACCTCTCATGTGAACGTGGTACGTAAAAGCTTCATTTATAAAACGGCTTTTTAAAACATTAAAATAAAATATTCAAGTGCTATCTACTTTCAATTCAAGTACACATTAAACACAGAATTACTTATTAAGGCCTTTAAATAAAAATTTAGTTCGAGTATTAGACTTAAAACAATCTCTTTAAGCTCTTGTATTTATAAAATTACCTATTTAAGGAAGTCACACATAGTGAATCGAGTTAAGAAATATGTTAAGAATCAGTTTTTTTATATAATTAACTTTTCGATTAGAGTATTTCTAGAGAAATTATCAGTATTTCAATTTATTTTACGATTTGCTTGAATTTCTAAGATTTGTCAAAATATTTTAATTTTAAATCCTTGAATAATTTAGATTCACTGTACTTTAGGTAAATAATTATTAAGGACTAAATTAAACGTTATAATAAAAAAACATTTTAAAGGAAAATATATTTAAATTGACAAATGCTTCAGAATCTAATGAAAAGTATTAAATATTGTTTTTATAACAACGTGCTAAAAAGTTCGCTTCTTTATATCATATTCATTCCTAAATCGTTGCGAAAATGACACTTTACGTGCTTACGTCACAGACAGTACCGAAAGTAGTACTTTCGGCACTAGTGCGGTAAAGTAAATAAGCGTATCTGATTGGTATAAAAACAAACTGATATCATGAATATCTCCATGGAAACTTAATTATGTCATGAAACTCACTTATTTCTATTGGTTTATTACTTTTGAATTTTCTAATATCTCCATGGAAACTACAAGTAATGCTTTTTTGCACGTTATTATAAAAATATTTTAAGCAAGCACGTGCCAAATGATGCTTTATTAAGCTCTTTTCATTACTTGACTTGACCTACGCCCTACGGTCTCGTGAAATAAAAGCCACTCTCTTAATAAAGTATTTTCGGCACTAGTTGCTTAAATAACCATTCAATATGAAGATTTACAATTTATAGGAAAGCAACGTTTTAGACGATAAAGTTAACCAAAAGTTTATGATAACTATAACACTTAAGGTACCGAAATAACGCTTGAAATGCTGGTGTATTAGATAAACTTATTTTAAAACAAGAACGCGTTTGTTACGCAACAAGATCCACTGAAACGATTTCCCATTCATTTAAAACTAAACGTAACTTTCTGTGATTTTTTTTACAAGAAACTCTTGTTACACCATTAATCAAAAAGCAAAGCTTCTGCTGCAGGCTACACTTACCTTCAAAACTATTCCAACTGCGTGGTAAACAATCATTTCCTCAACCTTCCTAAAAGAATGAGGGCCATTTGAGGCCCTGGGTTGAAATTGCAGGGATTGTGTAGCATAAAGTTTTGAAAAGTCAGAAACAAAACCTTCATTTTTACCCTGGTATGTAGTAGGTAATGTAGATCACAATGAACTTGGATGTTCCTGACTTTTTAATTCCATAAAATATGATTCACTTTTGCGTGAAAGGCAGCACGAAAAGTATTAAAGCTAATGCCTTAAAATGTTTTCTTTTGTTACCGTTGATTTAAAATAAAGTCTTTAATTTGCTTTTTTTTCAAACATTTATGAAATAGCATAAACAAAAAGGTACTTTTTATGAGAAAAAAAATAATGCTTTTGTAGCTGATTAAAGCAAGTATCATTAAAAATAATGAAAAACTCTTAAGTGCAATAAAGCCTTTAATGTTTCTTTATCATTATAGGAAGGTATTTTGTATATTTACTGGGGATTTATCTTCAAACATCATTATTCATTTCAGTTTGATCTCCGCCTGCCCTTGTTTTCATTTTCCTTTTATAAACACCATTTTAAAGAATGATTATCACCGTTTTCATTTTCTTATTAGTTTAGAATGGAATTATAGTTTTATGCTGTGCATAATTTACATTTATTGTTACTGCAACATTTGAATATATGTATTTTAATTAGTTTTTTTATAAAAAAAATAAACTTCCTACTTATGTAGATTAACTTTTCCTCCGAAAAAATGCACAACATCAGTACAGTTTAGAAAATCAATTTACTGTATAATTTTTCATATAAATGCATCATTTTAAGATTTTCTATTTTCCCTCCATGAAAGTCACTGTATTCCGAATTTCCAATAAATATTTATTGGTACAAAATTTTGTCAACCATCATTTTCCATGTAAATTTATTTTTGAAGCCAATTACATATGCAAATGTTTTGTTTTTCTGCGGGACCATGGTTCTAATAAAGACTTTTAAATTTTATGCAATATACCTTTTATTCAAAAACTCACACAGAAACTAGTTTTAAATAAAAAGTACTTTGATACACCATTAGTTTATAAGCTATGCTTTTTATCATAGTTCACAAACATATATTAAACTTGTATTACAAAATAAAAAAGAGCAATAATATTAAAGGTTTAACCTTTGTTCAACAAGAGCTTTTTGGTATTTAATTTGCCTTAACACTTCTAAGAATTAAAAGTATTTCAAACCAAGGTAACTGAGGAATTAGAATTATTTCATGCACAGATAAGTTAAAATGCTTTGAACCAAAAATTTATATTCTGGGCAGTGAACCATGGTACATTTTACAATGTAACCCACCCTAGGTACGCGCATTTCTTTTAAGATATGCATAGTATTGGTGAAGATTTTATTATAAATAATGACAATGGAAGGAGAGGCGGCTGAATAGAAGAACACGTTGTAAGTATCGAATGTAAGTATAGTATAAAAACATTTATTGAAAACAAATTCAAAACAAAATTGAACAAAATTGAAAACAAACTAATGTGTCTGGCTGCAAAGCAGTGTTACCACTAAGTCTAATTGCCTGTTTTCCCTTGTAATTTCGCAAGTTTCCTAAAATTTTTTCATTTTTGGGATCAACTTTTTTTAAGTGGTTTAATTTTTGCATTCCCCATCACCCATGAAAATCTAGCATCCCTCTTCATAACAGCTTTACGTTGTAGAAGTTGATATGGAATTTGAAATTTGATACTTACTTGTATCTTTAATGAAAGGGCTGTGAGGCGCCCTGTGGTCAGTGTCTCGATCTACGGATAGGAAGGTCCCGTGATCGAGTCCTGGTCGCAGAAAACTCACCGAGTATATGCGGAGTACGTGCTCGTTAAATCTGTTGGGTCCGAAAGTCCTGTGGGCGGTTATTGCACAGTTTCTAGCGGGTACAGGTTCCTGGAGACTATTTCCCTTCCCTTCAGGGACATGTCTAATTTGTGGCGGTGTCGCGTGATAGATGGCAGCATCTGTCACGTATATGTGTGCATGTGAGGCACCTGCCGCGTATATGTGTGCATGTGAGGCATCTGCCACGTATATGTGTGCATGTGAGAGTGAGTGTGTGTGTGTTGTGACTGTCTTACTTGACGAAGGTTTATAAGCGGCTCTCTGAGCAAACACACAAGCCTGAAAATATATGTATACCAAAAAAACCAACCAACTACCATTTTTAATGAAACGACCATCTAAACTATAGCTGCTGATCTCCGATCCTTATTTTCAATTCCGTTGTGCCCGGAAAGTACCTACTCTGATGAATTCAATCACATACTGGATTTAAATCATTAGCATTAGAGAATGTGTTGATGATGTACATGTGGGGAAGAGTATGTTAAATAGAATGTGTTGATCTCCCTCCAAATTAGTCAGGTGACAAGATTGTAGAGTGACTTATTAGCATCATCGCATTCCAAAGATTTAGTGACTAAATTCCCCCTTTATATAATATTCACGAATATAAATGGTATAATCAAGAATTGTTTTATAAACAATTCGACATGCATTATCTGAAAATAAAATAAATTAATTTGTAAAAGGAAATCAATGTTAGTTATTTTATTGTGCGGACGTAAAATCATGGTTTGTAAAGCTCCCTTACTCGAATATTTAGGTTCTAGACTTCGTTTAAGGGTGTCGACAATGCCTTTCCATTTTTTTTTCTCTAATAGAGCTGCAACACTGGTGGATGCCTTTCTATAAACATACAGATTACTTAAGAAATAAAATTTAAAAGTAGGTACCCACACGTAAGGGGAACTGATGCAAGTTAAAATCCGTTTGCATGCTTTGTTTTAAAGCAACTTACGATACAACTCAGCTATTAGGTTTTTGATGAGTGCACGCTTAATCTATAGATAGATCATTTGAATATATATATATTTTTAATTTAAACGATATGTCGTCTATAACCTCTTCGTGCAGCTAGAGTGAAAAGTTAACCGAACCAAACCAAATACAAAGATTTTACATTATACATTTCTAATATAAAAACAAATACATATTAATTTTGTGTCAGATGCAATTACACACACTAAGGTGTAATGTCACATAAAATGTTTTAAATTAAAAGACAAGACTACATTGACAAATTCAATTTCTCAATATTTGTTACTCATTCAAAAAGGTCGCTTAAACCATCTGAGATGTAGAAAAAAACTTTCTGAAGTATAAGATAATTTATGAGTTTTAGCTTTAGGTAATTCTTTTTTTATCAGCTGTATATATTATCTACTTAATATACTTAATAGTTTCACCTCAATTCAGTAACTATATTATTTCGATTTGAATTGCCCTTTACAAGCTATCGATTGGCTAGAAATACCGAGCAAATAATTTCTATTGTCATATATTTCTTGCCATGCTAGTATTTTTGATTTTTGAATAGCAAATATTCACTATTGAATGATTTTCAATTTTGTTCAATTTTGTCTTGCTCTCTGAGTGATAAGCAAATTGGCTGAAGTATAATATTGTTTTCACTGCTTGAGTTTAAATTTGAATATTTAACTGAATAATATCCTATGGAAAACAAAGTTCACTGTACCAACTAGGCAAAAAGCATTGTCGCGGCCATGCCAGACATTATTGGCGATTGTTTGTGTAATGCGTTGCAACCCTACAACTGTACTGTATAAATACTGCAGTTTTGAGTTCAGATTCAGTTACTAATGTTTAACTAACGTTGTTGTGTTCTAATAAAGTTGTTATTGTTTGAATCTTCCATGCTAAACAATATCCTTCACGCCCCTTCATTTCTGCTCTTAGACACATTACCCCCAAAACAAAAACAAATTCACTCTCCAGGGATCTCTCATGAACGACGGAAACATGTTGTTGAAAAAAAAGAACCATTAAACTCTATAACTTGAGAACCATGCTTCGAAATTACTGAACGTAAGATTGAAGATACTTGGATAATGACACTGAAATACAGCAAAACAAAACATCAAGGATAAAAAAGGAAAGTAAAAAAAACCGGATAGTACCTTTACACATCCAGATGTACAGTGCAAACAACAATAGCCAGAAAGAATCCGTTTGTCTTTGTTATTTAGGTATCTTGACAGAGGAAGGATATAAACAATTACTGCGCTGGTCAGGTCAAAATAATGATAAATGTCGTCAGTCTCCCATGAACTTTGTTCCATAACGACAAGGAATGCCGGAAAATAATATCAGTTTATTTTAGTTATGTTGGGATAGATAGGGATAAACTATTTTTAGGGCCAGGTTGTTACATTGAAAGAAACTGTTAATTGAAAGCAAGAATGGGCAAATGATAACGAATAAGATGAAGAATACCTTAGAAATTCTTAAGATGGTCAAAAATATAAACTGGTAAAGAAAGCCACGTACTTCTGAAGTTAAACATAGTTCAATAAAAGGTAAACATTATAAAAAAGGTAACTACACTTTTTATTATTTGTATTGCGAAAATTGGATGTAAGTCAAACAATCTTTAAATTTCAGCAATGTTTACAAATTCAATTACGACTTTTTATATCGTTAATTTTGTTTGTGAAGTATATTTTGCTTTGGTATTTTTTCAAAGTTATAAAAAATTAAAAATATGCCTCTATGTACTTAAAAATATATTTTTACTATGAAAAATATTCTTTAAAAAAACTAAGAAGGTTTTTTTAAATAATGCTTTTGAACAAATATTTACAGTTTATTAACTTTAATACGAACATAATTTAATTTTGTCCCCTTTTAACTTATTATTTGAGGCCCAGTGGCTTAGTGGTAGAGCTTCGAATTGCCACACGACAGGTCCGAGGATCGAGTTCAAAATTGGGCCAGGTTGATCTATCCTTTCATCTCTTAAGTGGGTCGATAAAGGGGTACCAAGCATGATTACGAACCAAACACTGGGGGTTCCATGTGAGGCTGACCACCTTACCTGGACATATACCTAGCACCGCAGAGCAATCGGTCAAGTAAGCTAGAAAGGGTACAGCAGGCCATGGACCACCAACGGGCTGTTGCGACGAGGATGTTTTTTTTAAACTTATTAATTAGTGTAAGAAATAGTCATAACCATATAAACAATAATAATTTATAATGTAACCGAAATAATAATTGTGAAATGTGCAATTAATGTACTGTAGTTAGATCATAGTCAAATGCTCTAAAGTAGTACCTTCAAATTATTTTCAATTGTGTAATATGGAAATAATAATAACTGCATTATCTTAACAATCGTCGAAAATTTTATTTTATCATAAGCCTTGGTATAAACTATTTCTTTTACGTTTTAAAAGTATAACTTTTATAGGAGGGCAGGGACAAGTTTTAAATGCTTTTTTTTCATTTTGACAGTATATTTTTTACCTTTAAGTATTTTAAGGAAAAAATGATACCATTGCCTTTTTACAATTTCCTCTATAAACTAAAATTTACTACTTTTCATAGATATAAATGTAGTTTATGACAGCAAGTGAATAAGTGCAATCTTGTTCAGCTAGAAAACGTGCTTAGCATAACGGGTAATTTTTCAGACAGGCTAAAAATGAATTATAATAATTTAATGATTGTCTAAAAACGAATATAAATAAATGATTAAAAAAATACCAGTTTATTATATTAAAAAAATTAACTTATTACTTTTTAAGAAAGGTTATTTTTATCAACTGGATCACTATCATCTAAGACAAATTTTGAAGTTTCTTCTTTTGCGAAGGCAAAGATTATTGCTTGTTTCAAGGCTTGTTTCAAGAGGTTGTCTCAAGTAGAGCTAAAAGTTTAGAAAAAAAGAGAAAAATCAGCGATATGACATGCATTTAAGTTTGGTGAGATTGCTTCTCACTCTTTAGTAATTTCAGCCAAAATTTAGGTGAAAGTGACAATTTATATTTTAACAGTTTTTTGATTAGATAAGTTTTATATAAAAACTAATATTAGTTTATCGTTTAGATCCTAGAAATGGTGAACGTAACGTTGGGTAAAAGTAACGTTGGCGTTTAAATATTTATCTTATAATCATATTTGCTATACTTGCTCTGTATAATTAAAAAAAAATAATACTTTTTTAATAATATTTTAACTCTTTAACTCTTCTCTATTTTAACTTTTTAAGAATGGTTATTTTTCAAACTTAATATGTTATGTTACTTTTAACATTTATGTAAAAATCTATAACAGTCATCTAAGTTTAAAATTTTCCCAAACTTTAAAACTCTCTCATCCAAAAATGACACTCGAAGACTTCAGCTTTGTACCCATTCCCTAAACTCCGGTTTACATACTTCCAAAAGAAATTTAAGCATGCCTCACCAAAACTGTCGAGTTTTCTAATGCATAGATTACGCGCTATCCCTTTAACTGTGAGCTTACTTTTAATGCAGTTCATGACGTTCCATTGTAAGGAGTCGAGTATTTTTACGCATGATGTATTTCCTACACATTTCCTTAAATAACTACTTTACCATTCCGCGCGTGAGTTGGAAAAGTTTAGCATTAAAAGTCAATAAAATAGAATCGTACCTCATTATCCACGGGAAAAGATATAAATTTTAAGGAAGGTGGTTAAGGATTTTCATACGACAGCTTCATCAGTTGACGGTGGCAGGTTTATAGCATTATTAGATCGAGTTAAGTTGTTTCCGATCTTATATTCTACGTGATTTTTCAAATATTCGATTAGGAATTTGTCTATTGAAAACTAGGAGGTGCGTAAGGATGTGTGACCTTTACACAATTACCATTGGCATCATAATTTTTCTCATGGTTCAAAATAACAATAGGGCAGGCATCTATTGGGATAATAAAAACATTTTCTAATAGGAAAAATTTGAAGAATCGAATAGTGTGCTTTTTGATACTTAAAAAATGGCTATAGACGATCAGAAAAAAATTCTAAAATGATAATGCCAAACTGTCATTGTGACTGAAAGGGTTAAAGGTAATAATTTGTTTCTAAAAAATAACTTTAAAACCTGCTCTATGGTAGCTCCCCTTTGCGCTTGTGCAATTTTCTCGAAATCCATATTATGACGTTTGGCAGGTACTAGTAACTCGTGTATCAAAATTTCAAGTCCTTGAAGCTGTCTGAAGATGCAAACTAGTAGATTTAGAGTAGTGTTTCAAACAAACAGTCTGCCAGACGGACCAATGTCTGAAAAGATCTTTGTTATAATAATTACAACTCCAAAACATGTAGAAAGCACAAAATCTTACTCCATTTCGATTTTTGGTTCCATCACAATGCCTTCATGTTATATCTTATCTCATTTTCATAACATATTAGGTTATTGAAAGTAACAACAAAGCAAATTGTGCAAATCTTAATTCAAAGTAAAATATTATACTGTTCATGCAACAATGGTGAGGATCTTAAATGTCAATGTTAGACATCGATCTCGTACAAATTCAGTTAAAGTAATAAATATTTGCCAACATTTGAAATTATTGGTGATTCTGTAAAAATGAAAAAATAAATTAAACTCTTTATTATATGAAAGTAGCTTCTTTTTAATCAATTTTTTTAAACTGCACACCGTACTGCTTGATGGTGCAAAACTTAACGGACTTTAGCTTTTAAAATAAAATAAACAAGATTTTGCTTGTCCATTTCAATGATTTTGGTATTTTGATTTTCGATGTTTTTTTAGTATATTTAATCGAATTAAATGAAAATCTCAAGTTTGTTAAAAAGTTTGTGGTAAAAAAACTCAAATTCATGCTCTAAAATATTGCCCAATCTCCACATATAATATCGGAATACATTGGTACTGTTAACTTTCCGTGACTTTTCATCCGAAGTTTGGAAAGGTGGAAACAACTCATAAAAAAATTATTTTGCTGAGAGAAATCTGTAAGAAAGTAAAATTTCCAAACCTCTAGTTTATTACTTAAAAAAATAATTTGATTTCAGCTTTGAATCTAAATTCTAAAGAATTTCGATATTATCTTAAGAAAAAGTAAAGTATTACATTGAAGTTGAAAAAGCTGTTTGTACATGAAAGAAGATAAGATACCATTTGCTTTCAAAATTTAGTGAACTTTTAGATTTTAAAACAATACGGCTTAACCAAAAATAAAATATATTCTTCAAAGGCAACACAATCTCCGCAAATCTCTAGGGTTTCCTGTTCGGGTACATTGTCTGTGAACTGAATTCTAATCTTCTAATGATTTTTTTTGTAAAGATATTTTATATTTTAAAAGTGTTTTTCAAAAAATTAAATACCTTCCTATTTCCTTCGCATTTACACAAAAGAAAAGCAAAGCAAGAACTAAGAAATTATTTCTTTGGAATACATTTGAATTATGCAATGAAATATATGCTATTTTGTTCTTTGGTTTAGTTTGAATATCGTCTCACTAGAGCTGTTGGGGACTATTTTCGTTCTTTAAAGAAACCCCTTATTCTTTTTATTTCAATATAAATAGTAATTACGAAATTATATTTTATAATATATTTTCATACCGTACTGCTTCATAATGCATGCTAAAACGCCACTACCACGTGTAAGATTTTTTATTTAATATAATACTGTAAAATGGTAGAAATTATATAAAGCTTCATTTTACGGAATGTGTTTTATTTATCTATTGCGAGTATGTATGTAAATTGCAAATAGTTAAATGTTATTTTTGCTGTCTGGATATTTTAATATTAATTTCGAATTTGAGCTACTTTCATTAGTTTTGTGTTAATAACAGTTTAGTAAAAATTGGAAAAACAATCAGTGAAGCGTTGTTCTATAAAAATAGGAAGTCCTCATTTCAATTATATTTTAACTCTGTCAGCTTTAATCTATTAGAAGGAATACGAGCAGCAAACTATCATTTTCAAATATACTTCGTATTGAAAGTTAAATTTATATTGAACGTGTTTCAATTTTATGTCACAGCTAATGATGTTCCGATCTTGCAGGATACACATAGATATATTTGGTCACTTGTCCAAGGATCAAAATTTATTATTTCCATCACACAATAGCACATAGTTTGAGTGTGACTTAAGCCAAAGCTAAATATCCTAATATCTCTATAAAACATATTAAAATGAAACAAAAATATTTTTAATGTATTATAAAGTTTTCATTTATGTTTATCAAGTAAATGCAGCAACAATAAGTAGATTTTTAAAAAAAATTAATTATTTATTTAATATGTGTGTTTAAAGTATTGCTGAGAAACTGTATATAGATGTTTGCAATTTCATTTCTTTAGAGAGTGCCTTATTTGTCCTTGTAGTTAAGTAAAGGTCTTCAATATTAGATCACGATTCGAGGAAAACAAAACACTCATTTTGAAAGCTCGAGACGTATCTTCTTAAATTTGTACTCGACAAAAAGTAATTTACGAAATAGAGTTCAGTTCTATCGCATGCAAATTGTTACCTACAAAGAGAAAGGGAACTTGTATTTCTCGTAACACATTTCGAAACACACTAATGAAATGGTGTGCATGTTCTTCAAGTATTTCTTTTTTTGTCACGCACTTGGCGATTTTATATTGCGAATTTTGGTTGAAATAAATAAAAAAAATAATATATATTTATTGTTTGCATCAAGTCTTCGAAAGTTCTTTACAATAAAACTTTGCATTCTTCTTCTGTTATTTGCATTAAAATATGTGTGTATTTTTATAATTCAGTAAAAAAAAATTGAATTTTTTGTATTTAATGTTAATTGACAGTTGAATAGGCTGCAACAACTGTAAATTGTTTCCTCTAAAATAAGTGAGCTATTCCTAACCTGTTAATATTGTCTGAAAAAAATAAAATCGCGTTTGAATAACTATGAAAGTTTGAATCGCTATATGGCTAGTAACGCGCATCGCTCTAAGGTTACGTTGGATTCCAGCTCAGGTGTAAAGCCCCGTCAAAATCAATTACCGTCCACGCTCTCTCTTATCCGGTTTATTCGGTGTTAAAAACCATTCAGATTGCCGTAAGTCCCGGATTAAAGAATGTGGTTTGTTGTATTTAAAGTAAATTTCACATCAGCTGATCTGTTCCATATTCTTGGCTTTTATGTATTCGTTGAGGCTATTATTAGAAAGGTCGTAAAATATTGATAAATGTCTCAGAGTTTTCCCGGAGTTTTGGTTTATTATCCTGCTTTTTCTTTCAATAATGGGGCTGCAACTTTGGCGGTCAAGCCTTTTGCAGACTCGGCATATTCTACCGAACTGAGAGCCATTTTTTGTGGCACCATCTCGTCGACTCTCACTACCAATTTCGACGCCCAGACTACAATGAATCTGAGCTCTCTGTGGCTGTTGAAGTATATGCCGAGATTTAATTTTGCCGAGAGAACCCAAGCCAAATGAGCCCTCCAGGGATCTTTTACATGCCACATAATCATATGACATGCGCGCCCATGATTTTCACATCCAGAAAATCCGACGACTCAGCCGGGGCTCGAACTCGCGATCTTGGGCTTACGAGGTGGACACGTTTAACCTCTGAGGCTTTGAGCCCTTTATTATGCCACCTTTCCTTAAAAAGCAGAGTTTATTATTACTTATAATGCATAATATATGTTCAAAATATATGGCTTGTTTGTGGGGGTAGACCTAGTCTATATCTTCTAATTGTCCATTAGCAATGAGTAGACTCATTAGAATCAGTCATCTGTTTTTTTCCTTTTCTTCAGAACATGATATTTATTAGGTATAAGCAACTATCAGTAACATAAAAGAACAGTTCCAGAATATGTTTTAACATTTTTACAGATATTTTCCGGGAATCGACTTAAAATTCGCATGATGCATGTGTGTCGTCATGCAGCAGTGACAAATCAAGAATGTAAAGTTAAAAAAAAATAGTGTCTTGCTTTTCCAAGAAGCATCATTAAAGGTGAATGTGTATGAATTTTCTTTAACATATATATTCATATATATCATACTTAAGTCAACTATCCGACTATACCTAAAAGCAATGAGGAAAAAATAAAGTCATACATGAAAATAGATTTTCTTATTCAATTGAGATGTTGATAAAAAAGATAAAAAACCGAAATTTTCCAACTAACCAGTTTTTTGAAATAAGGAAATCATTTCAGTCCCCAACGTTTTTTAATGGAAAATTTCAACTGGGAAGGCGTGGCTTGTTCGTGGAAAAAATCCAATTTTTGGCGCAACTATGGCATTACTGTAAGCATGATTATTCTAGTTTAGACGAATTAGCTGCCTGGTTGGATTTTTGTGAGGGTTAAGACAACTGTGATGCAATTTTAGGCGTAGGCATTTCAGTTGTTCATTATTTAGTTCCTTTCCTTGCTTGAGTGTATTTAACACCCTTAACAGAAGGAAGAGTTTAAATCTTCACTGATTAGAGGGAGACGGTAAGAGGTAACTAGGGTTATATTTGCTACGCTAAAAATAAATCTACAGAATCTTCGAGTACACTGGGACATACGAGCTCATGAAAAAAGTGTAAGGCCATAAGTTATGATTGGCTTTTTAGCTGTAGAATGTAAAAGTTATGATAGTTGGGAGCTCGGATTTTGATCTTACTTAAAATTACGAGGCACACTATTAAATGATCTTTAATTTTGAACTGTCCTAATTAAAATAAAAGAAGTATAATTTCTATTAGTTTTATTTTTTCAACATAAAAGAACCACTTTCAAAACAAAAAAAAATATTTAGTTTCTTCCACATTTAGGATCAATGAAGTTTTTTTTCAAGTTAAAAGGTAAAATCGTGATTCAAGTTATATATAATTAAATGGGGTTTAATAACTGTTCTTCAAAAATGTCTCTGTGATTTTATCCGACCACGCCTGTTTCGATTAAATTCCTCTGTGAATTGAGATCTACGTCGTCTGAGCTTCTGAGTGCTAATACACATTTTTTTTTCATTCGAGAGGCTCGTCTCGTAAAAATGCTATTTCAAGCATCAGGTATTAAAAAATCACATTACAAGGAATTTTATTACTTCCTGGCTCTGGAGGCAAATGAATAATATGAAAATCGATATCACTAGTCGATATACCATTTATTTGTTAAAGTGACTACAGACAATATATCTACATATATCTACATATTTTCTCGTATATCATAAAAGTCAAATAAATAATTTAAACTATAGTTATTTATATGAAGTTGCTAAAAGGGTTGGGTATCTTTTGAATTATTGTAAAGAAAATGTATGAAAGCTATAAATAAAAAAGCTATTAAATCAGTGATAGGTTTTTTAGAGTTTTGATATGAAATTTATATTATGTATATTGCTTTTTATTATATTTTTATTTATTGTTAAAGAAATTTTGGATTTTTTTTATTATGAATTTCAAAAATTTAATTGATTCAGCAGAAAATAAGGTCAAGCTTTTTATATGGTTTTGTAACATTATAAAAATGTATAATTGCTATAATATGTATTAAAACTAAATGAAAAAAAATTCAAAGTAACATGCTTTTCATATATAGTGTGGCTACCCTTATCTTCTGTTTATTTTGAATGTTCAGCACCCTCTTTTACAATTTGGTAACACTTTCAACTTTTGCTCCTGTCGTTCACTCAAAATGATAGAAATACATTTCAGAAAGGGGAAAAAAAGATTTAAATCGAAACAGACGTTTCCGTGAGTTTCGTTTTCCGCTCTCAAACGTCTTGATTTCCTTCTCAATCGTCGAAGGCGGAGGTATAAAGAGGAAAACCTTTCGAATTTCGCTACAAAGAACGTTTTTCGTATTGTTTAGAATGTCAGTTGAAAGTTCTTCGCTCAAAATAGCGCATTTCTAAAGCATTATGGCTACATATAAAGACAATAAATTTCGATTTTCGTAAATAACACCTAACTACACATAAATAATTGAATTTGCTTTATTTGAAAATATTATGTTATTAATGAATGATTCTTTTTAAATTGATAGTGACATTAAAAAAACTGAATTTGAAGGAATTTTCAGCATGCAGTGAATGTCTATGCGAGAGAATGTAGCGACAAGTTCCTTTTATGTTTATAATACTGAGCCTTTTTTATATTTTATGTGTGTTGATTTGTGAATACACAATTTTATAGTTTCATGAATCACGGTATTTATTTCTCTGTACTTTAATATAAAGTCACCAAAAATATGCTAATTTCATTTGTTGTATCAAAACTGTATTAAAAATAACCACATGCTTTCATTTAAAACATTTCGCTTGGACTGGCTTGATTCTCCCTTAAAAGGAGTAAACGTATAATTTTCTTGAGTAATTATATAAAGTTTTTCAGAATCAATTAAATCTAATCTCTACAAATTATAAAAAACAAATAATAAGTAGTTTAAAAATTGAAGTGTTTATGAATTCAATAGAAATTTGTAAAATGAAGCTAAAATGTTAACATTCCAATCTGTGCATGATATTACATTGAATTTTCCAGTTCACCATAAACGTTAAACAATAAATGAAAGACAACATATAATGCTATGAAATATTTAATTCTTCTCCGCAGTTACTCACAAAATCATTTGTAACTGGGAAGCTTTTCATTAGTGCTTTATCACTAAATTCTTTGTGTTCTACTTTTTTCTATTCCGATATTCTTTTATTAATTTATTAATACGATCCATGACGCAGAAACCAAAACATATAATGAAATCAATACGGTCATAACTATTTTCCTCTTAAAATGAATAAGAAGAAAAGGATCTATTACAACGGAATTAGTGTCAAGTTAACGAACTATTGGAAAAATTCTTACCTTTTCCATTTTACTTGGTTTTTGTTTATAGTTATCTGGTTGCACGGTAGTGCAACCGCCAAGTTCAGGGCACTACCCAACCTTTTCCGGAAGGGTTTCGGCGTGTTTTCGAACCCTCCGTTCTTTGGTTCTATGCATCACAGAAATAAGTTTAGAAATTTTTATTGGTCAATAGGAGCTTGATGAAGAGTATAAAAAAAATCAGCGTTCTATCTCTTTTTATCTCCGAGAAAATTGAATTGGAAAATGACCACTTTTGGGGCTCACTCACTCACTCACCGATCATCAAAATGTTCTATGACACCCACTTGTTCTAGAATCCCGAAAATTGGAATACTGGTAGATTTTGTTATGCAACCAACATAAAAAATCCGAAAATCGAATATTTAGCACGGGTTTGTTCTTAAATGGCTTGGCGCCTTTTTTCAAAAGCAGTTGCAATCCTATAACATACGCCGATATGCCAGCGGCGATTAATGGAATCGCCAACAATTCAAGTAGCTATTTACCTTCAGATGATACGATAAAGGTTTTTCAAGTGTGGAATTTAGCACACGATATTACTATAATGGAAAGTTTCAATCATCATTTTGATTAAGTTTAATGGTTTTCAATAGCAACCTGGCACCAGCTCCATGTTTTATAATGAGTTATGGTTGTTTTCCTGTAGGAAGAGTTACATCGCTAAAGGGCTATATACACATGAGCAATGGCTAGAACCAATGATTTACAATGGGCAAATGATGTTTTTTTGTTTTGTTAAAGTTGGAATAACATCGCACTAGAGCGACACAAGGGTTAATCAATTCTTTCCTATTGTTTAAAATAAAAAAAATAGATACCAGAGTCCAAACACACAAATGATGAAGTTATATTGATAATAATTGGAACTTATATTACACTTTGACAATTTGCATAAAAACAACTATTCGGGTTTCAAGCTGTAATTGGGGTCAACAAAATTTTTTTTCGCCAAGGGTCATTGGTATAAAGGTATTTTGATCGCAAAATGACCATTAGGCTGTACACAGCGCGTCTCAAAAGTTTATGAACAACTGTTTTTTTTTTACTTTAGGAGCCAACTAAACGAATAAAAATACGATATAAATTATGCAAGTTTATCGTGTAGTAATACAAATAGTAAACACTCAAACAAGTTAAAGCTGCCATAGATTTAATACAATAAAAAGAAAAATAGCTGTCCCAAACGTATACGAAAAAAAAAAGGTTTTAAGTGCTGATTTCATTATACACATTAAAATTTTACATACTCCAAAGTCACGCACTTGAGAAGCAAGAGATGTACATAATCTTTCAATTTATAATTGGCAACTCTACGTTTCGTATTTTCCTCAAATGGAAGATAAACATTGGAACAAACATTTATTTGAACTTATGTGCTATTATAGTGTTTTGACTGATTCAGAAATTTGGATTAAACTGCAATAACTTACTACTTTTCACATTTATATGTATGAAGTTGGTAAAATTTGATCCTTTTCGTTTTTCCAAGGAATTCCATACGAATAATAAGTTAAAACTACACATTTAGGTAAGTGGAAATCCGTTATGAAAACTTAAATTAGGCTTAGAATGACAAGTTTTGAACGTTTTGACCACACTTTAGATCTTTGACAAAATCTCCAATTTATAACTATCGAAATGAATTTATATTTGAACACACCTCAACATTTATGAAAAAGATTCATGGCAGTCCCATTTGAAATAGAATCACTACGTATAAGTGATAATGTGCGACAGCTCCATAAAGTGATTCCTATGCCCAGAGATGGATCTTGTTTATTCCATTCTATGTCCTACTCAATGCACGGAAGCACATATATGTCTAGCAAGGTAAGATGTGAAATTGTTAAACATGTATTTGATAATTGGAATAGGTTTGCTGCATTTACATGTAATGAGCGTGGATTCATGTACCCCGATCGTTTGAGTTACTATCACGACATGATGGAAACATCCACATACGGATCAACCTGTGAATTGAAGGCTGCAGTAGAGGTTTTCCCCTTCACCTTCGAAGTATACGGAACAGGAGAACTACTTGGTGTTTTCGCAGGTCCTGCAGGCAGTCCCGTGAGACGCCTACGTTTTACCGGAAGTGATTTATTTGGCCACTACGATGTGTGCATTCCCTACGAAAATCATTTGACCGAAAATAACGTTAACAGACAACGTCCCAAAAAAATAATTGAAATAATAGAGAATCCTTTGGGTGGAAATACGACTCAGAAAAAAAAGGTCGACCAGCTAAAAGTAAACGCGGAAGACCAAAAATATCCACATTGCATCGTTCTGAACAGATAAGACAGGCTGCTAATCGATATCGGCACGAACATCCTGAACAAAGGCGGGCCACGTTAAAATCTTATAGTTTAGGTCATCCAGAAGTAAATCGGCGATCTGTCTCTCGCTATTCAGCTACTCATCCGGAAACCAACCGAAAATCTGTCGCTCGGTATACAGCTACTCATCCGGAAATTAACCGAAAATCAGTGTCTCGGTATTCAGCTACTCATCCAGAAATTAACCGAAAATCAGTCTCCCGCTATACTGCTTCACATAAAGAAATACGTCTTGGCGCAAAAAGAAGAGCAAAATCAAAAAAATCACTTAAATTTCAAGGAAGTACAAAAAAAATCGTCGAAATGGTAACAGAAGCTGTAGGAGATAGGTTAAAAGCCGAAAACTTGGTAAAATGGACTTTGTTCCGAAGAATGCTAACTATTCGAAAACTAACTAGAAGGGTTGAATCATTGCAAGAGAGCATTTCACTTCGACTCAAAAATCTCAAAGCATGCACTGCAGACAGTCCCAAGCAACACACTCATGTTGTTTCCATGTGGATTTCTGGTGGACACGTTGACAGTGGAAAAGACACATTTATACCACATTGTTTCAACATATTTTTACAACAAAAATAATAATTAAGATGATGTTTTTTAGGAAATATGAGTGAAAATATATTTGAATCTTACATTTCCGTACAATTTTAATAATTATTTGTTAACGAAGTAAATTTTTTTTATTGATGATTTTTTAATGTGGTTTCACGATGTTGTTTCAATGTTATATTACAACAAGATATGAAATAAGTCTATTTTAACTATTACAAAAGGTTATTACCAATATAGGAATGATATTTATTTTGAAAAGTTCGGCAACAACAATTTATGAGGTGAAAATTTATGGTTCCGGCCTGTCTGATATGGTTTGTCAATGTTGTTTCAATGTGAGATTTCAACCATATTTCAACAGTCGTACGGCGCAGTTCTTGTGCGCAGCTTCTCCGATCCTTCTCAGAGCGGTGACGCTGTGACCGACAGCCATTTTTAAAGTTTGTTTATGTTTGTATTCTTCTGCTGGTTGTATTTGGAAGCTCAATTTGCTACGGTAAGTTTTTTTTAGTAATAAATTATCTTATTAGTTTTCTTAATGTGATTACTTCTGATTTGTAATAAGTATCTTTTTTTTACATTTTGCTAAATATTTTAGTGTGTTTTAATTTATGAAGGAGGATGCACAGAATTCGTTATTTTGCTTGACCCCTTACGGGCGAGACACAAGTCAATCCGCTTTGCATGGAAAAGTATGACTTTACTAACAAAATTGGGGTTTAATCCCAGTTAACTGAACACCTTATTCTTGCGTGATTTGAAATCGGTGCTAAACCAAATCATAATAGTTTTTTTTTATTGCAATTGATTTGTATACCTTATTTGGTCCACAAAACGGCATATTTGCTTGTGTTTTTTAATTAAAATACTTTTACAAAAAAGTACCTATATTTTTGTGTCTATATACATGAAATTTTAAGTTTTAATATGTGTTTAACTACCAATTTTATTCTTAAGTTATGAACTTTACTAGATATATATATATACAGTAATAATTAGACATTCACAGCTTAGATAATTCATATTTTTTAATAATTATTTTGGTAAAGACATTAACTAAATGAATTAGAGTTATTAAATCTTGTTACTTTTTAAGCACATTTTTGAAGGACTGTAATGTAAACCAGGGTTCCAAATTTTAATTTATTTTGTTTGTTTTTTAATTATTATTATTACTTTGTTTTTCTGTCAAAAGTCTTACTCTGTTTCAACTCTGGAAAGTGGGAATTAACGCTACATAATTCAATAGTATAACATACATAAATATCAAAAAGCTTTAAGACGATGCATATCAGGTTACCTTATAATAGTTTTATTTTTCGTGGGAATTATTTTTGTATTAACTGAGTTATTTCTAGTGTCTAAACTTTATATTTCAGATTCATCATTTAAAATTGGTGGGAGGATCTGAACTCGATTTAGCCGTTCAGGGAATCCTTTGGCGGTGCATGAGCAATGGATTGGCCTCCAGTTTTAGTTCTATGGGTTGAGACAGAAAAATAAATTCAAGTCCTCGATGTTAAAGAAAGTAGTCTTTAGTAAGTACTTAAAAACTGATTTGTTATAGTCATTTGCAACTTATAGTAGTTTAACAATGTGATACTCATCCAGTTCGTAAAAATTAATATTGATAATTAAAGTAGTCATAAGCTGGATTAAGCGTAAAAAAGACATGTCTGATCACATTAGTGATTCTCATTTCTATTATTTCCAAAATGTAAAATCATGGCCTTTCTGAAATCACTCGAAACTGATGGAAGCATCATTAATTTCGATTAAATCTTTGCAAATGTTCCATACATTGTTATTGTTGTGTAGAGTAGGTCCATAATAATATTCTGTCAAAAAATGACATTTGGAATTTTTTAAAAGAAACTTGGAATTTTTGAAAAGAAACTTGGAATTTTTGAGGATTTTTTTGCCACTATTGATAACATAAAATTTGTTTTTAGTAACCTAATACATAAAGGAAACATTATGGCATCATTTTCATTTAAGTATGTAAGAAGGTACAATCCAATTTGTGACAATTTTTTAAATTGCATCATATCGTAATTCACACCATCATACTATTTTTTATATTTATTTCTAATGGTTTATGATGAGAACAAAATGTTATATATTTTGAAATGTTTATAAGGTTAAAACAAAATGGGGGGGGGGGGGGGGCATTTGCCCCGCGTGTGGTGTAAGTGGACCACCACAAAGGCGGGGTACGTGGGCCAGGGGTGGCCCTCTTTCCCAACCCTTTAATATACTCAAAAATAATCATATTCACTGATTCATAGGGTTAATCGTATTCACTATTCATAGTCGTATTCACTGCCATAGGGCCAGTTTAAAATCTGTAGTCCTAACATTTAGGTTACACTACCTGCAAAAATTAAAAGGTTAAAATTACATATTTTTTTTCTTTTAGTTAGCTTGCATGCTAGAAAAAGTTGCTATGGGGGAACTATTAAAGATACATCATTAACTTTTTTTTTCAAACACTCAAAACATCATGTAGATTATCCCATTTGCCCCACCATATCTCTACCAGTGATGTGTAAAAATATATTTGGTGGGTGGGGGTGGTGCCCACTTACCCCACCTTGCGGGGCAAGTGAGCCACTCCGACGACCAAAAAGAAAAAATATTTTTAAAATTTATTTTTTGCCAATTTGTTTTAAGATTGTCATGGGTACAGTAATAACATACGAGAGAATGGACCACAAAAAAATAAGTTATTAGGCCTATTACATCCAGTGCTATGAACATCTAAAGTCGAATTATGCCAAAAAGGGATCCCACTACTTACCCCACCTTACCCTAAACAACTATAAAGGTATAAAAATGCAGGTCAGGGAAGTTGAGCTATTTTGAGTGGGAACCCTTAATAACATAATTATTCTTTAATAAAAAAAATAATAATGTGGACATTTTTTTTTTGAAGTTTCAAGTAACTTTGTGTGCTTGTAAAATATATTAATTTTCACTTAAATGAAAACATTTATACACTAAATTTAGAGAATTTAGTAATAAAAATTGCCAAAAGTGAAAATTAATATATTCTACAAGCACACAATGTTGAAAAACATGAAACTTTCAAAAAATGTCCACAATTTTGGCCACCATTGTATATTAAAATAAAAGGGATGAAAAACCGTAATGACATACTGTAGAGGCTTTGTTTATATTATTGGCTAATCAAGTGATTGCTTAATATATCGAAATTGTTATTTCAGGATCACAAATAGAGATGAAGGTGCCAATTTCTTTGGAGATTCTCAGAAGATAAATATTGTATCTTATGTTTATTTCTTGATAAAATACTGAAATTAAGTGTTTATTTGTCTATGTATATTTCTATAGGGTGTATCATAATGTACAGCCATCAGAACGTGATGGTATGAATGTTAAAATGCATGGCATTAAAATCATTTTAACAAAAAAAAAATGTCTTATTTATTTAAAAGGGGAAAAATAATGTCATTTTGATCATTAATCTCCAGTAGGAAGTTTTGATTGTTTGCAGTTGTATAGCATAAAACTAAACTATTTTTGAAAAGTATTTGAAATTGTGTAAATGTTTTAATTGGGGGGGGGGGGGTAAAAACAAACTTGGTATGCAAGAGAAATATAAAATGGTTGATTAAAATTGCTTGTCAGAAGTCTCAGAACAAAAATGCTTATTTTTCCCCTAATTATTTTTTTAAAGCATTAAATTGATTATTGTTATATAGGTCAAGACCTCATATAAAATGGTTGATTAAAATATAAAATGGTTGATTAAAATTGCTTGTCAGAAGTCTCAGAACAAAAATGCTTATTTTTCCCCTAATTATTTTTTTTAAAGCATTAAATTGATTATTGTTATATAGGTCAAGACCTCATATTTAAATGTAATACATTGTTTTAAAAAAAAATTTCACAAGTTAAAAATTCAATTTTATTAATATTTGTATATATTCATAACGCAAATAAAAATTGGAATCCTAATTTTTTTTACCTAGGTTTCCAGCGAGACACTTTTGAGTTCCATGCGCTCATTTTAGTTAGTACAGGTTCCCAAAATTTTAAGCACTAAGTATTTCGAAAAGAAAATTTTTATAGTTTATTATGGTTAGATAAAGTATCTATTATAGTAAATAATGAAATCCATTTTGTTAAGGAATCAACTGCACCGCAGTAAGAAGTTAAATTTTTCATGATATGTAATCATCTACCACAAAAAGATAGAGATGTTATTAGTAAATTAAAATATTTAAACTGTTTTCACATGGACTTTTCATGTTCGCACATGGTATAGTTTAGACTTAATAAAACCTTGTTATAGTCCATGGGCCCACCAATGGAATTTTTGATATCATTATCTACATTTAGTAAGCAGTATTTTTATTTATGTATTCAGGATATCTTTTTTAACATCACAATCATTATCAGTTTATAGCTATTTGCCACATAATCCACTGTATTGGTATGCCAATTAAACTTTAAGATACTGATATAAATTATTAAATGTTTTTATTGTGATATGCAAACTTTCATCAGTGAGCCCAAGGACTATAACAAAGTTGTTAAGTATAAACCATACCATGCGGGAATGTGAAAAGTAAATGTGGAAACAACGTGGGCAAAAGGGAACCCCCAATATGGAAACAATGTGGAAAGTCCACATAGAAACAATGTGGACAAAAGTGAACACTGTCACGTGGAAGCAATGTGGAAAGTCCACGTAGGAACAATGTGACAAGTCCATGTGGAAACAATGTGGACAAAAGTGAACACTGTCACGTGGAAGCAATGTGGTTAGTCCACGTTGAAACAACATTCAGTATGTTGGCATTCAACATTGAAACAACGTTGTAACAATATGGTTGTGTTGCTTGGGGTAATGTTACATTAAAATTCGAGACGTTTTTGGGACGATCTGAACATCGAAATAACCAAGAGCCTTTTTATACAGAGCAGTCATATAAAGTTTACAACATTAAAGATCCAATAGAAGTCAATGAAAAAGCCAAAGCCGTTTTTACAAAAGTAGAGAAAGCAGGTAAAGGTTTAGTTTGGTCTTGCCAGAGTAGTTTGTGTGCATTGGATGAAACAATTTTGAAGAAAGTCAAATATATTTTCCAAGAATTTAGGAAACAAAGTCCAGCGCAATACATCTCTTTGTCTTCAAAAACCAAAGAACTGCGCTCAAATATTGCATTCCTTAATTATGTTAAATCGCATTTTCCCAAACTCAGAACAATCATTCGACAAATGTATTATATACTTGGTGATTGTGAATTGATAAGTATGTTAGACAAAGCGTTAAAAAAATGCGATGTTGAAAAAATCAAAGAAATGGGAAAACAAACGAAAATGAGCGATGTCACGGTAGATTGTGACTCAATGGGTAAAATTGTAGAGGATGAGATTATTGAAAACCACAAATTGGCTTTTAAAAACTTGGTGAAAGAGTGTTTAGACACTCCCAAATGGGAATGCTTGTCGTGCAACAAGTTATGTACCTTAAAAGAAGTTTCTGCTCTAAATCGTCTTCGGATACCTATAAAAACAGAAGTTTGGCACCAATTTCAAGAGTATTTCATGTCCAAAAAAATCACCCACAGTCCCTATATCTGCCACGGGTGTTTACTAAAGATCCGGGGTAATCAATTGCCATCTACTAGCGTACTGAACGACCTATATGTCAGCGAAATACCACACGAACTTAGTTGCCTCAACGACTATGAGAAGATACTTATTCAGCGTGCAAAGGCCTTTCAGGTTGTCACTACCATGCTACCCGTGGGAAATAAACATATCCCTAATAAGAATTTACATAAAAAAGTAAAAGGAAGAACTTTTCATCTACCACTACCATTAGAAGAAACACTTAAAAAATTACCTCGACCAGAAGACCCGCTTAACATAAATCAAGAGCTTTATATTGTTGTACGTGGGGCACCAACCAAAAAAAAAGTTATTTGGGAAGACATTGTAGACGTAAATAAAGTGTATAGTGCATTAAAGTTCTTGAAGCAAATAAATGAGCATTATTCTGAAATAGTACTACCCGACACTCCTCAAGGATTGTTAAGAGGAATGGACCATAACTTACAGCATGTGGTAGATGTCACCGAAGGCAAAGCCGACATAAATATTTTAGCTGATACTCTTTTGACTCAAATAACACCCGACATGGAAGGGGCCTACGAACAGTTTACTATCTACCCCCTACACGAAAAAAGAAATAATGCATCAGCTTCCTCACTATACCAGATGCTAAAAGTAAACGCCGCACCAATAGACACCAGAGACAAGGATCTAGATGTTAAGTGTTTCCCCCACCTCTACATTCAAGGAAAATATGGACAATTTCAAGAGCGCAAAGAAAAGTTAACTGCAAGTGAATATATTAAAAACAGATTGAAATCAAAGTTTCCTCAGTTTCGGTTAGACCATCAATATTTATTTTATTTACTAAATGATGCGAATATACGTCAACTCAATTCAGGAATTTTCTACAAAATGAATGCTATAAATCAAAAGCAAAAAATAACTGCCCAACAATATCTACAGATGCTCAGTCGAGATGAATTAGAAGGAGACTTAACCGCAATTTTCGGCAAATTGAGGAATACAGAACAATTTTGGAAGAAACCGAGAAATGATTTAATGTGTATGACCCGTCACTATGGTCCTGCTACATGGTTTCTAACAATGAGCCCATCCGAATGGATGTGGGAAGATTTAGGGGAATATATCAAAGAAGTCAACGGGCCTGAGATGGCAAAGAAAACGACAAGTGAACTAGTCTCCCTTGATCCTGTCTCTGCTTCTCGGTTCATCGACATTAAATTTAGAGCAATGTTGCATTTCATTACTTCGCCAGATGAACCACTGGGCAAAGTAACACATTACTTTTGGCGTCGAGAATATCAATCGCGTGGAGCCCAACATTTTCATCTTATGCTGTGGGTAAAGGATGCGCCAATTCTTCAAGAGTCCACTCAAGAAGAAGTAGCTTCTTTTATATCCAAATACATAACTTGTGCCATTCCTCAAGAAAATATTTCTCCTACTCTCTTTCAGCGAGTCATTTCCTATCAAACTCACAAGCACAACAGCTATTGTATTAGGAAAAAGAAAACGAAGACGGGATTTGCGTCCATCTGTAGATTTGGATTCCCAAGACCTGCATCCGAAGACTTTGTAATGAAAGATTTAACAGAATCCATAGCAGCCAGAAAGACACTATCCCCAAACAGTCGACTCTACAACCTCGTGCGAAAAAAGGAATGGAAAATGATTAATGATTACAATCCAACTCTATTACTAGCCTGGAATGGAAATATCGACATTCAGTATATTGGAGAAAAGACAGCTATCTTAAATTACTACGTAACAAAATACACCACAAAAAGCGAGAAAGCCCACACCGTAGACACTTTCAATGACATCCATTCAGTTAAATCACTACGATCTAGGCTTTATAATATAGGTCTCCGAGTGTTGGGAAATAGGGAATGTGGTGCTATGGAAGCAAGTGACACCCTCCTAGGCATCCCATTATGTGGCACAGATCCACGTACTACGATTAGGTGGATGGATATAAACATTCATCGCAACAGGAGAGTAAAATCTAGAGCAGAAATGAATATACTCGATCCCGATTCCACAGAAATATATTACGATTCCTGGGTAGATAATCACTATCCTAACAGGCCAAAAGAATTGGAATCTGTTCATTTATATGATTTCATGAAAAACTACGACATAGTTAACACGAAACCAGTGAAAGCCACATCGGAATACTTTGAAATATACGAAGGTAAAAAGTATTTGAAGAAGAAAGAAAGACCCTATCTACTCAATCATTATTACTACGATGTAGAGAAAATGCCTGAAAACTATTTCTTTGCCCTACTCTTGATGTTTAAGCCATGGCGAGACATAAAGGAGTTAAAAGGAGGCTACGAAACATACACTGAAAGATTTAATTCAATTAAACAAGAACTACAAGATGGTTTGGCCTATAGTGAATTACAAACCGAAATGCAAAATACACTACAAAAAGCATTTATAAAGGTAGAAGCGAAACTGGCAGAACTGATAAAAGAACAAGAAAACTTGGAGAACTGCGAAGGTCCGGATAATCCTTTAGAATTCGAACCGTTGGAAGCCATTCAAGCAATGACTGAATTTCATCACATAGATTTAGATGAACATAACGTTGACAAGGAAGAATTGGACCAGATGTTGAAAAACCTTAATAAAGACCAAAAACGAGTTTTCGATATGGTCTGCGAAAAATTGCTTATGAACAATAATGGAGTCAATCAAGTTTTACGCTGTTTCGTAAGTGGCACAGGTGGAACAGGAAAGAGCTATTTGATAAAAACACTTAAAATCTGGGTACAGCAGCACCTACAAAAAAAGGTGGCAGTTAGTGCACCCACTGGGATTGCTGCTTTCAATATAAATGGATTGACTATCCATAGATTACTACAACTGCCCGTTGAACATAAGAGTTTCCCCAAATATACTCAGTTATCTGATCAAGTTCTTAAAGTTCTGAGATGCGACCTACGAGACGTTGTTTTATTCATTATCGACGAAGTATCCATGATTTCAAATGTCACTTTAGCCTACATACATCTACGTTTATCGGAAATATTCGATACGAGTGACATGGAAGATGGGTGGTTTGGAAATAAACATATATTACTTTTAGGAGATTTGTTGCAACTACCTCCGGTCAGAGAGAAGTCTCCTTTCGAAAATCTCTCTACATCAGAAGTCCAAAAGTTGCTGGGATGTTTGAATGCTCCAAATTTATGGAAACAATTGTTCACTTTTGACGAGCTCACACAGAACATGAGACAGCTAAATGACTCGGCATACGCATCAATGCTAAGCAGAATACGGGTTGGCAACACAACTTCAACAGACCGCAGCATTTTATCAAATCGGCTTATTTCCATATCATCGCGCCACAATGAAGGATGCCTAAAAGAAATTTCGGATTACTTATCGAAGCTACCTAGTGACACTGTGTGCTTATTGCCAACCAGAAACATGTGCAATCAATTAAACCACGCCATGTTACAAACGATTCCTCATCCTGAAATAAGACTCGTTGCCACAGATGCCATCGACTGCCCAATTTACCTGACGAAAAAAGCCCAAGAAGCATTATCAAAATACAAGGAGGATTCGTCTATGACAGCGGGACTTGAAGAAACTGTGATTATTAAAGTGGGAGTGTCAGTTATGCTCAAAAGAAATATTGACGTGAAATTAGGATTGGTGAATGGCTCCATCGGAACCGTATTACAAGTAAAGTGGGACCCAGATAATAGTGACAAAGTGAAATCAGTGATTATAAATTTTAACCAAACAAGCGTTTATGAATTACTTCCAGTAAAATGCAAATTTGAACTCCTCAATAGAGTATATATCCACCGCCGGCAATTTCCAATATGTTTAGCTTACGCGATAACAATTCACAAAAGTCAGGGACTCAGCTTAAACAATGCTTTGATGGATATAGGATCATCAGTCTTCTCGTGTGGTCAAGCTTATGTTGCTCTTTCGAGAGTCAAAAGTCTGGAGGGAGTTCACTTGATTAATTTAGATAACAGTAATATAAAGGCGCAAAAGTCGGCCATACACGAATACAATAGGTTGAGATCGCTTTACACGCCGAATTTACCTCAAATCGAATACAAGCCAAAACGACTTAAAAAATCTAAAGACCGCGAATGGGCAATCCGGTCGGGAATTTCCACCGTCCAAGAACCCATGTACAAAAAAAGAAAGTTACTAGCAAACAAGCCGAAAAGAGCACGCAAAAAAAAGGATCCCAAAAAACAACAACGAAAATTAGTCGCAAAGAAAGATCACTATCCTAACAGGTCAAAAGAAAGGGAAGATGTTCATTTATATGATTTCATAAAAAAAACCTAGCGACGTAGTTAACACGAAACCAGTGAAAGTCACATCGAAATACTTATATACGAAGGTAAAAAGTATTTGAAGTAGAAAGAAAGACCCTATCTACTCAATCATTATTACTACGATAAAGAAAAAATGCCTGAAATTTTTTTTTGGCTATGCTCTTGAAGTTTAAACCATGGCGATATAAAGGAGTTAAAAGGAGGATACGAAACGTACACTGCTTTTTCGATTAAACAAGAACTACAGGATGGTTTGGCCTGCATTGAATTACAAACCGAAATGCAAAATGCACTCCAAAAAGCATTTAAAAAGGTATAAACGAAACTGGCAGAACTGATAAAAGAACAAGAAAACTTGGAGGACTGCGAAGGTCCGGATAATGCTTTAGAATTCGAACCGTAAGAGACCATGCAAGCAATGACTTTCATCACACAGATTTAGCTGAAGACAATGTTGATAGGGACGATTTGGACTAGCTGATGAAAAACATTAATAAAGACGAGTTTTCGATACGGTATGCGAAAAAATGATGATGAGCAATAATGGAGTCAAGCAAGTTTTACGCTGTCTCGTAAGTGGCACAGGTGGAAAAGGAAAAAGCTATTTGTTTCAAACACTTAAGGCTGCTCATCACCCCCATACATACCCATTCCTCTTTCGATCAGGCTTGCTAATGGTATTTCTATGGGGAAAAAATGGTTTTTGTTCCAAAAAAAAAAGCAATGAAATTATAGGAATATTTTGATGCGTTTTTTTTTAAATTGAAAAAACTCCAGTTTAGTTGTGCTTTTAGAGGTTATTTTTTTAAATACGTTATTTACCTTTTTTAAATAGAAAAAATTTAGATAAAGAAATTGAATAACGTTTTTTTTTAAAAAAAATAACCTCTATAAGCACAACCTTATTGGAGTTTTATGAATAAAAAAAACGCATTAAAATATTCCTATAATTTCATTGTTTTTTGTTTGTTTTTTTTGGAACAAAAACGATTTTTCCCCATAGACTTACCATTAGCAAGCCCGATCGAAGGAGGAATGGGTACGTATGGGGGTGATGAGCAGCCTTAAAACTGGGTGCAGCAGCACCTACAAAAAAAGGTGGCAGTTAGTGCACCCACTGGGATTGATGCTTCAATATAAATAGATTGACTATCCACAGATTATTGCCTTTGAACATAAGAGTTTTCCCAAACATACGCAGTTACCTGATCAAGTTCTTGCTCTAAGATGCGACCTACAAGACGTTGTTTTGTTCACTATTGACGAAGTACCCATGATTTTAAGTAGTGATAATTTATTTAAAATAGGTACAAAATGTACTTATGTCGACAAGCAAGTACAGAACGAGCAGCAAAATGAAACAGTACAAGGTTTAAGAAAATGTATGGACATTTGTCAAATATAGTTTTTATTTTATATATCATGTTAACTTAAACACGTAGATTGTCCTCTAAAAAAGTTAAAATTTTTCTAACAATTGAAAGTTTCATATTTAAAAATAAAATGTTTTTTATTTAAGAACTTATTCAAATTATTTTATTTAGTATACCTACAAAAAGAAGTGAAATCCAAACAAAAACCTCTCAGTAAAAGAAGGCCAAGTTCTTAAAAAAAATATGGCCTGGCCCTAAAAAGAAGTGAAATCCTGAAAAAGGTACCAAGTTCATTAAAAGTTACTGATGCGATATTGAACACCAAAACATTTTAATCTTTGATCATTCTTATGTTTACCACATTCAAGTAAACTCGCACTTGTGTTTGTGTAACTTGGCCATTACGCATTTTTGAATAAAAACAAACAAGCCATTAAAGGTATTATCATACATGATTATTCATTACTGTAACAACTCGATTCCAACGGTCCCACGATATTGCGACCGTCACTAAAAGTAGTAACTGTTTTATCACAAATTCAATATAATGGTAGTTTAGAAATTCGTTTACGACATTTATAAAAAAAAAACGTATAAAATACTGTTACTGAAAAGAAGTTGTATCAATGTTCATAATTAATTGACAATTTTTAAAGAGAAGGCCATGATTACTCTGTTTGACCACACTCTAAAAATGAATGCTCAAAAACGACGAAATTTTCCTTAATTTTAACGATTCCGTTACTGGCAAATGCTCCGAGTTTTCGTTTCCTCAAAGTGAGGAAATTTGAATCGTCATTTTTATAAGGATTTGAATGTCGTCTAATCTAAAGAAATATTTCGTCATTTTTGAGCATGTGAGTACAACAATGAGATTTAGTTTCCTAAAAATCAAGATACAGAATCGTCAAATCACGATCGTAAAAGTGAGGATTCGCGTTTACTCAAAAGTCACGTGATAGTTTGACGAAACAAACCTCAAAATTAACGATATGAAGCTTGAGGATTCATGATTCGTCAAAAATGAAAGTGTCATTTCTGAGAGTGCACTAGGCAGAAAACAAAGCTTATAAAAATAAAACTTTTTTCTGTTAGGCCTCTTTTTTTGTGTCGATTGAAACACTATACCTACAGGAATACTTTTATTTCAATGTTCAATAATTTATTGGTTACACCCATCTCTAGTGCAAAAGGTTCAACATCCCATAGTGAAAAAGGTTCAACAAAATTTTCACAATGCGTAATGGCCAAGTTACACAAACACAAGTGCGAGTTTACTTGAATGTGGTAAACATAAGAATGATCAAAGATTAAAATGTTTTGGTGTTCAATATCGCATCAGTAACTTTTAATGAACTTGGTACCTTTTTCAGGATTTCACTTCTTTTTAGGGCCAGGCCATATTTTTTTTAAGAACTTGGCCTTCTTTTACTGAGAGGTTTTTGTTTGGATTCTTTTTTATCTGTATAATATATTTCGAGGACGTTCTATTTTTTTTGCAAAAAAGACTAACGTAAGAATTGTTCAAACAAACGTGTAAAACTTTAATTTATATTTTTTATTACATGACAGGTAAAATAAATATTTTTACTAACTGCCTTAGACCAGAATTTTTTTTATTATTTTTTTTTTAAAATTAGATTCAAAATTCTAAACACATTCAAACAACAAAGTCTTTGGACTTCACTGTTCTAAACATGAAAGTAAATACAACATTAAGAACCTTTATGTTGTATTTCCCATTAGGTAAAATTTTGCTATGCACTAACATGAGTCATAAAAACTTTTATTTCTGAATAATTCTATAAAAAATTATTTTATAAGTTAAATTTTTTTAAACTATATTAAAGGGAAAATATGGTGATAATTATGTAAAATAGCTTGTATTTATTATGTTCTTAAGAAAATACTTTACTAAAAAGTATTTTCAATAAGTTCCCCCTAAAATGTAGATCACATAATCTCTAAAGTGTAAGTCACATAATCCCATGTTTTAAGGATATATTTGGAGTTAATACTTTTTTTAAAAAATAAATGTATTATTTTATTTAGTATAACTTAACTTTCGGTAGCGTAAGTAAGCAAGACGTTGTTTGTATAATACTTTGAAAACTTTTTAATTTGTAGAAAGTAACGTCTTTTGACCAAGATGGCTTAAATTTGATTAAAAGAGCTTTTATGAGATAATGCAATACAGATACTGAAAAATATCGTACAACAACATTTATTGCATTTAATATTTCAATAACTGTTTGAAAATGTTTCTAATATAAGACAATCAATTGAAAACAGTGTGCGATTGATTCTCAAATAAGTGCATATTTTCAATATGTGATTTAGTGTAAAACAAAACTTATATTTAAAACATATTTTTGCCACAAAAACAAAGAAAATTAATCCATAAATAATGTGGAAACTAATATGCTGCCTGCTAGAACGAACTTTAAACAAGAATTTATTCTACTACTCTGAACAAAAAAGCTATAATGGGCTATAATGGGTAAGAGCAATGACAAAAGTACTCTTATGTCAATTAAAAAAACTTTTATATACATATTAAAAATATGTTGAAGGAACTTTACAGCAAATTAATTCAAATTATTCAAAATAATATTATGTGTAAAAAAATCAAAAATTGCTCGAAAACAAAATAAAATAAAGTAAGTAAGTTGCAGTCGCGAAAGATTTAAAAGTATTTTTAACTTTCTATCCAATTTAAAGCTGAGAACTACCTTGTAAAGACCAAAGAAAAAAAACGTAATACTTTTGTTAGCATTTCATATTACTTCTTGAACAAAATCTAAAGGGTTACAAAATCTTCATGATCATCTGATAGTCAAATGACCATTTTTATGGAAAGTTACTGCTGTGACACAAAAACTATGGAATCGAGAGTTTTTCGAATTCTTTTTTATTTCTGAGACTTTCAAAGTTTTCTAATTTCGATACGCTGATTTTTTTACAAGTATCACACTTTCCTGTAGCATTTGTAGTTTGGGCTATAAAAGTTAGTAACAGATGGTTGGCGGAACGAATGAGCGATTATAATTACTTTCAATTTTAAATACAAAAGGAAATAAAAATAATAGTGAAGAAAAGGAGATCCAAACTGACCTTCTCATCAGGGAGTCTAGCCAGCCACGATCTCCGGAGGCGTTTCTGAAATGGACTGCCCGCTGTAAGCAGAAACATCAGCCCACAGACCCCGACACCTCAGAAACCAAACAAAAAGGAATAAATTATATAGGAACAAAATTACGTGCTAAGCCCGATCATCCAACAGTAAAAATGAAGAAGTCCCTACTTTGCACGCACATAAAAATAAAATAAAAATCAAAGCATCGCCGTAGAAATCGCAGATCCGCACAAAATGAGCAAAAACAAAAATCTTACTTAATAATCTTAATCAAGCTTCAACGAGCGAAATCCTTATATTCAAATAAAAAACTTTGATTCACAGTCATCGTTTAAAAAAATATATAAAAATAGGATGATACAAAATGCAAAACTCAAGAATATTTTTAGATAGGCTAATATATTTCACTCTTAAAACATAAGAGTGGAATCCACTCCTGTAGGAGAAGTGTATTTTCGACACTGGAAAGGAGTGAATATTTACTCAGACTGAGTTAAAATCACTCGTTTGGAGTGATTCTGTCGCAGGTTTAACATACAAAGGGCCCACTCCTATAGGGGAAGTGCATTTTTGACAATGGAGGAGGGAAAATTAACTCAGACTGAGTTAAAATCGCTCGTTTGTTTTAAGAGTATTGATTTTACATGGCATCGAAGAGTAAAAACAAATGCTTTCATAGCATGTTTCTTTTAGAATCCTCAAAAGTTTTTATTTTTATTTTTTAATTTTAAGTTAGTTTGATTATTATAAGTTAAATCCCTTTTGGAAACAAAATACGAATACTTAATTTACCGATAAATTTTAATTTTCAAAAATTCTTTAAAGTATACATTAATATTCCGAAAGTACAATCACCTTTGCATATTAAAGCTTCCTCGTAAGTCGTAATACAATTTAAAAAATGTTTTAGCCAAAGAATGTTTTTGCTAAAAAGCCCAAAATTGTTAGATTAAAGTGTTATATCTTTGAAACAAGATGTAATATATAATAGTGAAAATTCTCTTCAAATAGGTGGGTTTTTATAAATTGAATTTTTGTTTAAAAATTAGTTTAAGTTCAAAATTTTATGCATAGTTATTTCTTCATACCAGGTTTATGTTCGCGATTCTGTATGATCTTTTGATAAATTTGAAACCCGATTAAGGATAAGAACATCTGTGCCAAAGTAACTGATCTATCCACGTGCCAATCGAGTTATTGTTCACTTTAAATATTATTCACACAAAACCGGATTAAAAATAAAAAAAATCTTTCTAAAAATAGAAATTTTTAAGCAAACTTACTTAACGTTGTATTGCTATTACTTCGACAAGATTACATTACATCTCATTATCAAAACGAAATGCTCATTCTCATAATGAATAATTAGTATTCTTTCAATAATGAGTGCATCAAACTGTCTAAAAATTACAATTTTATTATCGTTAGTAGAAGCTGATTCAAGTTACATTTACTGCCATTAAAATTTCTTTTTTTTTACACTGAAATATTATTAAAGCACTAAAAGCTTATTTGCTGAAAAAAATGAAATATATTTTTAAAAAAAATGACAATACCATTTTGTTTTATCGCTTTCTTGTGGATATTCCTGTTCGTTTCGATAATTAGCTTGACAGCATAAAATTAAAGTATGTGTAAGAGATACAGTATAAATTGTGTCATACTGACTATTTAATAGGTCATTAAAAAGCAACAATTCCGTAATCTTAACTCAAAGATAAACTAGTCAAATTTTCACCTGCATTGTGTTATGTTAGATATTTAATGAATCAAAAAAGTTGAATTTTTGTAAAAAATAATCGAAACCTTCTTGAAATAATACATAGAATCTCTCTTCACCCTCTCTCTCTCTCAATACTGATAACAAGCATAAAAAAATCCAAGCTTTTATAAATGAACTACTTTATGCAATAAGTGGTTCTATTATTTGTATAATTATAAAACCACTGTAAAAAAACTTATGGGTAACTTTACTTCAGCGTCATGGAGTAACGTTGCACAGTTAAAGAGTTTACTCTGTAAAACTAGCGGCAGTAAGTGCTGCACCGTTTTTATAGAGTAATGTTACACTGCAAATATGTGGAAACGTTACACTGCAAAATATTAGTATTTTTTTTCTCTTGTGTATCTTTCCTCGGTAAATTTAGTGTAATGTTACTCCATTAAACTGGAGGGACCTAGGCATCCACCAGTTTTATGAATGAAAGCTACGCGGTTTCGCAGTGATTGATCTTCCATCTATCTATTGATCTATCGTTGATCTTTTTTCAAAACATTTTTTTGCAATTTTAGTACGGAGATAAAATGTTCATAGGCATTTTTCTGCTTTTAAAACTTTAAAAGAAGTATTGGTTTTCTTGGTTACTTTGGAATGCGAAATATTTGATTTGATTTTCCTAAAATAAAACATACCGTTCACACACACGTTTTTAGAAATTGGAGCCGTGAAAACAGAATTTATAACCATAAATGGATTTCCAAAGTTGAAAGTATTTCCAATTCTTTTACAGAGAGAAGACGAATTGAATTAATTTCTGATAAAAATATCTTTCTCTAAAATTTTTTTATTTAAAATTTATTATATGTTGTTAAATTTTCTATGCTACATAATTTACTCATATTTTACATAATGCAAACATTTTACAAATATGCTACATAATTTAATCTACTTTAATTTTTGGCTTTACTGATACATAAATAAAATCTTAATCATTTCATCTGTTCAGTCAGAGCGCATGACTTTCCTGATAAGAAAACATAAAATTTATTATGTTTTCTTATCAGTAAAGTCATGCGATGCATTATATTTAACATATACAATATAAAGCGATGTATTATATTGAATATGTTAAAACTCTTCAAGAAGCGATATATTTACATAGATATTTTAACCTGGCATTGTGTTGAATCAATGTCACCCTCCCAATTTTTTTTAAACTACTAACTACGACTAATGCTTTCTTTTCTCGTAGTCCACTAATAACACACTTTTGAATAACGTTATAAAATCAAAAATAATATAATTATAAAAGTATCATTATTATATTAAATCATGAACTTCAAGTTTTTTAAATTCATTTGCCAGCAACTTTTTCTGCATAAGTTTTTTTTTTGTACTATGGTCTTCATTTCTTTTATCTTTTATTTATTCTTTTAATGTTATGAATGAAAAAAAAATCTGTCAATTTTTTTTGGCCAATAGTCGTAAATGGGTAAAAAAAAGTCGCAACCAATTCCAGCTCTTGCTTTTCATTTAACTATGTATTTTCAATATCTTTTTTGCATCTATTTTTGATATCTTCTATTTACCTTTTTCTAATATCTTTTATTTATCTATTTACAGTATATTTTATTTATGTCTTTTCAATATCTTTATTTATCTGTTTTCTAAACAAAAAGGTATACTACCACCAAACTATTGTTGTTAAAAATTTAGTAAACAATAACCATACCAGCCAGAAAGACTTGACGTCCGTCTAACTAATAAAGTAAAACATTGTATTGTAGTACATGTAGTACAATTCTTTCAGAGTCCACAATTGCGATGCCACCACTATTTTAGAAATGCTATAAGAAAATATTGTGTATTTCCTAGGATGGATAACGACGTTTCGAAATACAAAGACTTTGCGGCCAAAAAAGGAATGAAATGTTGTACCGGCCGTCGTAAAGCAATTGACGAAACCTTAGACGGATAAATTGTTAACAACTTCCAAGTAAACATAAACTTTTGCCAACGTAACTACTTCCTTTTCAAGAGTAACATCTTTCTGACCCATCTTTTCTGCTCGACTTTAAATATTATTTTTTCTTGTGAATCATGTGAATTTTATACACATTTTGAATATGTTTTTATATGTATCTCAAAAATATCACTGCATTTGTACATAACCCAGTAAAGCAATTAACAGAAACTTATAAGAGTTAATTATTTGCAAGTGTCTGGAATAAATATAAATTTTTGCTAACGTACTTGCTTCTGCTTTAAGGGTAACACCTTTTTCGTCAATAATTTCAATTAGATTTATATATTATTTTAATTTACAATCATATAAAAATAGTTTTGGATTAGTAGGTTTCGATTAGTTTTGACACAGTAATTACCACACTTACCATGTGTAAATGCATACAGTAAAATTGACACTTCAATGTTTTAACAGAATTACGTTTATATGTTTTAAAATAATTTCCTTCGGTATTCAATTTCAGTAGTTTTCCTTGAATGATATTGAAGTTACATATATAATTAGATTTATATATTAATATGATTTAATTAGATTTATATATTATTCAATTAGATTGATATATATTATTTTAATTGACGATCATATAAAAATAGTTTTTGATTAGTAGGTTTAGTAGGTTTTGATTAGTTTTGACACAGTAATTACCACACTTACCATGTGTAAATGCATACAGTAAAATTTACACTTCAATGTTTTAACAGAATTACGTTTATATGTTTTAAAATAATTTCCTTCCGCATTCAATTTCAGTAGTTTTCCTTGAATGATATCGAAGTTGCATATATAAATAAAGCTTAAAAAATCTCTTGACGTAACCTTAGCAGAATATATTTCAAGCTGAAAAATCATACCAGGAATCTATTTTGGGATCTTCATCTTTCCACTGCATTTCGTAAAAAAGCAAAGGCTGTTCATAATACCATTGTTGAGAGCTTTGTATATTTGTGTAAGTCACTGGCATTTCAAATGCATATTCCAGATGAATTTTGCACACATTTCTGGAACATGTGCAAAAGTATATGAATAAAAGCATCCACTTACACAATTTTTATTCTGAACTATGGGAAGTAATTCCTATTGTATTTTAAAAGAATACGTATTTTAAACTAAAAATATGAGAGTTCAATGTTTTTAATACATTACGAAGCTTGTTTTTGCTTTGAAATCCGGTTATTAGACTTTATATGATTTTTTTTAAAAATTTGGAATCAACTAATTCTACATAACTAATCATAATCTAATTCATTATAACTTGTCCAACATCATTTTCAAATTTAAATATTGGTAAATATCAAAATATCAATACAATTCTCAAAAATTTTAACTTTTTAACTTTTTTTGTCGACGTAAATTTAATTGTCTTCCGCGAGTCCACTCACTTTATGAGGAATTGTCAATCACTTAAACCTAGCATTAATTTTTAAGTATTGAATATTTGTCAAAGTATTAATTACGAAAAGTTAGCATTTCTTACATGGTATAAATTTATACTAAGAAAAAAAAATTTAAAGGGGGAATATCAATTGATTTTTAAATTACCAAATTAAAGTTTTAAAAAGTGTTGTCATATCTATCATAAACTATTCCTTTTTAACAATTTTAATAAATAAAATGTGTTAATTAGTTGACAATTTGGTTTTAAATTCGTTTGCTAAGTTTAGAATTACTTTTTTCATTCTTGGTGGTGAAATAAATTGTGAAACAATACATACACGACATCTTGTAACTTCGAAATCAATGTGTTATGAATGATTATGTATTTTTTTTTTTTTTTAGTTCTTCCCTATACTACTCTTTCATACAAAATAATTTATCCATACGTCCACTATTCATCTGAAATTAAACTTCAAACTGAATAGTGGGTTGAAATTAAAGTTTCAACCCACTATTGATGTTACAGAAATTTCAGTCCCACGCACTTTAATTTCACGATTCCCTTGAAGATAGCTTTTAATGAAATGCGTTTTGCGTTCCGACAAATCGATTCAAGTATCAAGTGGTGCTACCTGAACTATATTAACAATTTTAACCCCATGACCACGATTTAAATTCTGTAACAAAGAACATCAGAGGAACTAGTTCAATTAAGTTGGAAATGTGAATAGGCTTAAGGGGGAATGGGTGTGCAGGACCGGGGGTCTCCAAACTCAAGTGCCTCAATGTTAATCCAATGGGAAAAAATTATTTTCTTTGCCACATTTCTCCGGCTGTATTGAATATTTTTACAAGCGGAATTTTTTATGTGATAAATGTAGCTGACTTACAGGTCTCTATTTTCCCACTTTTTGAAATTGCTTCGAATATTTTGTGTAAAATAATTTATTGAATATTAAAAAAAAATATTATTCGTACTAATTTCAAAAAGTAAGATTGTCGGGACCTGTAAGTCAGCTACATTTATCACATAAAAAAATCCGCTTGTAAAAATATTCAATACAGCCGGAGAAATGTGGCAAAGAAAATAGTTTTTTCCCCATTGGATTAACATTGAGGCACTTGAGTTTGGAGACCCCCAGTCCTGCGCGCCCATTCCCCCTTAAGGATATGAATGACCAGCCACGGCCCATGCTGAAATACAGAGCTCTGCTAGTGGTAGACTATCATTTATCTGATAAGTAGCTGGAATGTACATTAAACCACTATAAGTTATACTATGTAACGACCATTTGTGTAGCTAATGCTATTTCAACGGCCGGCGTGCGGCATGTTCCGTTTTAGATATCCCGTAAACGGATCCGCGCAGGACAAAAAAAAAACTTAGTGATATTTAAACTATGTAAATAGAAATGGTGTACTTTCTCTGATAATGAACTCAGAGATAGTAGAATGTACATTATGCAAGTGCTCATACTAAGAAGACCGAAATGGTAATAGGAATGTATTCCTTTTATAAATAAATTACACATTTTAATTTAAGTTTTAAATTTATTGCCAAATATTATTAAAGAACCTGATTACAAGTACTCATAAATATTGTTATACACAAATCAATGACAAAATTGATCAAATTAGTGTTTTAAAAAAAGAAAGCATGCAACCTGGGGGTTTCAAAAAGCATCATAAACACTACGAAAAATCTCGAATGTAAAATGTGTATTTTAATATACAACTTCCATTGAAGTTATAGAAAGATAACCTTTTAATATACGAATATGCAGCTCAGTAAACCAAATATACTTCCTAAAATAACCTACTCCAAAACTGGAAATCTTCATTCACGAATTACAAGATGTTAAAGATAAATGAAAAAAGTGAAAAATCAATCTGCACTAAATTGCTAGGAAAAACTGATAATTCCATAATGGCTGTTCTCTTTAAACAGTTGTTATGTGATTCGTCGACCACAGTATTATGGCTGACATTTCCCTTAAACATTTCGTGTATGGGAAAAATCCTAATGGATCAAGTCTCCCTATTTCCGCTAACTGTTATCCTACGTTTGGAACCACGCAAATAAATATTCAATCTAAGTCAAAGTACTTGTAAATCACCCTTCTCTATAGATCTCACTAAACAGTGAATTATCGCACCTACCCACAACGCCTTACAATGACTTCTAATTAGATTTAAAATGTTGTATTCATTGCTTTTCGGAGCGCGGAGCTTTTGTGTTTACTTACTCCGTACTTTAACAAAGCTGTAAATGACATTTTCATGAAAAAGAGCACTGAATTTTTATTGAGAGTTCGAGTTTTGAAACGGGACAGATCAATGTTCCAAGAACTTCGGTTCATATATGTATTAATATTTATAATTGTCAAAAGGATTATGTTTTAAAATCAAAACTTAAAAGTTCTTATTTTTAATATGGAAATTACCCATCTTTATTTCAACATTTTATTTCTTTTAAGCAATTAAAAAATATTTGCAAATATGGATGGTCAACTTTGAGATTAAATAACGTGCTCAAATTGAGTTTAGAGGGTCAGCTACCACTGTCACGGTAGGTTAAAGAGTATGCCACAGAGGACCACGTTTCAGTCCTCGCCTTAGATATCCTATGAGCGGATTTTGTTGAGCACAAAAAAAATCCAACCATGAAGTAACGTTGTGTATATGGGAATGGTGCACGTTAAATCTGCATTGGTCCAAAGTCCTGCCACCCCTTGTGATGTCTCTTTAAAAATACGCTGTGTATTATCTCATATGTAAGCCCCAACATCTTTCTGTCAGCTGAAACTCTTGATTGGAAGAAGTAGAATATAAGAGTTGGACTCCCGATATGCACTTTTCAAATTCCAGCAATTCAGTCATCTACCGAAATGTCACATTTATATTTGCTTTCGCCTCTCTTTTGATCCATGTCTCTGTCCATTTGTCGAATTAAAAACTAATAACAACTACCGATAATGCATATAGATAGTTTTAGTAGCGAAAGGATTTGTTTGAGATGAAATAATGAAAAAATGAAAAAAAAGGGAAAACTAAAGCTTAGATTACTTTAATGCAGCTTCTACCTTAAATACTTACCAGTTAAACATCTGCATAAAATATTTTGTAATTTCCATTTTTGAAACTTAAAATTTAAAATAAAGAGGTCGTGAGAAAAAAAATAAAAACTGGCTTAGCTACAATGGGTACTGCAGTCGATTTAAAGAAAGAAATAATAGTATAATTCAGTATTCCCTTCAATGAATCCAACGTAGAGCCAGAATTCGTCCTGGAAGCATCCTATCTTAATTTACCTCTATTGCCGGTTGTTGTCAGCCCCTTAACCTTGACCATTGTTCGAAATTACAAGCCAATAGCCTAATGACAAGTGACAGTGAATGTGCCCTCTAGAAGGTAGTAGCATAGGCTTTATAGCCAATTACCCCGCTAGCTAGAAGTGACCCAGTCACAAGAGACACACTATATAAGAAAGGACGACACAAACACATAGACAAATAACAACATTTATTGACTAACACAAACATCCATGCCGTAACGGGATTCGAACTCAAACCCAGCAGCTCCAAAGTCTAGATCCCTAACCCTTGTGCTGCCGGGTCGTCAAAGCCTAAGTAAGACATTATTTCAACCAAACCATTTGCAGCTGTGTCACATTAACAATGGTTTTGTGAAATTTGCAAGTTTCGAGTGTTAAACTTGCCCAACCCATTCCCCTGATAATCGGCGTTCATTTTAGTAATTATCGGGGTTGTAATTGGAATTGTTTGATGAGAAATGGAATGCCCCGTGATTTATTTGCGACGGAAATAGCTCGGTAGAGAAAATTGAAACCTGATAAGGGTTTGTTATGGCTAGAAACAGTATTGTAATTGTTCCTTAGGAAACAAGGTAAAATAACCATTTTAAGTCTTCTTCTTGGGACTTTGTATTTTCAGTAAGCATTATAAAAGCTACATTAAGTGTTTTACGTTAATATTCATTTGACAGTTGTTTTACAATTCTAAACTTATATATTGTTTAATGTTACTTATATTGTTTTATTTGTTGAATAAAAATAATTATTATTCCTTACAAAGCTGACAATCAAAATTCTGCTAAGAATCTCGCATCTTTTATCGCCGTTTTCCTTTTTTACGTTTGCCGAGCAACAGTCTTTCTTTCAATAACCTGAAATTTCTGAATTTTATAAATAATATTTTTTATTCATAATGGTCTTCTTTTATTTGGGAATGTTAAGATCATCTCTTCAAAAATGAAACGAATTGTAATATTTTAAGAAAATATTTTTGTTGATAGAAATTGAGCTTAAAATTTATTGAGTGGAAGAGTAGTATTTTAACGTATAAATTTTCTTTATAGCAATTAGTGAAATATTTAAATCCGGATTTGCTTTGATTAGCTAACGCAATACCGCAGAACTAGTTTTCAGAAAAAAAACTCCAACTTATACTTTTCCCTAAGTTGCTGTGAGGTAGAGTTTTTCTTCCAAATTTCTTTGGGGTTTTCCAATAAGTTGTGGTTGGGTAAACTTTTGCTTCCAATTCCTCGGGGAGTATAATAACAGGAAAATCTAACAAAAAATGCTTTAACACCCTGAAAAACACGATAAGAAGACAGAAAAACTCCCAACTTGTTCCGGTCTATCTGTTTTGAATCCAGTCAAAACCATTGGAACAGATACTAGAGAAGATAAAGATAAGATAACCATGTATTTATTTAAACTGCTCTTTCTTCTGGCCACGTACTTTAATATTCACATACTTTGCAGTTTCACTGAATAGTATTTATTTCTAAAAAAACTAATTATGTGAATGTTCTAATTTTGTTAAAGGTTTCATTAACTAATTTACCACACTAACACAATTATATTTTCTTAAAACGGAGAAAAAAAGGAAGATCATTAGCAGTAAACTCGTTTACGATATTTCGCACACGTTCAGAAAATTAGTGTGTTTCAGGTCTTGAGAGTTAACAGAAGTGCTAAATTAATATGAATCCTATCTCAAGCCTCGATTGGTGAATCAACATCACGTGGAAACAAAGCACCAATGGGAGCATCGATCGAAGAAAATACAAGAATGAAAATTAGTAGAAATAGGTTAGGTTTGAATTATCGTCGCACTAGAGCTACACGAGGGCTATTGGCGACGGGCGTCGAATTTTAGAACCACAGTCAGGTGACGAGCCAACACCTTAATAGGCACCCAACGCAACCGTTAAGGGCGACATCGTACGCAGCGTTAGGACTTTGAAGGATATTTAACGTGCACTCCCTTACACGGGGTATTATTCGTCGGAAATTTTTGGCTGCACGGGCCGTTTATAGGTCGGCAGCTATTTTGGCGATGCCCGGACCCGAACCTGGGACCTTCCGCATGCTAAGCGAGTGCTTAACCGACTGTGCTCCCCCGCCCCTGGTAGAAATACGTCACCTGAAACAATCTAATTTTGCATTTCTTTATGAGTAAACTTATTTAAGTTTGTGTAAATATTTTTGCTTTGCAGAAACAAGTTATTCCAAAGTTTACTATGATTTTAATATTTTGAATACACTTATGCTAGAAAAAGTTAAACTGAAGTCTTTGTCTGCTAACCTATAACATAATTGGACTTAACTGTGTTTAAAAAGTAGTATGTTTTTTCAAACGATAAAAATCGAAGAAATAAATCCGATATTTGTCTCACAGTTTTGAGAAACCGCAAAACTACAAGTTAAATCAATTGTATATTTATTCCGATGTTATGGGTTTTTTTTGTATTTTTTGCTACCCAATTTCATGCAATGCAATCATAGAGCTCTTGCAGTTTGACAGATCGAAGAAGCTCCAATTTTTCTGATCGACGGAACGAATTTCAGGTAGATCTTCGATTTAACAGTGTCAAGAAGAAAAAAATCGAATCCGTGTGTAAACACGGCAAACCTATAAAAAAAATTAATTTCTTACTTACTTTATTTTGTTTCTTTCTAAAACAATAAGGTTTAGTTTAGTTTGATTTATCATCGCACGAGAGCTACACGCTATTGGCGATGGGCTTCGTAATTTAGAATCACAGTCCGGTGACGAGCCGATTTCTTAAGCCTTGGTTTCCTCGGAGACCGTCGCCATAAAAATGCGACCGCTATTATACGTGGATGACGTCACCCTTCCGCCTACCGCTTCATCGGAACGTTACGTTGACACGAAACTGGAAACCTAGCTAACTCACTCAGCTTACTGGGGCTGGGGAGCCCAGTCGGTTAAGCACTCGCTTAGCATGCGGAAGATCCCAGGTTCGGGCCCGGGCATCACCAAAATAGCTGCCGACCTATAAACGGCCCGTGCAGCCAAAAATGTCCGACGAATAATACCCCGTGTGAGGGAGTGCATGTTAAATATCCTTCAAAGTCCTAACGCTGCGTACGATGTCGCCCTTAACGGTTGCGTTGGGTGCCTATTCAGGTGTTGGCTCGTCACCTGACTGTGGTTCTAAAGTACGTCGCCAATAGCCCTCGTGTAGCTCTAGTGCGACGATAATTCAAACCAAACCAAACACTCAGCTTACTCTGTTGCTGTTTTGGTTTTCGTCTTTGCATGTCAAAAATGGAAAATTTAGGTTCTTCGTGATTTCTCACAAAATCAATTAGGGTAGGGTAGGCTTGAATTATCGTCGCACTAGAGCTGTACGAGGGCTATTGGCGACGGGCGTCGTATTTTAGAGCCACAGTCAGGTGACGAGCCAACATCTGAATAGGCACCCAACGCAACCGTTAAGGGCGACATCGTTCGCAGCGTTAGGACTTTGAAGGATATTTAATGTGCACTCTCTTACACCGGGGTATTATTCGCCAGACATTTTTGGCTGCACAGGCCGTTTATGGGTCGGCAGCTATTTTGGCGATGCCCGGACCCGAACCTGGGAATTTCCGCATGCTAAGCCAAGTGCTTAACCGACTGGGCTCCCCAGTCCCGCAAAATCAATTAGCATTTCTTCCTCGGCAAGCGTAAAACAACTCTCGCCTTCCGTCGTTTCTTCAAATTTTTAATTTTGGGCAAGCACACTGCACAACAGACAACAGTAAAACACGTTGTCTTCAGGATTTCCCCAACGCACTCAACAGCAACTCAATCTGGCGGTCGTGTTGAGTTGTCCAGCATCGCTCCCGAGGAAACCACACTAGCGTAATCAATGTCAGTAGATTGTATGACGTCACTCACTCAACTCACTTGAACGACCGCTTAAATCTGTTGACGGACTCCGAGGAAACCGAGGCTTTAGTAGGCACCCAAAGCCGCTTATAGGCCGGCAGTTATTTTGGCGAGGCCCAGACCCGAACCTGGGACCTTTCGCATGCTAGGCGGATGCCTAACCGACTATGATCCCCAGCCCCTCTAAAACAATAACTATCACAAACCGCTTGTTCAGGATTTCATTTCTGATCAAATCATTTCGACAATAACAGATGCGCAAAATAAACAATTATTTCAAAATAGATACATGTAGGTAGTTGTGTCTCTAACATAGGTTTGGCAAATTTAAATTGTATATTTAAATGAATGCTCAGTTTCAGACATATTTTTATTCACATTCATAAATATTTTGCCCAATTACAATGTTCTTAAATTTTTACTTTCGAAAAATATTCGAAAGCACAATACAGCTTGAAAAAAAAAAAAAACTGTGGAGTTAATATATGGTAAACGAGTTATTTATACCTGTGAAAATCATGACAATGTTTTTGAGAAAATCGCATCCGCAAAAGAAAATATTTTTCTTTTTGTACTGAAAGTGTCATTGGATATGATGCGTTGCCAAGCAGCCATAATTCCCAAAAGAGGTCAACATTCCACTTAATATTTTATGCAATTCGGGAAGTGAATTAAATTACACACTAAACATTTCAGTTTAATTAAATTCGATTATATACTGATTAATTATATTGTAAGATTTAAAAGCTCGCCAAAAGTCTCATTGAATAGGGCGGCCATTACGTCATAGCTGTAGGGTACATAACTAAATGTAGTGATTTATTGAATGGTAAATGATATTAGTATAGAGTTACACACCCTCAGGTAAATAAGGATTTTATACCTTAATATTAATTCTTGTTGTACAAGCCGATCCTTATTCCGAAGATTATTTAGCAATTAAATAAAATTATTATGCAATTTTTAAAGTTTGAAATCTAAAAATGTATTTTGATTTCATATGCGGGCTGTTGCATAAAATAGGAAAAAAAATCGGTTAATAAAACTAAATGTCTTTCATCGAAAACCAGTTCACAATTATAACATACTCCTTTTATAACGACAACTATAACAAACATACGTATTGAAACCCTCGACGTCTTTCAGTCCGCTGAAACACTTGATTGGAAGAAACAGAAAAAGCGTTAGAGAAAACATCACCTTTGACATGCACTTTCACAAATCCGATAATTAAGTCCTCTTCTGCTATGTCACATTTATTTATTCCCGCATGTCTTTTGATCCCTGTCTCTGTCTATTAGTCGAATTAAAAAACGAATGACAAGGACTTTTACGAAGACTTTTTTTTTTGGTAGAGAAAGGATTCGTTTGTTTTAAAAAAGATGAAACAATAAATAAAGAAGAAAGCTAAAGCTTAGAAAAATTAAATGCAGTTTTTACCGTGAACACTTGCTTATGTAACTGCCAATAAATTTTTTAAAAAATATCAGTATTATACAACATTTATTAAAATATAATACATTAAAAAAATATCGCTACTAAAAATGAATCCAAAATGTGCAATTTTTTATGTAAGACATGCCAATCTGATGCGTTATGGTTACGATAATACTAGCTATTTTAAAATTTTTAATATTAAATAAAAGAAGTCTCGGGAAAATGTAAAAACTAGTTTTTATAAAATTGTTACTATATGTCGCAGGTCGCTCCAAAGCAAGAAAAAGTTGTATGATTCTGTATTCACTTCATTGAACCCAACGTAGAGCTAAACCATTTATTAAAGCAGTTATAGGGTGCAATAAAATTATTCGATCATTTCTTCACTTGGCAAATCCGCTTTACTATTGTATTTGTCCTGGAAGCACCCTATCTTATTTTACCACCGAAGTCAGTTGAAAAATTTAGAGTTGCCAGTGAACATTTAACCGCAATCAGAAATCTTTGACGCAAGTCCGATTTGCATTTATCTGGATAAATGTATTTGTTGACCATATGCAAGAAGATGTGAAAGAGATACTCGTTAGTTTACTATATGCACTTGTTATATGTTATTAACAATTTCAAAGTCTGGGGACCTAAAGAATGTTACTGTATTTGTGGCGGTATGAAACCTTTCATCGGTTTCTTTAATATTGCAGGAGTATAATCAACTGCTTATGAGTTGTCTCTTTATAATAGTAATGCATCGGGCAGTGCACTGAAATGGATAAACATGATTTTGTCAGTTTAGTATTTCATGGACTTGTTTGTTGTACTACGCGGATCAATAGAAAAATTACATGAAATGATAAGTTTTGAAAATATATAAATATCTATGTAACTTTTAACTCGTAAAATCGTATTTGCCAAATACGTCACAATTTTCGGCCAACCAAAAGAGTAGGCCTTCCCCGTCTAGTAAGACAGACACATAAAGAGTTTTCTACTGTCACGAAGAAAGTAAAGTAAACCCAGGGCGAAGGCGGGAATTGAACCCGCACCCGTTACAGCTCACAGACTTCTGGCCTGTGATATGCTAACTACTCGGCCATCCGGGTCCCCTACCCAAAGAGTTTTTTTACATTTTTAATAATCAAAAGAAAAGTTCGTGTGTGTGCGTGTGGTATGTTTCCTGACGTTGTAATTTTTACTCTGTTGAAATTATTTTCAAAAACTTAGACTCGAATATTGAAAAATAATTAAAATGTTTAATATAACCAAATGGTCCAAATGACCGAAAATGTATTTTCCTAATTACTGATTGATAATTATATAGTAATTGCGCTATAAAGCTGCTTAGTTTGTAGCCATCTCCATTTTCCCGCCAAATACGTCGAATATCTCGAAAATTATTGCCAGAATACACACAAAATAAACAACAAAGGGGGAAGGATTGATTTATAATCAAGATTTTGACTTGAACTTGTTGTTATCTCTATTTTTGGCCTATATCTCGTTAATCTGGTTAAATTATACACAAAAACCCATAAAAAATGACAGGTGTTCTTTGCCTACTGGAGGTTTAACTTGCGATGATTTTCATTTTCTCGTCAAATAAGTCGTCAAACTTAGCAAAAATGCTAAGTGCTATAACTTTTTATGGGCCTTTTTGGGTTGCTAAAATACTCATCGATACGAAACCAAGTTTGACACTTTGATTTAGAATCAAGATTCTGACTCAGGTAATTTTCATGAAAAATATGTCGCTAAGATCATCAATACGGCAAAATTATCGCCCAAAAACGTGCAAAATTAGTTGACTTGCCTCAAAATATTGAGAATTTACTTACAATATTATGACTTGAAACATTTGTTTTTATGATTATGATTCAACTAGCGGAAATGAGGTAATGTCAAAATTTATGAGGTCTGTTCAAGTTGTTAGGCTGTTATTTTTATTTTTTAAGAATGTGGTGGCATGATAAAGTGGTTTTTTAATGAATAATTAACAAAAGAAGAACAGGAGTTTTGGAGTTTTAAGTTAATAAGATATACTAAAGCGAACAATAACATAACTGTTTCTCTATAGTTTCTCTATAAATGAAATATTTATTTTATTGCAATTTAATCGACATTTGTAAGACGAAATTATATTCATTTTCTAATATTCACTGAAGCAAAATAAACTACGTTAATATTTGTTGTCGAATATTTGTCAAAATAAACTTTGTTATTAGAATTAGAGAGATTTTTTGTCATAAAACTTGAGACTTAGTAGTTCAGTGCTCGTAAAAGCTGTTATGTTTATTTTCACAAACACATTTGCTACCAACAACCAAACAAATACCAGTTAAAAGCCGGCAATCATTGTGGAATATACACACAAATACTGACACAAAACGTATTTATGAAATACCCCAAACACTGCAACGGCCGAAACATCCCATGTTTTCGAGTGCTGTCCAAATACAGCTGGCAAATACCTCTTAATAGGCCTACTCAGGGGTCCCTATAACACTAGCATTAGCGCCCTCTTCCCATCTAGAAAGCGGTCTATATGGCTCTATCATCTAGAATGTGATTTTTTTGTGTTGCTCGTCTGAGTGGTGCAATATTATGTATGATCGAATGGTTTTATTGATGATGGCGGACAATATGATGTTTTCGCAATTTTGATGGTCGCTGGGTCGGCGCTTGTACTCGGCTAAAGACCGCCGTGTTGACTAATGGTGGCTGGGGCACGTTAAATATGTCGTGGTCACAAAGTCCTCCATGTTCCCATGACTTATGACTTTCTTGGTGGGGGGCAAGATCGCCAAGCACAGCGACTTTAAGTCTATTGTACTAAGCCCCAGAAATGACACAAGCACAAGAGACACACAAAGAAAGAGACGACACAAACACATCGACAAATAACAACATCTATTGACAGTCACAAACATCCACGCCTGACCGGGATTCGAACCCGACCCCAGCAGCTCCAAAGGCCCATGTTCCCATACCAAATTAATACCTCTGGGGGTGCCGGATCAGGGGGTTATCGGCCTTTGATCTTGATCAAAATTCCGATAAGTGTGTGAGAATGGATGTGTGAAAGGGACCTTCCTGTAAAACGGACGTGTCATGCTGACGGGCAACAGTCGGACTTCCTCCCTTGTGGTGCTCAATAAAACCGGAAGCCGCCCTCTTCGCCTTAAATCGGGTGGTCCTCTACTCCGCGCTCAGTTACCGAGTGGCATTAGAAACAACACAAACAACATGATGTTTTGAGTGGATGTTTGGTTCAAATTACGTCACACTAGAGTTGCCCGAGGACTTTCGGCCCCAGGTCACGTAATTTGGAACTACAATCAAATCAAAAAACAATATTAAAAATGTTGGTTGGTTGGATTGCCGTCAAAGAAGAAACACTTTTTAAGAAGGGGCTGATACAAATTCATTGGTTTGTATGGATATAAAAAAATATGTTAATAATTTCATGGTTATATCCTATGGGATCCGTTTGTTTTACTTCTGTGAAAATAACGCAAATGTTTGTTTATTAGGTGAAAATTATTGTTTTTTTATGTGTTCAAGCAATATTCATAATAATATTTAATTTAAGAAAATAATTTTCTAAAATATTTTTAATTTATTAATTTAATCTTCTAAATTACCTATATTTGCACAAATAACAAGTAACATGTTGAATTATGGTAGTTTTGATTACTTGAGATAGAGCTGTTGATTATTATAGCTATTTTTTATGTAAGATTACGTAATTTTTCTATTTCCCAAAGAATATTTTTAAAAATCGTCTATTGAGTCCTACCTTATTTTTTTAGTTTCGAGTTAAGTTTTAAGCATTTTTATTAATAAACTTTAAAAAATGTACTTTAAAAGCGAGGCTCCTTTACAAATTATACCTTTTGGAAAATAGTGCATGTTTTTTATTTATGCGTTAATAAAATGTCAAGTATTATAATGCGAATTATTATAATGGTATATATTATATTCTAATTGTAATGCTTTATTATAATTGTATAAATTAATCATGATTAATGTACAAATTCGAGAAAAATGTAAGGCTCATCTGAAATGAACATAACTCACTGACGATTTTAGTGCCGTTTTATAGCACTGACTTGATGGTAAAATGCATTTGCACCTCCATTTACTCTGTCATATCACCTTTTCGATCATTTTTATTGGATATAACCTATCAAAGGGAGCTGTGGTACGCAGAACATAAGTGAAAGTATAGCCAAAGGGATTTGTGGAACAATTTATGTGTCACTAAAAGAAATCTAAATTATCGAAAGTAATAGTTATAGTGAGGCCCAGTGGCCGAGTGGTAGTGTTCGCATTGCCACGCCACAGGTCCGGGGAACGAATCCCGGACTGGGCGAGGTTGACCCAGCCTTCCATCCCTTGAGTGGGTCGATAAAATGGGTACCAAGCATGCTTGGGAACTAAACACTGGGGTTCCGCGTGTGGCTGACCACCTTAACGGGACATATGCGTAGCACCCCAGAGCCCTAGGTCACGAAAGCTGAAAGGGGCACGGCAGGCCTTGGCCCACTAATGGGCTGTTGCTCCGAGGAGTTTAGTTTTAATAGTTATAGTAAAATGTTTACATAGTTTGACATCAAAATGGTTAAAAAAAAGTTACGTATATAAAAAAAATAACAAAGTTTTACACCTTTTTTAATAAAGAATTCAGAATTTTTCATTATAAAAAGAACACAATGAAACATATTGTTTCCCAAAATTTTGTTCTTGTGTTTGAAAGTTTCTTTTAAAAATAAAAAATGTATGCCTAAATTGAAACAGAACTTCTCAGAAATCCCATAACAATTCGAAACATAAAGGACTTATGTTTGCATGATCTTTGCATAGTGGACTGCGTGGGAGATTTCTTTACTTTCTTCTGCATAAGTATTTTCTTTTTCAGAACTAATATGTGCTAAGTCCTTTCAAACTGTATATTTTGTTTGCCTCAATGCGTACGAAGTTTCAAAGTATGAACTGAAGCTTGATAAAACATAAATTTTATATTTACAGTTTAACATGTTATTCCTATAATAAATAAGTAAAATCTTTGTTGGTTTCGAAATCCATGATATTGCTGAAAATATCATAATTCAATAGATATGTGTTCTTGTTTTCAATAAAGTGTATTCTTTAGAAACGTAATATTACATATTTCTTCTAAGAATACGTAATATTTCATGAATAAAACTTGTCAATATTGTGTGCATAAAATTAATATTTAATTTTCCTAAGATTAGTGTTCAGTCTTATATTGTATATTTGGGATGAATACTACAGCTAGGTAACTATATATTTGTGACGATTGCAAATGTATTTGTTACTATCAAAGAAAATTTGTTAGAAGAAAATTTGGTATTTATCCCCATTAATAATATAAAAAATTTTTAGATACAAAAAAAAATACATATTGAATTTATGTTTATACAAGAATTGATGTAAACGTTATCGATGGTGGCTTTACCAATTTTTACGAGGGGACAATAGTCACCAAAAACTGGGGGGCAAGAATTATGATTCAATATGATTCTCCTACAAAATAATTTTTTAATATGAACACAATATGATTTCCTTAAAAAATCTAATTTCAAAATATAATGCTTATTTTTAAATTAAATTATTAAAAAAAATGGTAAAATCGTATAAAAATCTTATAATTGCATTTTAAAAATCTTCCAGACTATCAGTGTTTAGAGTGAGAGATAAGGGACAGATAGAAGTGACAATTTTATTACTTAAAGGTTATCTTGAGATAATATTTGCAGTTATTTCTATTAAAATACCATAACAAATTATACCATGAATACTATGCCAACTCCGACAAAAAAAAGTTACTAATATAACTTATTTAGCCCCAAAAAGATCTCATTTATTTATGGGAAAACCACCTTTTTCACTCACTTTAGTGCTGTGTTAGAGTTTTTACTAGAAACAACCGAGTTCAATTCCTACATATTTATCATCCTCCAAATAGCTAACGCTTAAAAAAAATTTAGTTCTAATGACAGTTAAATAAGCATTACCTAATTAAATCCACGATAGGCAAAAATAGTAACTGAAGTTTTTTCTCTAATCTATCTAAGTTTAAGTTCGTTATCATTTCTCTAAGTTTAAGATCGGTTTTTTTCTTCGGCTTTGAGCGATTGAACGTCGATTCTTTGATTTAAAAACAAACCTGCATATTTTTTTATATTGGATTATAATTAAATCTTTTTAGTAAATCTATATGTAATTATTAATGTAATTATTTATAGATTTATACAATCATAATCAATTTTATCAAATCTATAAATGATGACTAATTTAACTTTTAGTTGGATATAGTGACGTGTAAAAGTCTTTGTTCATTTTTACTACAAAAAGAGTCCATTTGTAAATGAAATTTCAGTCCTTGAAACTTTTTGACCGAAGCAAACATTAAAAGCCCATTTATCATTGCAAATAAGAAAGCGAAAAAAGAACGACATTGATAAATTGGATTCCATGCATTAAACACAACCAAAATAATTTTACGCTAAAAGAATCAGTCAATATAAAATTTTATTGTCATATAAAAGAAAACCTTTTGAAATATTTGGCATTGTGAGTAATATTTTTTCACATTTCAAGAGATAAATCCAAATTTTATAGTTGACAAAAGTTCCTGAGTCATACATTTACTTGATCCATTTTAAAGTCATAAAAGTATTGGTTAATGGGTGGTTTTCAGATTTGATGCCTAAAATAATTGATTTGAATCTAAAATATTGTTTTTTAATAACTTATTTGTCTCTGATAAACATAACTCTTAAGCTTATACATGCTTACATAGTAAGAAGTGACTTTTCTTAAAACTCTTGCCAGCTCTAGGGTACTTTGATAATATATATTATTTTTTTCTTTGCGACATTACTTCAGGCCTAACTTATTTTTCACAGCATCTTTTACTAGATCCAGTAACTATAGAGACTCCGTAAGTGTAGATGACTCACAGGATGTTTGTGGAATTTGACATCTAATACTTTTTGGACTCACCATTTCTTTTGATATCTTTTTCAATGCAAGCCTCTGAAGTATTCCTGTCCTTGATGTCATATCATTGATACTCTTACAAGTAGCTTTCCTTCAGGAAAACAAATTATATAATTCTTCAAGAACAGAAACAAATTCTTTATAGTAAAAAAAAAAGCTAAAACCTTTTCAATTAATTCACGAATCTATACAGTCATTTTTACAACAATAATTTTATAAAATTTATCTGTAAGTCACTTAAACTATAATTAATCTTTGAAGATCCTTTCTCTTGTTTTCATGATCAATTTTTCGTTCTTTGTAGCTTATTTGTTTTTCAGGGGCAGAATATTTCACTATTAGAAGTCTAAAACTATATTCAAGTTTTTTGTGTATTAAAAATATTTTTGTTTGGAAATTGATACTTTCGACAGGCAACATACACGACAAATAAACATTATTAATTTTCTTTGTTACCATATGCAAAAGCAAACTCAACGCAACTCAAAAATATTTCTCCCGAAGGCTTTAAGTGCGAACAGCAGAAATTAATATTACCCTCATTTATTAACAAAGCCAGTAACAGATCTGACAACATTAAAAAATAACTCGCCTTAAGAAAAACTCAAACCATTCTTATTATGCTAATAATTCTACTTCTTATAAAGCTTCCACAACTTAAAAAAAAATCTCGTAACATTTGTTAAAAACATGTGCTGAGATCTAATAAGCATATTTGACATTAATTTCTATAAGCAAGAATTAACACCATTCTTTACACATATAACTACAAAAAATATTTTGTAAGACGCAAAAGTTTTTTTATATGAGGCAAAAATAACAACTTAAAATCATTCTAAAATAATAACAAAGTGTTACAGTAAAAATCAGAAATCAGCTAGAACAAGAATTAACCGGTGAATACTAGTTTCAACTGATGCCCTTAGTTGAAAATAGTTTCCACTAGCTAAAACCAGTTATTACCAGTTAATACTAGGTTTGGCGAAATAGATTGGTTAAAACTAGTTTTAACTAAAATACACTTATATTAGATAATAGTAAAATCAACGTATTATTAGACGGCACGCGATTTAGGATAATAGTTTTGGATTAGTTTAGTTAGCCATTGGGCTGAAATGCAATGAAAGCGTTTGGATATTGGAAGACACTCTATTAAGAACCGTACATCGAGTTTTTTTAGGACTCCATTGTCGTAATAAGATTATAAAATTAACGTTCATAATAAATAAAAAGTCAAGCATTCGCAGTTAATTCTAGTTTTATCTAAAACATATTAGATAATTCTACGTTTGACTAGTTTTAACCAATGCAATTTGTCAAAACTGGTATAAACTAGAGAGATCTAGTTTTAGATAGAGAAAACTAGTTTTCACCAATGGCTTCAGTTAAAACTAGTTCTCACCAGTTAATTCTGGTTTTGGCTAATTCCGGGTTATAACGGTATTCGCAAAAGAACACATCTTAATTGCTTTAAAAATGTTTCAGAAGATAAGCGCATGGTGTGGGTGAAATAAAGGGACAGAAATAATTATTTAATTGTCAACAGCTCTGTCTTATAATAATAATATTTAATATCATTCCCTTGAAAATACCATGAAAATATATAGATACACTTAAAAATAAATATTGTGCTTAAAAAATCCTAAGAAGTCAATAATATTGCATATTTAATTCTAAAGACAAATTATATATATATAGCATATATTTAACTAACTCAAATTATTCAAGCATGGAAACAATTCCTCAGATTAATGTTGTGTAGAGCTTTTACTGAAGTGTCTGGAAGAGTGAGTTCAATCACTAAGATATTCATGAAATTGTAAATTGTTGAGTCTTGTATTTAGGTTTAAAATCTGTTAGACTGTGCTTTAAACATAGCTGTTTATTTTCTTCTACCCTATGAGCAGTCCACCTTACAATTTCTGGCCCAAGGTGTCGCAGAAAGACCAGTATATTTCCAAAACAGGTGAAACACAAATGCAAGCTTTCATCTTATAGTTAAGCTAACCAACCAGCAACAAATATCACCAAGCGTTATGGCGCCCGTTAAATAGCATTTAACGCTTCATAGCGTCTGTTCGGCTGCCCCTTACGCTGAATGTAGTATATTATTCGAAACATTCTACCTTATCCATTTTTGACAAAACTTTGATGGAAATTGAAGTCTTCGAACTCTTTCACTATTAATAATTCCATGCATCACAAATTAATATCTGTGCTATAATCTCGAAAAAGTATCTTTAAGTTTAAAAAGGGTCAAGTCCACAAAAAGTTTTCCGCACAAGCTACTATCCACACTTATTTGATGAAATAACGAAACCTAGAGGGAAACATCCAATGACTTTGAAAGGAGCAAAATTTGGGGTTATAATTTGGGATTGATACAGCTTTAATAGTTCGGCTACGCCTACGACAACGGATTATGAATGGCAACAAACACAAATGTAAAAGTAGGATTCAAACCCACGAAACGAATATAAATCGGAGATCTTACGTAGTTATTTTAATATTTATAAGTTATGAATATCTTAAGATGTGAAAAGCGAGATACGTAAAATGTTTCTTTTAATGAGTCAACAACGTTGATAAACATTTGCATTTCAGTTTATTCACCAATTTTCTATCCACGTTTTGGTGATATGTCAAAAATAGTATAAAAAAACTAAATGCATGTTATTCTATGATAATAAACTAAACCTATAGATACAAGCTTATTTACTTAATTGGCAAGAATAAAAAGCTCAGATAAAATGTAATACATTAATCAATGTATAATGTCAAATTAAAAACATAAAACAATCCAAAAAATAGACAGATTTTTTAAAGAATTTCCTTATTCTCATTAGCTGCTAAAATCATATATAGTAGAGTTATTTGGAATACAGTTAGTGATAACTTTTGACTTCCTAACCACTAAAGAAAATACCTACCGATCACTTCAATTTCGAAAAGAATTCTACGTTTAAAAATCAGATTTAAGGACAGTATAAAGTTAAACTTCAAAAATTTACTCTTTTCATACAGTCATTCATTTGTTTCAGACAGTTGATTGTTTTGTTATGCCACAATAGACGATAATATTTTAAGGAAGATACGACAATCAAAGCAAAATGAAAGTCTAAGATTGATAAAAATAAATATATTTTCCATTGTTTGTTAACAAGTGTACTTTGATGAGTTTCCATTTCTTAAATGAAGTTTGTCTATCTGACCAAGTACATAAAAAAATTCTCCTTTTTAAGTATGCTGCCTCGGGATTTTCCAAAACATTTTCCAATATTCCCTGAGGAAGTTTTGTACATTCAAAAAAAAGTTTTTCAGATCTCCAACTGTAAAATGACCTATAGCGACGCAGACACAGCAAAAATCTGAAATGAAGTTGTCCAGGTACTTCTCTTTTGCGGAAACTTTTCAAGTTTCTTGTAGGAAAAATAAAAGGTTTTAAATGTGCGTTATATTTTTTTATACTTTTTATTTGTAGTTCTTAAAAACAAATCTTTTCAAAGACGTAATAAGTCATAGTTGGTCTTTCTTTTGGTTATATTAATAATTATTCGACCTTATGGGCCGCTTATCAAAAAGATTTTAAGTAATAATTGCCTTAAGGTAGGCGAATACCCAAAATTCCCCAAAATTCTAAAATTTTTAATATTGCTTTAATCTTTTCCAAATTTGGCATACTGTTTTCAAATATAATGAATAATACTATTTAGGCATTTTTTTTTTAAATTTAAATATAATTTATTTATTTTAAACTGTATTTTTCTGCTTAAAAAGGAGGTTTACGATTGAATTTTCATTATATAAACATTAATTATGTGCTAAATTCTTCGTTTTGAACTGATGCATGCAATGACCCTCTAGAGTTGCATACAAATTACAAGAAAAGAAGTTATTAAGAAAAATGTTATAAATTAACCACAAAAAAAGGATTTTTTTCGATTAACTTACACTTGGTCATTTTTTTAAAAAAAAACTTATGTATTTACACCGGATGTTAGGTTCATGGCACAGATATATATTGAAATAGCATCTGTAAAAAATTTCAGGTAAATTAATGTAAAACTTTTTATACTAGGCGCAAACCCCTTTTTTTAGGTGAAAAACACCGTTTAAAATAAATCAATTATATTTAAATACAAAAAATTGCCTAAAAAGCATTGTTCATTTTATTTGAAATCACTATGCCAAATTTGGAAAAGATTAAAGTAAATGTAAAAATTTTAGAATTTTGGGTATTCGCCTACCTTAATAAGTGGGAAACTTACTTCGCATACAAAATATAAACGTTAACAATGTTGTCTTGTTTCTAAGAATAAGATTACTTTTATTAATTTATGCTAACAAAAGAATCTCATGTGTGAAACTAATATTTTAAATCACCATCATATTGTAAAATTCTATTATACATGCACACGTTTTCCCGTTAATGAGCAAATTTTCCAAATTCCATTACATTACAAAAAATAATAAAAATAGTTTGTAATAATCACATCTTTACAATATTTTAAAATGATATGTATCTATCTAATTAAGTACCTGTCAGTGGCTAAATATATATATATATATATATATATATATATATATATATATATATATATATATATATATATATATATATATATATATATATATATATTATATATATATATATATATATATATATATATATATATATATATATGGGTAATTCCACGTCAGAAGAGACCACGGCTGAAAAAAAAAAATATTTTCCCCCACAATTGTATCTTTTATATTTGCTTTAGAAAGGTTTGAATTTTATTTTTTTTGTATCATCAACTATTGTTGTTTCGTCTTTGGCAACACAGCGGCTTCAAAATGGCCGCTTTGTTTCGAAAACATGATCTCGTGTTTTTGCATCATTTTGAATCCTTGAATTTTCAGATAAGAAATACAATTTACCAGATTTTTTGGTAAAATTATTAAAATACACTATCAGAACTATGTTAAAACCACATTATTAATTGGCATTTATAACTAAAAGATATTTAATTAGGAAGATAAAATTCTCATTTTTGACTGTAGTGTCAGTCACGAAAAGATATAAAAGTTCCCATAACTTTTTAAAATAAGGCTTTACTTCAAAATTTTTACGATATTTTCTTACTATAGTAACCTCTGTGTAATTCCACACCTCTTAATTTAAAAATGAAAAGCATTTTCTCTATTTATAACACATTTTAGCTTTGTAGTGTCAGTCACGATGTAGTGTCAGCCACAACTTCTTATTGATCTAGATGTTTTAGATTAGCTAAATACTTGTAGATTTCTTATATTTTGATAATTTTGATTAAAGATGGCTAGATCAACAGCTAAAAGAAAAAAAAAAGGGCAAATGGGGTGTTTTTAAGACGGGATAAATTTTAAAAATTTAAAGAAAATGGAAGCAAAAACCACGTTACTGACAACACTTCAATTAAAGGTAATACACCTGTATTGCAATTCTCCAACCGTTTGACAACCTTGTCTGGTAATTCTCTTCCAAAAGTCATGGTCATCTTTGAATTCAAACATGGTGAAGGACCAATTGATGGACTTCGTAATACAAAGAGGAGGGGGTAAAGGAAGTCACACTTTCTAAGAAATTTGACCCACATTTTGCTAAAGATTTTTTCACTTTGCATAAGAAATCTGCCCAAACATATAACTATTATACATTTCTGACAACTGTGTAAAGGGCAAAATAGGTAGATTAAATTATCTATGCCCATTAAAGGAAGTTAAACCTTCCAATTCCTAGACACACAAAAATTGCTTCGTTTTTTAAAATTAAACAAATGCCTACTTAAAACAACTGCCAATGTTTCATTAAATTCCCAAAAAATACTACACGGTTAATTAAACAAATTTAAATGTTGTAAAAAGAAATACCTCTCAACAAAATTTTGAAAATGAACGTGATGCTGGAAAAAGAGCTTTATTTCCTTTTGCAGTTAAATTATCGTTAAATATTTTGTGAGCAAATGTAAAGTAAAGTTGCTTATTCAATAAAACTGAAACATCTGCAATGGTCGGGGGTCTTTTTGCGTGGCCTGAGAAGGAAGTTTTTTCAGAAAATGCTATTGAAGAAAGAAGTAAGAAACTACCAGAAATCAACTTTAGGGGACGTTGTGTAACTTTGTCTAACTATATTTTTACCATGTACGCAATTTTTAACTTACTATATTCAAAACTATTTACATATGTTATGTTATTATTGCCAAAATGTTCCATTTCTGTGATACAATTCACATGATGAAGTGTGCCACAAGTTGAATGTAGTGTAAGTCACGCACAAAAGTGTTAATAAATTATTTCCTATGATATTTCAATATTTTTTGCAATTAAATGATTTAGCTTTAAACCTTATAATTAAAATAAGCACTGGTAAAATGATGATTTACTGCATTTTGAAGAAAAAATTAGAGTTCAAGAAATTACCAGAAACCTACTTTAGAGGACATTGTGTAACTTTTTCTAACCATAATTTTACCATTTATGCAATTTTTAACACTCCTTTTTACAAAATTATTTACATATGTTGTGTTATTATTGCTTAAAATTCCATATCAGTGATACAATTCACAATGTAGTGTCAGTCACGAAATGAATGTAGTGTCAGTCACGCACAAAATCGTTAATAACTTATTTCCTATGGTATTTTAATACTTTATTGCAATTAATATATTTAGCCTGAAACATTATACTTAAAATAAGCAGTGGTAGAATGCTGATTTACTGCGCAATCAGAAGAAATTAGAATTTTTCTGATAGTCAAAAATCTACGAACTTTCGTGTAGTGTCAGTCACATCAGGACATTTTTATTATTTTTTAGTTAAATATTAAATTAAAAAAAATTTTAATGATTGCTAAAAATACTATATGCTCAGGGGTATACTGACATACAATATTTTTTTTTTCACAAATAAAAAAATAATTATGAAATATGCAAACGAAACTGGTTAAATCGTTCTGATGTAGTGTCAGTCACGCGTGGAAATGCCCATATACATTATGCAACAAATTCAAATGCATAGCTTTAAAGCCTACAAACTGTACTAGGGAAAAGAGCAATTGCTACCCATAAAAGTTACCTGCTAATAAATTCTCCCACAAATTACCTCTCCTCATAACCTTCACTTAAATAAAATTAGAATATACTACCCAAAAACCTATCAACATGAATAAATAAACAAAGACACATTACCCTACAACATCACCTTCATAACTTCGCGAAAACATCCCATATTTCGTTCAATTAACACATTTTTTCGCAAACTTTCGTCATCATGCGCTAACAGAAGATGACCTAATTCAAAATGTTACCAAAGATTCCTTGTGCAATATTAGGTTCTTTCCCGGACACTTGCGATAATCAAGCGTAATGAACTTCGGGATAATCCCGCTGAATGGAGCTATTTGCATGCGGACTCGGGTGGTAATGAGGTATTGCGGTAATCTGAGCTGCCCCATAAAGGGCCGAAACATCAGCCTTTTGTGGATCTTCATTATGTAAGAAACAATTTCTGCTGTTAAAGGTTATTAATTTATAAAAAATCGTAAACAATTAATTAGGAACTATACTTAAAAATTGACTAAATTCATAGATGATATCTATCATTGAATTTATTTAAAGCGTCTCTTTTGATAATGGTGTAATCCATTTAAAATAGATATTCTTGTATACATGTTCTTTCTTATATGACCCACTACCCATAGTATGACCAGATTTTGTCTGAAAAGAACTTTTCGATTATGAAATCATGATTAAAACTTCATAAGTTTTTTTGCGTTGTTTTGTGTATCAAAAACTATATAAAAAATTAAACAGATGGTATTAGCACATTTTTTTATGAACAGAAAGCTAAATAACAAACAAAACTGACACTGTTGAAATGCGCAGTGGGCCTATTCTCCCTAACTACATATTTCACATGATCAACTTTAATATGGCATACTTCGGACCTAAACCTATAGGAAAATCCCTTAGCTCTTTGCTCTGATAAATTTTGCCAAACAAGCATCATCCGCTTAAAAAGCGCTCAAGTATTATAACTATGAACATAATCCCTTGAGTGTTTCGACCTATGTCTCAAGTGCTTATCCAGGCAAGCTTCTCTCTATCAAGATTGGAGTGATTGGTGTTTAATAATTCTGATTTATTTTACTCACTAATTTAAGTTTATAAAGCCACGCAAGGCCAGGTTATGTGGACTCATGTACTTCGTCTACTTCCGATAAACTTTGCATGGTTAAGTTTATCGAAAATAGACGAGGTATATGAACCCACATACCCTGGCCCGAATGTCCATAAGTAAAAATTTTAATTATATAATGATCTAAACAACGCAACGACATATATAAATGAACAAATAAAAATGTAAACTAAATTTAAATTTATAATTATAATTTCAAAATTGTTTAATAATTAATTTTTAATAGTATATTTTATTAATAATCCCCTACATCGCTCTAAGACACAAAAAGACATAATCATGGGACACTTGAAACACATTTAGTCTTTTATTGCCTCATAGGATATCTAACCTTTTAACTTTATTTATGCAGTATTAAGATTTTAAAGAATATTCATTCATTAAGTCGAAATTATTGTAGATAAAGTTTTAAAAAGATTTCTGACAAATTTAAACATTAAAAAAATCCTTTTAAAAAAGTTTACATTTTCTTTTTATAAAATTTTATATTTTTTAACACAATTTAATAAATGCATTTTTGATGTGTACACAATTTTTTGTAAACAATAAACCTACTAAGTTAACTCAATTTTTGGAGGAAATTTCCAATGCAGCTGTATTATCAAATAAAAACCTAAGACAATAAATGTCATACTCCTTTTACATTTCCACCAAATAATTAAACTTTTCCATTATCGTCTTTCTTTTGTACTTGGGGAAAAGCCGCAACTGAATTACGTCTCCCCTTTCAGCGCTGCTTTATTGTGAGGGGAGACTGAGAAACAACTTCTGTGGTCGCGTCGGTTTCAATCATCTTTTCTGATTCCGAAATGTTATCTCTGTCTCATTGGGTTAAACACAAATCCCACTTCTAACTTTAGTTTGAATGTTTCTAGCTGTCAATTTCCGGCCTGACATAGATAGGTGCTTTAATATGGTGACATACGCTCGTGAAAACAGGTAAATTTACGAGGTCGACACCTGAGCGGAAATTCAAAGGATCTTCAAAGGATATCGTACATCTGCATCAAAGCGTTAGGTCTTTATTCGGAAAGTTTCGTATGAGTTGAATATTAATTGCTGAGACTATCAACCAAAACAACATCATAGATACATCTTTGAAAGCATCTTCGAAAAGTAAAGGGGGGGGGGGGGTACCAATAGATAAATAAATTTCAGCATTCTCTACACATGGACTATTTTGATGGAATACACTCTTAAAACAAAAGAGTGAAATCCACTCCAGTAGGAGAAGTGTATTTTCGATACTGGAAAGGAGTGAATATTAACTCAGACTGAGTTAAAATCACTTGTTTAAAGTGATCCTGTCAGATGTTTAACACACAAAGAATCCACTCCTTTCGGGCAAGTGCATTTTCGAGACTGTAGGTGTGAAAAATAACTCCGAGTAAGTTAAAATCGCTCGTTTGTTTTAAGAGTGTACACAAGACCGCATTGTGGTGATATCATTGATTGAAACTAAACAACCAAAACTAAAATGCGCATTTATTTTTTCTTTAAATACATACTTATTTTTCAGGAGTAGAAGAAAAATGAGTGCAAAGATGTGTTTAATTTCCTTTTGTATGATTTCTATTACACATATTTGCTTATTTAAAACAATTAATTTTAATATTTGAATCCCAACTTAATTGAAGCTATTTATTCAATGAATCGATAGCCTTCACAACTTTTATATTATGTTGTTTCAAATTATAAACAATTATAACTCTTCGTAAGAATGCTGTTCGAAAAGATTTCAATGCAATTTAAGGGGGGCGGTTAGTCACATCGCCTTAATCCATATTTTTTTTACCAACCTCGGTGACAGTTTTGATTTAGTGGCTATACCTTTTTCTTTGCTTGGTATGAAAAAGAATCGTGAAAACAACGGTAATTTCTAAGTGGTAAAAGTTTTCTAAACTAAATCATAAACTCGATAAGACAGGCCTAAAGATTTTATTTTTTAAATGTCTCCGCTTGCCTCCATATTTTGCTTGTTTAACTGTTTAAAGCTTTGACTTAAATTAACTGAGGCACAGACAATTGATATATATATCAGCATCTTAAAGTCAATTTAGAGTAAATTGTCTTTGTTGCAAATCCACTAATCAAACCTGAATTAGAATCATGAACACACACCAAGACCAGATTTAACATTCAGTATCTCCATATACATGTATAGTTTTTATTCAGTATTTAAAAGAGATTTTACAAATTATTGAAATACCTTATATACAATTTTATCTAATTTCCTTTTCTTGAAAAGATACCCTTGCATTGATTAGTGGGATTGTATTTAAGCATACTATGACGTCGACGCATTTATAACTACATCATAAACAATTAGTTTATTTCAACAACAAAAATAACTAGCTTAATTTACGACATAGTCTGAAAGTCGTTAAGTATGCCGGTTTTATATCAGACTTGACATTCGCAAATATAAAGTATAGCGTTTAATATATATGCACAAAAGCTTTGTCGAAAAATAGGATTGCAAAAGGAGTTACAAAAGTATACGAATTTGTAAGTGGTTAAATTTTTCCTAATAGATGACTATCTTAAATAAACCGTTGTATTTTTAGTAACAAAAACAGGTAGCATTTGTCTTTTTTTTTTAAATTTTAAGTTTAATCAGATACCTTAAAATACAAAGAAATAATTTTAAGCTTCAATTAAACAAATTAAAAATTCTTATTAAATTATTCTTTTTCTTTACTGGGCAACATATTCTTTCAAAATCTTTAATTTATTTATAACTAATATCTTTTAAACAAAGACATAAACCAACTGTTTAAATATGATTTTTTTATTGTGTGTATATGAGAGCGTGTTCTAATGACTATTCTTTGTCATTTCTATATGAACTAATCAAATATTTTTAAGAATATTTTTCCCTTAATAATTTATTAATATTTACATATTATAATTATTTAAGTACTTAAGTTCAAACATGTTTTCTTTTTGAGTATATCGTTGAAGTGTTTACACTATTTTCAATTTGAAGTGTTTACACTATTTTCTAGTTGAAGTGTTTACATTTTAAATACATATTCAAAGCATTTGTCCTGCCAACGATCATCCCACGCCTTATTCCATTATCAAGAAAGATCAAATTATTCAGTGCACTCATGCTCTGATACAAAATCAATAATAATACGAAGGCGCACGTAAGATTCTAATCTATATATAGTTTTAATTTATTGCGGAATAAAATCGATACGATAGTAAGATCATAAATGCCTCAACTGTAGATTTCAGATGAGTTTACTGTTCTTAAACGTAAATTAAATATTCAAATATAATTTTATTCATAAATTTTATGTTTGCTAAGCATATTTTCAAAGAAATGAATTCATTTCTGTATTAATCAGTGTTGATGTATTTTACAGAAGAACCGTTTTCATGATTCAAATATTTGCGATTTCCAAAAATTTTATCTAAAACCAAACAAAAGTGTTGATTAAAACAATAACTAGGGCACACATGTAGGTTTTCAGCAGATCTAATAAGTTAAAATGCGTTTTTTAAAAGATAAATGAAAATTACTCTTGTGAAATAAGTAAATAAGTAGAAATGTTAACTTTATTTACTGGTAACAACATTAATATTTGGCCGTGGGTTATTTAAATTTTGTGTTTGAGTTATTTTAAACACAAAATTTAAAATTAGATTTTGCTTAGATGTTAATAAATATCATTAAACAATTAGTAATTACCTTCTATGCATGTTATATTATTACTTAAGTGATTGGAATAAATTAAAATATCGTATTTTTAGAGTAAAATCATTCTAATTAGAAATATCTTATTAGAATAATCAAAGGAAACGACTCAAAACCCTTATGAGAGAGATTTAAATAGAAATTCTTCTACAGGGTCTTAAAATACTTGAATTTTTATAACTACTTAAATAATGCTAAGTGTTTTAAATTTTTGGAAAATCCTAATAACTCTTATAATAACAATAATTACACAAATATAGTATATAAATTATGTTTTGAATTTATTTTATTCGTCTTCTTTTTTGAAATTTTTAATTAACTTTTTTTTACCTGTTTCTCTGGCTGAAATGACAGCAAAAAAGCTGCGACTGTGTTTTATGGACTAACGTTTGGAAACTTTGCACAGTTAATCTGTAAACAGAAGCACTTTTTACAGGCACCCAATTTACTTAGAGAGAAAAATTAAACAAAAAACTCAGTGTATTTTCTTCGCTATAAGATGTATTAAAAATTACTTACGAATCGAAGTACATTTTCAATGCATTTTCATTAGATTACAAATTTTAATTGTTCAAAAAGCTATAATATATTTTACAATTTAATTTTTAATACAAAAATAACTTTTCAGGTTTAATTTCAAGTCTTTATGTTAAAAAAATAATTTAATTGACATTTTCTGCATGTAATGGCAGCTATTGTTTTGAAAATTAACGCTAACTATCAGCCTCTAATTAAAAATTCATTAAAATTCTCATTACCTTACATGACAAAAACACCAGGCCGATAAAAGTCTGCGATGCCTAAAAAAAGGCTCTTTAGTTCAAAACAAAACTGATGATATTTATGAACAAGATACGGCTAGCAATTTCCCGAAAGGCAATTTTCCGGCATTTTTTTCCTGGTTCAATGTGTCAAATATTTTCACAGTTTACGAACTTGTTATAATAAACTTTATGATTGAATTTATCACAGGCTTATCGCAGCTTTCTTGCAAAGTTAAACTCAGTTTTCAACAAGTACCAAAAATTTATAAGGTGGATTTAACTTGTATATGAAAAACTCTTCACATTTACTAAGAACAAAGTTTAACGTATCAACAAATATTTCATTTAAGATTTACAATTTTTTTTTTTTAAGAAAACATTTATATAGCGAGCTAAGCAACAAACCGAAAGTATTAGAGTTATTTTTTATGATGGTTAAAAATTCTTATAGGCATAAACCATTTTTAAAATTTTAATAATTTCTTTATGACTTCTCTATTAAAACAGGAATCTTGGAATAATTTTAAAAAGGTTTATTTTATTTATAAATAATGTTTTCTTAAAAATATAAATGGTGTATAACTAATGTTGTCAATAATGTTTGCATTATATGCGTGTAAGAACGATTTTATTATTAATGTCGAAGCAAAAAACACCTAGGTCAGCATCTAAAGCTCGTACAAATATTACAAATAATTTGTATTTGAAATTATTAACGCCAAATTAGTTTTTAATAGTCAAATTATATAAAAAAGAGAAACCTTACCATTCCCCTGTTTCACTAATCACAGTACTAACGAGGATTAATTAAGTTCCTACTACCTACCCTAATTTCAAAACATGCACCTTAAGATAGATCTACAGTCCAAAGCTCCAAAAAAATAATCTAGGAAGGCCCGCAGTGATACTACAAACGTTTGAAATGCCCCTTTGGTTGCAGTATCTTTAGGAAATCAAAAGCAGAAAAGAAGCTGTTTTTTTTCTAAAAACAGTTTTTTTTAAATGTCGAAAGAAAATAACAGTACTTTTCTGCAAGGGAACTTTTTTTTGTAAATATATGTATTTTTTCTGTAAAATTACCAGGTCTTTTATAGTGTACAAATTAGTGCAATTTGCAAAAATATTACGGGAAGAAACAGAAGAGTGCATAAGAAGATTAAAAAATAACTGTGTTATTATAAATCCATTTCTTTTAAACCTCATCAAGGGTAATTCTTAAAAGAGGCATTTTAGTTTCGAAAATATTATCACCTCACTAGAGTTACACTACGGCTATATTGACGACGGCCCCGGGATATGAAACCGTGGTCAAGTGTCGAGGTTGACATTTGAGTTGATACCTAACTTGTACACGACGTTTTGACTTTTAACAACGACAGATAGAAGGAGCTTCAAACTAACCATATTTTTTCAAGGAATTTAATTAAATATATGCAGAAATACCTTGCAAACATGAACTCATCAAACCTTGCAAATGAAATTTCCCTATGAACAAAAAGCACATTCTTGTCGTGTTAAGGAATGCTAAAAATTTTACTTAGCGTGGTAGTATAAAGTCCCGCTTGGAAAGAAAAAAAAGTGATTTAGAGTACACGTAGTTATTTATCAATGTAGTAACGAACATTTGAAAAAATAATAAACTGATTCGCAACTGCGTATATAAAATTATGACTTTACCGACAAAATTATAGTTTTCTGATGCACGCAAAGATTTTGCACTCGTTAGTTGAATCTTTACGACAATAAATATCTTTGTCGAATTGTTGTCATTTTTTTAACATTGTCAGAATTACAAATAACGTGATAATTAAAACATGAAAATCTAAATTGCATCATAAACATTTAGACATTATTTAGAAATTCATTTTTAAAGTCCTTTTTATGTCAACAACAATTTATGTTTATTGGCATATGGAGTAATTAAAAAACTTAGTGGAGAGACGTGTGCTATCTTTATATTGGAAAGCGATAAATAGAATTCGTTATTATCTAGGGCAATAAATATCGAAAATTTTAATTGCATGCGAATGGATAAAGTTAACTGGAAGCGATAACGATTATTTAAAATACCTTAATGTGCAGATTAGTTAAATTTCATCTTAGAGCAAAAGTTAAAATTTCACATTTTTTAAGCTTAACGTTAATAGTGAAGAAATTAGGCAAAACTGTTGTCCTTTAGATGGTTTTAGAAATATTACTTATAAATAGGGACATAATTTTGTTGAAAATGATTATCTTTGCAAAGTTAAATAATGCCTTTTTTAGTCTTATTTCTAGAGATAATGAATTTTTGTAAGACAAGTTTTTTGATAAATTAGTCATTGTTTTTTACTTTAAGAAAATATATCTTTTTTTTCGTGTGTTCCATCACTAAAATTTGGAAATGTTTTAAAATCGGCTGAAGGGTTTTTAAATAAATGAATGTTCAGTTTATATGTTTGTTACAAATAATATTAAACTTCTTACATTTTGGTTGAGACATGAAGATTATTTAAAAAAAATCCCATTAGCCTATACTCTCCCTTAAAAAACAATGACACCATCCCGCGTTTTTTGCATGTATATAAACATCTTTTAATAGCTCTAAAAAATTACTGGCCATATGTGGGATTGTTATATTTTTTAGGGAAAGTTACTGATGTATTCTTGGAAAATTACTGGAAAAAATTGGGCGGCTCGTCTGCCGAAAAGTTGGTGTTTTCCAGTCTTCTTAATTACAGCCGCTTCTGAACAATTAAAAATGTGTTAATTTAACAGAAAAAAAATAATATATTTACAGAACAATTCTGTTATTTTCTTAATCGCGTAATTGTGCATTTGTTCTGAGTCTGATTAGTGCTTCTGGATATCTTTCATTCTCGTATCTTTAACTACCGAGCTACAAGCAGTAGAATCTACCGTTTACAATCGGAAATGAGCTATTTAATTACCTTCCATAAAATGACAGTCAGAAGTATTTAGGACCAACTTTTAATGCTATTCACACCAATGGTGAAATCCTATCCCAAAAGAATAAGAAATAACACTTCCAGTCTCGTGTTATATCCATAAAGAGTCTCCAAATTCCCAGCCGAGGGACATAATCACAAAAGATTATCTTTTCTTCCGGAAATAATGTGTTTTTATAGCGCCATAAAGGCATTCCAGTACCCCATTAGTGCTTTTTTTAAATCTTTGGGGCCCCTCCCGTGGGACACAAGACTATTTAAAGCTATCAGTACAGTTCCTTAGTGCTTGATGTTTAACTAACAGTGATCTGCAACTCATACTTGTTACAAGAAACAGGTAAAGCAAAAGTATTTAAGAAAGTCTGTAAAATATAGCATATTTTGCCATAAATTCACAGCTCTTTTTGATATATTTGAATGTCAGCTGTTGTAGTAAATACAGCTCACAGCCTATTTTCGCACACCCATTACTTTGGTCAGTGTTCTTTTCTATTAATCAGGAATTCAAACTGCATCACGGCTGAGTCATGATTACTGCAGCTTGGTTTTCAATGCAACTAGTTATCCACCTTGATTTATATTGGAACTGAGTCACTACACTGAGAAAAAAATACTGTAAACATACAGAAATTTTTTTAGTAATGTTACAGAAATAACCAATTTTACAAAAAAAGTTTTTGTAATTCTGAACAGAAATCTTCATTTCTGAAGTTACAAAATAATTTCTAGTATTTTAGCCTCGATCTTGATTTGGATAGCCCTCGTGTAGCTCTAGTGCGAGGATAATTCAAACCAACCTAATCTAATCGATCGTGATTCAATTAGCCAATCCCCATTTTAAATTTATACTTTAGTTGGTTGTTTCAAATGAATTTAAGTTCTAATTTCCTAGCGATCTATGTGCCAAAATAGCACAGTTGGGAAAGCGTCAGACTGATCATTTAAAGGTTCCTGGTTCGATCCCGGGTTTCGGCCGTCTGCTATTCCTCGGTATTATAGTGGTCAGTACCCCCGCCTGTCATGCGGGAGACCGGGGTTCGATCCCACGTAGTTGGAAAGTAGACATTTTGTTTTTCTTTGCAATTACACGGAAAATGTGGTATCCATAAAATTTTCTTGTATAGTTACTGAAACATTACTTGTGTGGGATACATAAAATAGTCCTGTAAATCTACATGATATATACATGTAATGCTAACAAAAATATATTATGTGTTTTACAGCACTATTTTTAGTAATTATTTACTAGAAATTTTCTAGGAAAGTTTTTTACGAAAAAATGTTTTGTAATGGTTACAGATTTTTTTTCACAGTGTAGGCGATGTCAACCTTTTTAGGTTCATGAAAAAAATCAGTTGCTGTTGTCATGTACTATTTTTGTCTCCATTGTCTTCATGCTTACGATACACTAGTGCATTATAATTGTAGTATTATAAGCTACTTTTGTAGTCATGATTACATTAAAATATGAATAAATATATTATTAATAAACTTAAAATTTTATATTTGCGTGTACTGAAAGGAATTTTCTTTCTCTACGTATATATGCGTTATTTAAAAAAATAAGTTAAACCTCTACTCGCTACTATTATTAAAGTAAAAAAATAGAGATGGACATGTCTTCCAAAATTTTAAAAATTATGCCCAGTATTTATTTTTGCTCCTCAAGTGTAAAGGCTCTTTATTGTGTTAAAAGATAGTATTATTTAATGTCTCAAATTGTAATTTGTATATTTTATCAAGTATGTCTAAGATATTTTTATTATCTTCCCTTTTTTTTCCACAACAGCTCCCAGAACTGACATTGCTTCAATTTCAATTGTCATTAAAAACACTTTTGGTCCTAATTTATTATAATATCTCACATACGGATTTCGAAATACTTTATTCCAATGATATTTGAAAGTATATTTTTGACAGAACAAAAAGGAAACGAAAATTTGCCAAAAATTATTTTTCTTGTACTTCATTTAACACTATTTATTAGCATGCTTTATCTGAGAACGGCATGGTATGGTATGGTACATATATATTCCAGCTTGTGTGCTTGTTCAGAGAACCGCTTATAAGCCTTCGTCAAGTGGGACAGACACAGAAAGAGTTTTTACAAGCACAAGAGACACACAAAGAAAAGACAATACAAACACATAGACAAATAACAACATTTATTGACGGTCACAAACATCCATACCTGACCGGGATTCGAACCCGACCCTAGCTAGCATCCTACGATTGCGCCAACAGGGAGGCCTGAGAACGGTTTAACGGACCATCTTCGACCCCATTCTAACTATTTCAGGGATTATCAGTTTCACAGCAACTATAATTGATACTTTTCAAATTCGCAAGCGAAAATCACGCTTTACGTAATCTTTGAGGATAAAACAGTGTAGAACATTTTTAGGGGCCAAAGTATGCACAGTTAATGGTTACAATCAAAAATATTCTGTCCGACGGTGGCTTTACATTTATATCGAATTTATCACTCACGAGATGGAAATGTATATATTTTATTTAAATTACAATATTATAATTGAAGTTCTAGGGTAGACTATCCAGTGAATGGACGCTTAAGACGTCACGTTCGCCAGTGAATGAACACCAGGATATAATGACCAGGACAACCAACCTTTGTCAGATAGCTTCCTACTACATGGGAGGAAGTCAGTGTTGCCAATCCATCTAGTGGAATGAGTTTCAATCCTTATTTTTTAATTATATTTGCTAAATGTTCATTCACTGGGGCCTGTTCACTCACTGGTCAGTCTACCCTACCTTATATTTTTACCTTAAAGAATTAAGTTTGAATCTTATTACAATTCAGTAAAAACAAATTTACTCTCTCGACCTTTTTTCCTTCCAAAGAAACTAAAACAAACCTTAAGAATTCTTGTTAGAATACTACATGAATACATTTTATTCAAGTATGATACTTAAAACTAGTCAAACGTCAATAACATGTTCTCCAAATCCCCAAATCGATTTGTTTTTCTAACAAAAACAAATGGAAAAACTCTGAAAAAAGAAGAGTTATCTTATTGTTCCAATTTACTTTTGTTGCTTATTTTGTTTTTATTTTCTTTTTACAATCCATAAAGTTGCTAATTATAAATAATGTAATCATTTGCATTGAAATGTTTTTTTATGCTTCTTTTGTGGGATTTGTAAGCCACTTTTATGTTTAGTAATTTTTTTTAGTTGTGCTTTTCCTTTGAATTTGAGTCATTTATTTAAATAAATTGGCAAACTGGAGAAATTTTTGTTAGTAACCATACTTTCATTGAGGCAATATTTTTTTACCTTGTAATTTTAACATGATCGTAAATATTTGCTTCATTGACATTTAGAAATCATTAAGTATTTTCAATTTGAACATCACAAATTAAAATAAATATATATGAATTGTGTGATTCATTTTAGTTGCTACCCACAAGTTTCGTTTTTAATATTTTTAATTAATTATACTGTAAGTACTTATAATACGTTATTTCATGTAGTACATAATTAATACTATAATAAACTTTTAAAACTCTTTAACAATTTCTAAGAAGCAATTTAGCAAAAAACATGTCCCTAAGAAAATTAAATACCTAAAAACAATTTTTAAAATTACCCAAAATCGTAGCTAAGAATTTATATCGTAGTAAAGAATGTATTACAAATTTTAGTTTTAAATTCCTTTAATGTTATAATCTGGTTAGTATAATATTTATTTACATTTACATAATAATTTGTACAGTCGAAAAATTACATTTTATCAAACCATTATATTCTATCAAAATATCATTATATATAAATGACTTAAATAATTTTTAGAATTTTTTTCTTTAAATGTTGAAAAAACCAAATATATGGTACATTCAAGAAAAAAAGACGCATTCCGAAATATAAAGAATTTTGAATGTAATGGTGGAATGTAGGAGAGTTAATGAATTCAAATATCTGGGTGCTTAAATGAATGATCAAAACGAAATGCAACTCGAAATCGGAGTCGTTTTATATGGCTCTGAGACATGGTTTTTAACAAAAAGTGTGACCAAGAATAGTTGGATAAAGGTTGGATGGGAAAGATAGATATCGAGAAAAGTTTTTGGAGCAGTATGCGATAATGGAGAATGGGGAATAAGAACAAATAAGGAACTATATAAAATATTCAAAGAAACGGATATTATCATAATGATTAGATAAAGGCTACCCCAGTGACTAGGATATGGTGAACGGATAGTGACCAACAGAACAACATGAAATCACCTGAAAGAAAACCCTAGTGGATCAAGACCTTTAGGAAAATAGGAGGATAGGTTCCTTTAGGAAAATAGGTTCCTTTAGGAAAAGCAAAAATTAAATTGATCGATCAAGTGGAAGAAGATATAAAGACTTGTTGAATTACCAACTGGAAGAAAAAGTCGTCTAACAGGCTACAATGGAGAAAAGTAAAAAAAAATAGACCAGGTCCTTTTAGGGGCTGTATTAAAAGTAATGATTATACTTAGAAAAACAGCTATACTAGAAAAACTTTTGATAATTAAAATCATAAAAATAACTTCGTCAGCAACGAAAAATTAAATATCAATACAAGTAAAACCAAAATTCAATCTAAAATAGTTTGCCATTGCTTAAAAAATAAACAAAAATTTTTATTTTCTAAACACATTAACCGCGAAACATTATTTTCTTTTTATTTACACACATTTTACAGTTTTACAATGTACTCTAATAATAACTGGGTTTTGGAACAATATTTTTTGCATTTCCAATTCCAATACAAATCTGTTGTTCACAAGGGATTTAGAAATGTTTTCAATTTCATCTCGGCAAACATACTAGAATGCACTGTCTTATCTCAATGCGATTTGCTCGTGTAGATTTTCAGTTAGTTGTACAAAACTGCAAAGAGTAAGAAAGTAATAAAATACATCAAAATTCCGACTACTAAATACGGAGTGATATAAATAAAAAACAAGTGGGTTCGTATCAGAAACTGCACACTTAGATAATTCCGTGCAAAATTCATTACGGTTTTAAACTATATATTTGTTTCAAAACATAACTAAACTCAATGATTTTTAAATACCTCCTTAAAAAAAATTAAACTATGAAAACACCTCATCAAAAAAAATTAGTATTATAAAGAAAAATTACGCCTGCTTATAAACTGAAAAATAGAATGCTTTGTAATAAGTTTCTTTAAAAATTTTACCTAATTTGATTTTTTCGGTTCTCGCGTCTATAACCTTTCCTTTGCACCAATTTTACTAATGTGTTTGATACAACTGCTTTACCCCAACTAAAATAACTGTCGATAATATTTCTACAGGTTTGTTCCTTCTTCTATTTATCTAACAAATAATGTAAGTTTTGTTTGTTTATGAAAAAGATTATATTAAAAATATTTTGAAGATATTTTTTTAGTATGACTTACCACTTTTCGTATCGAGTTCCTTAGTGAATTGAATCGCCATTATTTGTATTGGTTTACAGTGATGTTTGGAAATAATAATTTATTTTTAAATGAGATACATTTTCTAATAAAACAATTGAACATGGTTGACATATTATTAAGCTCCAGCATTTAAAAAAATATTTTTTATTTAGCACGTACTTTATATGCTTTTAGTAAAATCTTTAAGTAAAATTATATATTTCTCAATATATATATATATATATATATATATATTCATTAAAATAAGAAAACTAGTAATTAAATTAAATTTTGAAATCCAAACTTTTTATGTATACATTTGTCAATAATTCCATTGTCTACCAGTGCAGCATAATACAACTTCACATTTTGTTCTGGAATAAAGGAATAACAGATAGTTTTTCAGTCCTACATTATAATTGCACATGATGACACATTTTCTTAAAATGAATTTTGTTCATAAAAGCTCGATTTCGGAACTAATTTAAGTCTTTTGACTATATCAAACTTAAAAAATCCTCAAAACTACCGTATAACACTGAAACTATAGTTAATGCAGGTATCGCATTTGGTATTTTGGCCATTAAGGGCCTGCCATCTTTAATAAACTTAGGTTGATTAAAAAAGATCGGAAAAATCATAGAAAATTACTTACTTTAAGTAAACTTTTATTAATATGAAATAAAGAATCAGGAAATAGCGTAAAGAATTTAGAACTGGCAACAAAAATTGCATAAGGGGTCGTCTACATATTAAAATAAGTACCAACTTTGAAAATTCCAATGGCAACACCTATTTTTTTTACATAAAGATGTTCAGCATCTTCAAAATACCCCATGTATGAAAAAGTATTATCTAGTTTGCAATATTTGCTGAGATATTAAAGCATTAATTTTGAACTCGTTTAGGGGGAAATCTCTAAAGTAAAAACAGTAATATTTGGGTTGCGTCTTTTCAAAACAACAAACTAACTGGGTTAACATAATCTCGCCAACGGATCCTAGAATTCAACCTTCTTCACTAATATTGTGATTTTTTTAATGTTTTTTTTTTTTACTTTGGATTTTAAAATTCAGAAAAAAATAAAGACTAAAAGATAAAAAGTTTTAATTTTAATTTAAGTCGCATATACTTTTATTTATAACGAACAGATTTTCAAATGCGATTAGTTATAATCACATTGACAAACATGATTATTGCATTAACGTTTCACATTTTTTATGCAAATTTTTGTTTCATTAATATTGCTGCAAAAAGTTTGTTTAAAATTTGTCGCCCTTTATCGGTAATATAAACCACGTATTACAAAACGAGGGTTACAACCTTAAGACGATATTTAAGGAAAGCAAAATAAAATTATTCAGAATCATTTGGCAATGATTTTTAATCAAGGAAAGTGGACACTAATAATTTTAAAAAAGCAATGCGGTAACAATAAAATGTACTGAAAACCGAATTCCAATAATATTTTAGCATATTTATTTTTAATATTAACTTCTACTATTAACCACCAAACGATAATGCAAGTTAGGATCGAATTCGCCAAGCAATTTTTACACGATCCCTAAAATTCATCTTTTTCAGTTTTTTTACAATAACTCTGCAAATAATTGTTTTTGAATTAAAAAATTTGGGATTTTGTTACTACTTGATCTACTTTATCGATTTATGTAAAAAAGTTGGGGTTGCTATTCATGTTTTATTTTTTATTATTTAAATTTAAATAAAAAATTATTAAAACTAAAAAATTGATGAAAAACTTGTGTGATTTGTTTTTGGAAGATTAAGAAGTATATAATGAAGAAAAAACTTTCCTTAATTCCTTTTATTTGTGGAGATATGAATAGTTTATGAAACTCTTTTAACATTATGGGAGTTCAACTTTGAATGCTTATTTAGCTTAGCAAATAATGCAAAGTAAATAATTCTTTTTTATACATGGGGTATTTTTAAGGTGCTGAACATTTTTATGTAAAAAAAAATTGGGTGTTGCTTTTGGAATTTTCAAAGTTGGTACACATTTTAATATGTAGACGACCCCTTATACAATTTTTGTTGCCAGTTCTCAGTTCCTTATGCTATTTCCTGAAAAATGACACCTTTCACAATTTTCCTTGTCCAATAGTAGCCGAGAAACGTGGGGTTGAACGTTTTTTTTCCCCCAGTAGTACCTCTGACCATACTGTTTTTTTGACCACCTCTATTTAGTATACAGTTATTCCACTGGAGGGCATTTGTATCCTAATGCGGATTATTCAAGGCAAAGAGGATTCGTGTGAAATATATAAAATCCATTTCCAGCCTTAAAAATGTGCCTATTTTGAACATAAGGATTTGCCTAATAAAATTTTCTGTGTTATGTTTTTGTTGATAGAAATCGTTTGACATAGTAGTTAAACACTTCGCAAAATATTGTGGATCTTTTGAATATCGTAATTCTAACCCATTAACTGTAGAATGCTCTTTAATTTGTATTGTCATGGTGTTGCACCTCTGACCATCATCAGTAAATGTTCCTTTTACCAGATCACAGGTACAACACTCCTAAATGAATTTCTTAACATTTTAACTTCGATGTGTTACTGTTACAACTTTCATAAGATTAATTAATATTTTTGACTTAAGCCCATAAAGAATAAAAAAAAATCATATAAATTTTTACCCTCTCAGGAATAAGAGAATTAGCTAAAATGTAAACTGATTTTCACTGCATCAGTTTTAAATTTAAAATTTAAAATGAAAAATTAATTTCTTAAATAGTTTAAAGAATATAATTCTGTAGCTGATGGTTATAAATAGGCTCTCCATGCTTTAAATTTTAAAATTTAACGAAGTTATTCAATTTATAATTTTTTAAAAAATATATGAGTTAGTTAAAAACCTGACAGTCAGGTGAAGAGTTAAAATTATATTCTACTTAAGAAAATTCAAAATATTATAAAATGTCCCCACCATCTACCATTCTACATATCGTTCCTAGATTCTTGACTATTCAATTCTAAAAAAAAAGATTTTATTCTTTTTCTAGTGGTATGAATAAATAAGGTGAACAAAATTAAATAATTATAATTTTGTTAAGCCTTAAGTATTCTGTTTTTAATTATCTTAACTCTTTGTAAATAGATTCCCTGAATTTCAAATGTTCTAAAACATGGTCAAATTTACAACTATATGTTGTACTTTTGGCTACAGTGTCAATATTTTTTAAAAATGAAATAAAAAATAATTAAATTGAAACTAAAAACTTGAAGAAATTACATATGATAAAAAATACTATACAGATTGGAATAAATAAGAAAATTGAAGTTAGCTTTAATGTTCAAGTTTTAAAAAAATAAAATGTGTGAAGTGGTCAAAGGAACAACACCTTCCCCTACTGTATGGTTGAGTAAATAACATCTTAAAAAATATATATATAAATGCAAGGTAATCATGGTTATCCACCAAAAAAATATGTAGGTCAAACAAATAAACATAATTCCCTTAATTTATCATTACCCAATATGAATTGCATAAAAGTAAATATCTAAGAAAGTCGCTATAAGGTCATTTGCTAGAAATATTTACTACTGAATTGCTGTTAAGGGACAGCTGCATTATATGATAGGTAACAAATGGTCAGCATTATTTCCCAAAAAGTAATACCCCAACTACACAATGAAGGTTTTTGCACCAAAGGATCCGATCTTAAGATCTTTTATATGGTATAATAATAGCAAAAAAATTAATCTCAGTGTTGCGATTCGGCGGTTCCCGGGGAAAAAGCATCTGCCTTGCCCGGGCATGCGGCACACCTCTCCCGGGCAACCAATCAGCGTCGTTTACCTGGGAAATGCCCAGGGTTGCCCTCGCTGGCTTGTGTAGCCGAAGTTTTTTTGTGAGAACGGAATAAAACTTTAGAAGGGCAAGGACGTGAGTTCCTCTAAAAGCCTATTTTTGTAAAAAGATGTAAAATTTAATTTAGAATATATTTACGTTGTTGTTTTAGAAGTAATGTATTTATTTAGAGTTGAATTTTTCTGTGTTAAAGTATTAGTCATAAGGACTTTCATCTTCAAATGGATAACAAAATCTTGAAGAATACAGTCGAGAATCGACATCTGGCGCCCCCGGGGTGGGCATGGATTCGCCTACCTGTACACCGCTTCTGAGCGAAGGACTTATAGAGGTAAGCTAAGCTTGCTTCCTCTTTAGAATAGAATATTAGGACTCAATTTCTATTGCGTGCTAGTGCTATTATATATTAGATAATAAGGAATTTATTGTGAAATAAATTTATTCGTGAGTTTTATTATTTAAACATGGATCAGTTAAAAAGATTAAAAGCGGCCGAACGTACCGCTTTCACGAAGGCACTTAATGCCGTGAAGGAAATAATTGATAAAGAGGATAGCACTAGCGAAGATATTGAATTGAGTTATAGTTTATTTAAACAAAAACAAGAAAAATTAGAAAAAACACATCAGTTGTTTTTAGATAGTATAAAAGACGACACAGAATTTGACGTAGCGTTTAATGAAATCGAAGACTATAATGACAAGTCTGTAGAATTATCTGTGTTGGTAAAAAGGGCTTTGAATAAAGCTAAACCGGTTTCAGTACCCATAAATAATACTGAAATTATCCGTAATAATGCAATTAATTACGATGAGATTAAAAGACGTCCGCGTTTACCGGAGATCGAGTTGAAAAAATTTGGCGGTGATATAAAAGAGTATTTGTCATTCCGTAATCAATTCGAGAAGATTCATAACAGTGAACACTTAAGTAACGCTGAAAAGTTCCATTATTTGATACAATCTACCGAAGAAAATTCCGATCCTAGAGAGCTCATTGAATCATTTCCGGTAACAAACGAAAATTATTTATTGGCGTATCAAAGCCTGGAAGATCGTTATGGTCAAGACGATCTAATCATTGAAGTGTACGTCAGGGAAATAATTTCACTGGTGTTAAATAATGCGAACAGAAATAAATCGAAATTTTCTCTGAATACGTTGTATAATAAACTATCGACGCAACTGCGTTCATTGAGTTCACTAGGAGTTACGACCGATAAATGTGCCGTAATATTATTTCCATTGGTTGAAAATTGTCTACCTTTGGATGTACTTAAAAACTGGGAAAGAGTGAGGGTAAATTTGAAAAAGGACCCAACTACGAAAAATAACGAAACACAATTGGACGCGTTACTGGCATTTTTGAAACAAGAAGTAGAGTCAGCTGAACGAATAAAATTGTCAAGAACTGATTTTACTGTCCCGAAAAAAGATGTGTGTCAAGGTCGCGTGTCACATCCTCCCGCTCCTGAAAAGCCAATTTACAGCGCTACAGAACTGTTGGCAACTCAAAAAGCGGATGAAAGACTTTGTTGTATTTTCTGCCCTGATAAATTCAACCACGAAAGCCGTTTCTGTAGACGGGCTTTTTCAATTCCTTTAGTTGAGAAAACAGCTATAGTAAAAAAGAGTGGTTTGTGTTTCCAGTGCCTTGGTACCCATTTGGCAAGATTTTGTCGGTCCAAGGTAAATTGTGCTAAATGTTCCAAGCGACATCTGAAGTTCATGTGCCCCTCGTTAGACCAAAAGAAATCATTTGAGTCCAATGAAGCTGTCGACGACAAGGTCGTGAACTCAGAGTCTACAGACGTTTTACACTCTTTTCCGCAAACCAAATGTAATGTATTTCTCCAGACTCTGGTGGTAAGATTGATAAATAACAAGAGAGAAAAGAATGTTCGCGTTCTTTGTGATTCGGGTAGCCAAAAAAGCTATATTTTGAAGTCCACAGCCGAAGAGTTGGGATATAAATCACAGGGCGAACATGTCATTACTCATTCACTATTTGGGGGAACCAAAACTGATGAGTGTAGACACCAGAGCTATAAGATTTACCTTGGCAATCTCAAAGGGGGATATGTGTGTAATCTGGACGCCTTGGACCAAGGACTGATTTGTAATGAGATCCCAAGTATTTGTGAAGGCCCATGGATAGAGGAACTACGGAAAAAGAAAATCGACATCTCTGATATTGGAAGACAAAACATTCCTATAGAAGTTCTGCTCGGTTCAGACGTACTTGGAAAGCTCTACACTGGACGAAAAGAACAACTTCCTTCCGGACTCGTAGCCTTTGAAACCAAATTGGGTTGGTCCTTGTCTGGGAAGATCCCTAACGAGCTTCGGTCAGAGAACGTCAACATGTCCGTGATATCCATGCTGAGTCAAGGAAACACACCTATTCCGAATTTATGGGACCTGGAACTAATCGGAATCAGAGACCCTATTGAACAACGAAGTAAAGAAGAGACAAAACAAGCGGTACTTCTACATTTTCAAGAAACAGTACATGTTAGAGAAGATGGAAGATATGAAGTAAGCATGCCGTGGAAATTTGACCATGCTCCTCTTCCACATAACTATGAAATGGCCAAGAAAAGATTGGACTCTACATGTAAGAAGCTTGAAAAAGGCGACTTGCTGAAACAATATCACCAAGTACTTGAAGATTGGAAGAAGGAAGGAATTGTAGAAGATGTACCAGATGCAGAATTGACAAATCCTGGACATTACCTTCCTCACTTACCCGTTGTAAAAGAACAGAGTACTACTCCACTTCGTATATGCTTCGATGCTTCAGCCAAGACCCTGAACGCACCTTCACTGAACGACTGCCTCGAGATAGGAGTAAATCTCATTGAGAAGATCCCTTCTATTCTAGCACGTTTTCGTCTGTACAAAATAGGAGTCGTTTCGGACATTAGGAAAGCATTTTTACAGATTTCTTTGCAACCCAAGGAGAGAGACTTTTTACGGTTCCTCTGGTATGACGAAGAAAGAAAACTGAGGGTACTACGACATGCAAGAGTAGTATTTGGAGTTTGCAGTAGTCCTTTTCTCTTAGGTGCTGTAATCGACCACCATTTGAATAAAGAAGCACTTGCGGCTCAAGACAACTCCTTTACGAAGAGTGCTATTGAAAAATTGAAGGATAGCTTTTATGTCGACAATTGCGTCACGAGCATCAACCGTGAATCCAACCTGGAACCTTTTATAAAAGAAGCTACTGAAATAATGAAGAGAGGAAAATTCGACCTGAGGGGTTGGGAAAATACATCCTTGGATAACAGCAGAGCTATGGATCCCATTAAACTCAATGTTTTAGGTTTAGTGTGGAACAAGCAAACAGACACTCTGGAGCTAAGTTCGGAAGGGTTGCATTTCGACGAAGATCAAAAAGTGACAAAGAGAAAAATTCTTTCTCTCCTCAACAAGATCTACGATCCGGTCGGATATGCAACTCCGGTACTGTTGCAGCCGAAAATGTTGTTACAGTCTGTCTGGCAAGAGAAGACTCCGTGGGATGCCGAGGTGAAAGAAGACATCCAAAAGAAATTTCTAAAATGGTCCAAGGAACTGCCGTACCTCGTGAACATCAGAATTCCTCGTTAGATTGGTGCCTCAAGTGATACCACAATTAGCCTACACATTTTCTGTGACGCTAGTCAGATTGCGTACGCCGCTGTAGTGTTCGTAAGATGTGAATCCAGTGACGGAGTAGCAGTGCAGTTACTTCAAGCTAAGAGCAGAATCTCTCCTTTGAAGAATGTCACAATCCCGAGAATGGAACTGCTTTCCGCCACAATTGCAGCTAGGTTGTTTGACTCAGTTAAAAACAGCCTGAAGTTGAACAAAGTACAAAGTTTCTTTTGGACAGATTCGTCTACAATTCTGACATGGATAAAAAGACAGGAACAATGGTCAGTCTTCGTGAACAACAGGATAACTGAAATAAGAAAATTGACTTCATCTGAAGATTGGTTTCACATCCCGGGTGATCAAAATCCTGCCGATTTACCATCCAGAGGGTGCGGAGCAAAGAGATTGGCGGAAACAAGATTTTGGGAAGGTCCGGACTGGTTGAAGTTACCACAAGAATATTGGCCTAAGTCATCCGTCAACCCAGATGAAGGAGCAGTCGAGTCAGAAAAAAGGCGAACCGTTGTGTCAGCAAACAACACGGAAATCGAATCAGTAATAGGACTATTACTAAAAAGAATATCAAGCCTAACGAAAATAATCAGAGTCATCGCTTGGATCATGCGTTTCCCACCAACAGCCAGGAGACGTGGTCCAAAGTTGAGGTCCAGAAGCATTCCAAACTTGACACCTGAAGAATACACAAGAGCACGAAACATACTTTTTCGATGTGTGCAGAACGAGTCCTTTAAAGATGAAGCTGAGAAGAAATCTCTGAGAAATTTGAACGCTTACAGAGATGAAGACGGAATTTTGAGGATGAAGACCAGACTTACAGATGAAGATGAAACCAAAGAATTTCTCTCACCGGTTATCCTTCCGTCCAAACATTTGGCAGTCAAGAGACTGATTGAGCAGCAACATCTTCTGCACAAACATGCGGGAACTCTCACATTGCTAACAGTTTTACGCAATGAATTTTGGATAGTGAAAGGACGCAGGACTGTCAAGAGCGTTGTAGAAAATTGTAAATTTTGCAGGAGGTACCAAGCCCAGTCTCTCAGGGTACCGTTTCCTCCACTCCCAAAAGATCGTACCAGTTTGTCTCATGTTTTCCAAGTGACTGGTGTAGATCTGGCCGGCCCTCTCATTGGTAGAACTGGTGAAAAGCACTGGATAGTGATCTTTACATGTGCTTTATACCGAGCGGTGCACCTCGAACTCATTCCATCTCTGAGTACACCTGCATTCATTCTTGCCCTACGAAGATTTATAGCCCGTAGAGGTCGGATTTCGGTCATGTACTCAGACAATGGCACGAATTTCGTCGGACTGCACACAGCTTTGCGAAAATTGAACTGGTCCAAGATACAGAAAGAATTCGAAGTACAACAGATCAAGTGGAAATTCAATCCTCCTTCATCCCCATGGTGGGGAGGGTTCTGGGAAAGGCTCATACGCATCTTGAAAGATCTGCTGCGAAAGAACTTGGGACGAGCCTCCTTGGATCTGGATGAAATCTCCACTCTGGTTGTCGAATGTGAATCCATCATGAACAGCCGTCCATTGACCTACGTTTCTGAAGAGCCAGAAATAAGAACTCTAACACCAGGAATGTTTCTGCAGAGTCTTCCTGGAAATGAAGTACCAGAACTGGACAGTGTCGACAAAGAGAACCTCGTGAAGAGATGGCGTTACATACAGAGACTGAGAGAGAACTTGAAACAACGCTTCAAAAAATAATATTTGGGGTTCCTTAGATCTTCACCCGGCGGTCGCACTGATACCATCCAAGTTGGAGACGTCGTTCTCGTTGGAAGCGATGACAAGAAGCGATTGGTCTGGCCACTGGCAGTGGTGAAGGAACTGTATCCAGGCCGAGACAACATCAGGCGACTTGTCAAAGTAAAGACGTCGAAAGGGACACTCTTGAGACCCATCCAGCGACTCTACCCGTTAGAAATTCGGGGAGAGGATAGACATACTGTACATAATATGTTAAATTGTCTTAATTTGTGATTTTAATGTTGTTTTTTGAGTTTTCAGTTTCCCTTTCCAAAACTCAAGGTGGGGAGGATGTTGCGATTCGGCGGTTCCCGGGGAAAAAGCATCTGCCTTGCCCGGGCATGCGGCACACCTCTCCCGGGCAACCAATCAGCGTCGTTTACCTGGGAAATGCCCAGGGTTGCCCTCGCTGGCTTGTGTAGCCGAAGTTTTTTTGTGAGAACGGAATAAAACTTTAGAAGGCAAGGACGTGAGTTCCTCTAAAAGCCTATTTTTGTAAAAAGATGTAAAATTTAATTTAGAATATATTTACGTTGTTGTTTTAGAAGTAATGTATTTATTTAGAGTTGAATTTTTCTGTGTTAAAGTATTAGTCATAAGGACTTTCATCTTCAAATGGATAACAAAATCTTGAAGAATACAGTCGAGAATCGACACTCAGAGAGCAATGAGAATTAATCACATGCAATAGAGCCTACAAGTATCGATGGCATATGATAATGCTAATCGAATTTGTGTAAGCTTATATTACCGTTCATTCGATGTTGTGAATGTACAAGCTATAATTTCAGCTACAGTAAGGAAACATAACTGCAAAGATGTTTTAGACGAAACAAAGCAAGTATGCTGTAAGAATGAGAATACTTTTAATCACTCCGTGTGTACAAAAATTTATTTTTTATGTTTAAAACTAGCAAAAAAATTTACAATTATTGTAATTTAAAATTCATGAACATAAACATTTGAATTACTTCTTGCATACTTTTCCTAATGCCGCATTTGTGACATCTTTTGTATGGCTTCCTCAGATAGTAAACAAAGGATTCAATGATAAAACTTATTGATTTTGGCAAAGTTCTAGGGTTTCTTTTACAATTATTTCGAATATCCACTTTCCATAGCTGAAAGCCGTCTTAAGATTAAAAAGAGTTAGACATGAGTTTAAAAAAACAAATGGAAGTTTATTTTAAAAATTGTAAGTATATATATCGTAAAAAAGAAAAAACAACGGTTCCTGGCGAAAATATCATTAAACAATAGAATTTACATATTACCATTCTTAGGCTTTGCAAACAAACTCCAGGTTGGTATGATGAAAATTAAACATAAACTTAAGGTTTTCAGGCACATTAATTAGTCTAACTTGATCTGGAATTGCAAATTCTTGGTTACTGGACTCTCTTTAGTACAAAATTCTAATATTTATTATTATTAAAATGAAATGAGTTTACTATTACTCTCGATTATACATCTAATGGTATTAATAAAAAAAACATAAACAAGTCTTTTAGAAGAATCAAAAGACCTATACCAATATATTGTGGCATTTTAGTCATTAAAACATAATAGATAATCAGGTATGGAGGGAAGGGGGTAAAATCAAGCATTTTCGAAATCATCTCATTAAAAACCTACTTTTTAACTAAATTTCATGGAACTTTTTGTATATAATATGCATTTGAACTGTTTAGATTTCAAATATATCGATATTTTTAATTTTTAGCATTTTCAGTTTTTTTTTAATAATTAGCAACCTAACCATTGCTCCTTATGGTCGGCAACATAATAGTTAATCGAGAATATTTTCTATATGCTGCTTTTAAGAAAGTTAAATTCGCTTATAATATCGATTCGCTTGTAATATGTTCGCTTATAATAGTGATTTCCAATCCGAGATTTTATTAAATTTAGTAGTTTTGTTTAGTTTAAAATTGCATAGAAAACTATCAAATAATAATGCTACTTATAATCTTCTGAAAAACCCACGATCATCTACATAACACACATAGCAAAAAAATTGATCATCTAAAATAAATACAAAATTACCAGAGGCAAGTTGCTTGATTTCAATATTTAATAATGCAGTTTTCAATTTGTGTGATTCCATTTTTTCTGGATTGAATAAATCCATAAATACTTCGCTAAAGTTTACAGACAATAATCATCTCCGTATTCTTCAAATTCCCGGAAGGGTTGAAAGGTATATAGGGTTTTTTTATAATCTCTCTGCAAATAGTATGTTGTAAAGTAAAAAGAAAACTGAAAAACCATGCAGCAAATGATACCAATAATCTAAAAGGTTGTATGTTAATAACTAGATATTATACTGTTCAAAAAATTATTTTCCGAAATTTGTTATGCGTAAGTTTTCTATGCTGTCTTCAAACGATTTTGCCCTTCGGCTCATTTGTATATCAAGAACTTGAGCCAATTTTTCATTAGGCGCGTTTAGATGAGCACTCGAATCCATGGATTGAACAGCAAAATCAGCATTTTTTCCCACTTGGGGATTTTCTCCTAGACAGAACTGGAATTGCAGTGTTCATTGGGGGGTCTCGCAAACCCTACAATGAAGGAGGGTTTGATGTTTCATACCATGGATTCGGCCACAGACTATCATTTGGGTTAGAAATCCTGCTCGATCCCTTTTCCCCTAATGGGGATTTTGGCATTCCATGGTTTCGATGGCTCATGTAAACGCGCCTATTGAGACTACGAATGGCATAAAACAATATAGTTCAAGTCTAGATATTTTAAGTTCGAGACTTGAGTATTTCGTAACTAGTTATTTAGCTCGTACAATGCAATCGTTGGATTAGTTTAGTTTGAAGTATAGTCACACTATAACTACACGAGGGCTATTGGCGACGGGAGTTGCATTTTAGAACCACAGTAAAGTGACGAGCCGACACCTGAGTAGGCACCCAATGCAACCGTTAAGGTGACATCGTACGCAGCTTTAGGACTTTGAAAGACATTTAACGTGCACTCCCTCTGCACGGGGTATTATTCGTCGGACATTTTTGGCTGCACGGGCCGTTTATAGGTCAGCAGCTATTTTGGCGATGCTCGGACCCGAATCCGGGTCCTTTCGCGGGAGTGTAATAAATGAATGTAATGAAAAGAACTGTTTTAGGCACAGAGTAATATGTTCTCCATTCTTCAAGTTAATAAAAGATTTTAGATGATATACCCAGAAAATTCAAAATAATATTTATGATGCAATTATTTAAAAATATTTATTTGTATATTTGTATTAATTTAAATATATTTTTTGTGCAAATATTTATATTTCGTGCTAAGGGAAATCCTCTACAACAGCAAATATTTGTTCACGTTTTTTTCATAAACAAATAAGAAATGGTATACGTGATTCTTTGACAATATTCTAAAGATAGTCTGTTGAATGTGCTTTTTCTTAATGGCAAATTTTAGCGAAGATTCATCACACACAAAAAAATGATAAAATAAGGACTTTTGTTCAACTTCACGTAAATATATTTTTTTTTCGCGTCTGAAAAATATTTGGTTGCACAAAGCGAATTCTGATATTCTAAAAGAACATTAAGGAAGTGATAAGCAGAAAAGAACTATGGTGTTATTTAACTACAGTAAAGTTTCTTAAATAAGCTGTTAAGTTTAAATCATTTTAGTCACAGTTTCAAGTATGCTTTAAATAACTACTGCTTTTGTAGTCAAAATATACAGTTATGCTAACTGCAAAAAAATGAGGTTTTAAACTGGCATTTGAGTTGCTTGTTTTAAAACCAAAAAATACGGAAGTTTTCTTTGTTAATTGTTAATAATGGTAAATTTGATTAAAAAAAATTTCAACCTAAAAAACACTTAATAAAAAATCCATTTAAAAAGGTATATTTCCAAAAATTTGCAAATTACTTTGCTTCAGTGGTTACAAATCTGCACCATGTACGTTACAAGAAGAGTGTCATACCAACTCGGTCATCGATCTTTTGATAGATTGAAGCCATTTACAGCAAACACCCTGAATTGACGCCATCAGATCAAGTTTCATGAAAAACGGTTGCAAACTGTAAACGGAGTTTAAAAAGATGGTTGCAGACCGTCTACTGGTTATTGCGTTTTCAGTTTTTGCAAATAATTTTCATCATAAAACGCTATTTGTGAAAAAAAATTCAAGGACAAGACAGGTCGAAAAAAAGTTATTTGACTGAAGTTTTTTTTTCATCACGAAACTTGAAAGTTTATTTCCAGTTGCATTATAAGTATCGCAAAATTAATCATAACCAGTTAAATTCCAATTTAGTGTAATAGTTTTTAACACATTAGAATTTTCAAAATTGTGTATGTTGCATTACAAAAATTTGGTTTAAAGTTGAAATGAAAGTAAGACTGTTTATCTGCGAAATAGGCTCCCAAGTCTTGTTAATAGAAAATATCCTGATTCCTTTAAGATAAACATGTCGTGTTTCTTCATAATATGAGCGAGCGAAACGAACGGTTCTTCATCGTTAGAATGATATTTGTTTTGTAAGTGTTTCTAAGCAGATCTTTGAAAAGGAGAACTCGCTTTGTGTAAGAGTATGCAGCAAGTTTCTAAAAGCAATATCACTATTTTTACACCAGGATTTTTATTATTCTTGGCAACCAAAACCTTTGATTCAAAACCTAAGGAGAAAAAGATGCGAAAATGAAGATTTTTTGTGCCCAGACAAAAAATACTTTTCCGAAGTAGATGTAAAAGATATATAAAAGAATAAGAATTGCTTTCGAATTGACAAGAAATGAGATCCACAGTAATTTTAATTTTTTGCTATACATTTGGAGAAATGAAAGAAGCCCATTTTCTTTTAGATCGAGAATTGTGTTTATTTAAATCCCTTTCATTTTTGAAGGAAACTAAAGAATTACAGATATTTTTATTCTGATATTATTGACAAACGAATGCTATATAGCAAACACAGGTTTTGCTCCAAAAACTCTGATATTTATTAACTTAAAATTGAAATAGAGAAAGTGCTACATAAGAGTTTTGAGTATTATAATGCAGACATTAGTTCTGAAAACCAGAAATAGATCTGGTAACTCGAAAGCTACAAAATTTAAAGTTTCAAATATTGAATTCTAAAATACGAGAAACTATTTTAAACTTTTACATAAACTTCTCTTTAAGGTTAGCTTTCGTTAAAACTGCTATCAGCTAAATTTTAGATAATTTTTTTTATTGTATTCTATACATATTACATAATTAATCTCGGTAATAGTTAAAAAAAACTAATTGCACCGTTAAAAGTCGTTATGTGTCCATTATAACTTACATTAACTTTTAGAAAAATATCACTCTTTAACTTTATAGTATATATAATACTGGAAATAAGAAAAGGGATTGTACTTAGATTAAAATTAGACTTTTTTAAGAATCCATTTTTTAGAGAGCCGTACTTTTTATGAACTGGAATTAAGTTCAATCGTAAGAAGTTCATTTATCAATTAAATTGGTTTTTGAAAAACAAAATCAAGATGGCTTTTTATTAGAATCAAATCATTTATTATAAGAACTTTTTCAAAAGATTGGAATTTGATTATCAAAGTAACGATCCATTTTGTTTGTTTTTATACAAGAAATTTATTTCATCAACGGTCCTTGATTTTTTCAAAGATTCGTTCTTTTTAGATGGACATAAATTCATTAAGAGACTCCCGCCTGTCTGGATTTCGTTACACCCATTTTGTACGTCTACAATAGGATTTTTTATATTTTTCAAAACAACGTTTAAAAAAGTTGAAGATAGTGATCAATAACTAGTAACCGATGACCGAATATTTAAAAACCATCTATTCATGTATGATGTAAATGAGCAAATGCAGCTTAATGGCTACAAAAACCTCATAGGCCAGAAAAAATGCAACGTTATTTAGCTGCAGAAGTAAAATGGAAAAATAGATTAGTCTAACAAACAATCAGAATAGAAATAGTTAATAATTATACCATAATGTGATTTATTTTCCTTTAACTGATGAATGAGTTCTGCTATATCAATTTTTTTTTTATAAAAATCTTCTTTTCTTCATATTTACAACATGTATGCAGCAAATATGTAAAAACACATATTGAAAGTTTTCATTTTTTTGGAGATAGAGCATTATTGCAAAAAAGTTATTTTAAAATAACTAAAACCAACATTATTCCGATTTCAAATTTGATATTCGAATAAATAAGAGTCTAAATAATCTAAAAACGATCAATCGAAACAGAATCTAAGTGTATTATATGTTCTTCATTAAAAGTTTAAAGTAATTTGTTAACATGTATATGATCTTTAAAAAAATATGTTTTAATGTGACGAAACGATGTGATTAATTTACCAAAATGGATATTTTATCTAATTAATTTATTCTGTGTAATAATGTCTTTAAAACAAGATCATGTTTCTTTAGTATTAAAACATATTTTTTCTTTCAATATGTAATGCATTTGAACTGCTACAAACGGTTATATCCAGTTTATATAATCAGGTGTACAGTTTCATTGACAAATGAAGTAACCATGCTTTCAGATGCTAAAATGCTCCCTCCAATGATGGTATATATTTTTAGGTATTTCTAATAAAATCTACCAAGCTTCAGACTTATGTGACTCTGGAATTTCTCAACTCAAGAATTATGCGTAAATATGTTTTTATCAATCATACCGCAGCGCCATAAAATACTAAAAGAGTGTGAGTTGGGTGTAAAGAGAGGATGCAAGGTCATATTATTTTCTCAAAAAAAAAGTAGTTCACGTGTATCTAAGGAAATAGTGTGGCTTTTATAAGCTATTTTAAAGATTCAAACTGTTTTTAAGTTTTATAAGCGCAATTAAAGCAGATACAATTTTTGATCATTAAATGTCAGACAAATAAGTTGTGTTAAAACTGATGCCAACATTGCAAGTTAAATTTCTATTTCATGACTTTCATAAAATCCAGAGATTCGATTAAAAATAATTACATTTAACTGATAAATTTGAAAAAAAATACCAATTCTTTTAAAGCATCTATTCCACGTCACAACAGTATTTTTATGACTCTGAAGATGTTTAAAACATATTTTTCAGAACAGTTTTTTAGCGCAAATATTCCTTAAAACTTTTTTTCAAATGTTAATGTTCTCAAATTAAGAAACTTTTAGTACATGTTTTTTGAGAAAGAAAAATAATTATCTCTTACATTTTCTTCCTCAACACTATGTTTTTTTTTAATAAAATATTTTTTATTGTTGTCTTACGATATAAAAAACATTGAGCTCAGACTAAATAATCCTAAAATACTAACAATGAACTTTAAAAACTTAATTTAATTTTTTTTAAAATTTACTTCTAATATTCAGTCAGTAGCATTTATTAAGTCAAGTGGGATTATTAACATGCCAAGTCTTTTTAATAAACAGTTTTATTTTTGAGACGCGATTAATTATGCATTCACCTCCATGTTTTTTAACAAATAATTTTTTAATTGCCAATGAAAAATATTTGCTTGAAAACAATGTTATTAATGCAGTTTCTCAACGAAAGCAAAATTATAATTAATTTTCAAATATAAAGGTATTTTTCAATAAATAAATGATTGCATTTTTCTGCGCTTTATAAAACAAAATGTTTATATATAGTCTAAAGTTGATATTTCCAATGAAATATAGGTACATAATAAATATTGCGTTGCTATTTTATAGTTGATTAAAGTAGGATAGTTTTTTTTTACTTTGGTTGGATAGATTTAACTACGCTGTTAGTTTGTTCTTAGTAGGTTTATACAGCGCGTCCCAAAAGTTTAAAGACAGCTGTTTTTTCCAAGTTTCAGGGATTAATAAGCGAGGGTGAATGACCAAATAATTTATGCAAATATCTAAGAGGGCATTTCAAATAATAAAAAACTCAAACAACTCTGAAAGATCATAAATTTATTTTTAAAAAATAAAAACGAAAAAATGCTGTCCCAAAAGTTTATGGACAAAAAGGTGTTAAAAGCTGTTTTTATTAATAAAAATATAAATTTGCATATTCTTTTATTTGTACACGTGACGTAATAGCTTCCTGAGATAAAAGCTAGTGGGTTGTTCCTTTTTTGATTAATTGCAAAGATGCCTGCCAACGTGCAATTTACGAAAAATGAAATTTCACAAATTCATCGTTTAAAAGCTCGTGGGATGAGAGTTGTAGATATTGCTAAAAGAATTAAGCGTAGCAAAGCTGGAATTTATCAAATCCTAGTGAAACGTGACAATTTCGAACCAATATTTCGTACCGGAAGACCAAAAAAGACAACAAAGAGGCAAGACAGAGAAATCGGGAAACTTGTTTTGACCGAAAATTTGTCTGTACGACCTACAGCTAAAGAAATTACAGCTTCAGTATCAAAATCTACAGTCTTCCGAGAGAGAGAAGGCTAAAAGCAAGTAAGTTTTTAAAATATCATAAAACGCGACACACGCCAAAGCTTACAAAACGCCATATGGATGCTCGAGTTAAGTGGGCAAGAAATTACATACATCACAAAGACGAATGGCTAAGTTTGGTTTTCAGTGACGAGAAAAAGTTTAATTTAGATGGCCCCGATGGACGGAAGTACTATTGGCACGATCTCCAGAAGGAACGAAGGCCCTTTTTAAGCTGGCAACAAGGAGATGGTTAAGTAATGGTGTGGGGAGCCTTCTTCTTCAACGGAACAGCTGATATTGCTTTTTTGAAAGGTGACAATATTCTGACGATTATCAAGGAACTCCTGAAGCCCACTTACTTCCTTTTGGGGAGTTGCCAGGGGGAAATAAATGGAAATATCAACAAGACAACAGCTCCATTCATGTGTCTAACTCCACTATCCAGGGGTATAGACGCCACAATGTTAAAGTTATGAAGTGGCCAGCTTTAAGTCCTGACCTGAACCCCATGGAGAACCCCTGGGAAATGCTTTCGAGGGATGTTTATGCAAATGGGCGCCAATTTGGAAGAGTTCCATATCTAAAGATGCAAATTGAACAAAGTTGGTTTAATTTGTAGCCCGAAATTCTCCAAACTCTTGTTTTAAGTATGCCTAATCAAGTTTTTCAAGTGATAATGAAGAACGGTTTGAAAATTTTAACAACAGTGCAAAATTAAATATAAAATGGTCTTGTCTATAAACTTTTGGGACAGCCAAATTTATATTTTTTACATTTTCCCGAAATCTGTGATGTTGTTATTTTATTTGTGTATAGTACTGATATTGTATTGATATTTTAGATAATTAAAAATAAAAAAAATTCTTTCAAAGTGTTTTCCTATTATAAAATTTAAAAAACACAGTAGTCCATAAACCTTTGGGACGCGCTGTAGAAGGACATTCTTTTGTAGGGAGTCTGCGTAAGTGACTTAATATCATGCATCCAACCGTGGAACCAATCTTACCAAAATTATTCCCTTCAGTCATAAAACAGAACAATATAACAATTACAAAAAGTTTAATTGGCAAAATAAAAACAAAATAAAACACAAGTCCTATAGTGGTAAGATAATTCGATAAATTCATTGAACTGATTCGTCTTCCGCAACGGGATTAACTTTCGGTATTGGCTTAGTGTTTAGGGGATGAGCTGATCTAATGATTTGCTTCATCTAATTGGGGCTCAGTAAAACCAAAAAGGAAATTGGTGCTTCTAATTATCCGCTTGATGGTCTAAGTTTTCTTTCCCCGAGCCGTTAAAAAAAGTCGATTGATTAAAAAGTTGACTCTAATCCACGATAGAACTTGAGCTTGATTGTACCTAATCTCAATGGTTAGAATTATAAATAGATGAAATTTTTTTCCAAAGAAAATTTTAGATTGAAAAATCATATATTGTTTGAAACTTGCATTAGAAGATTTTTTAAGTCTTTCATTTATAGCAGATAATAATGGCAGTACGTTTAAAAAAATAAAAGGAATTTAATAAACCAACAAAATTTCAAACAATTTTATTATGTTTATAAAAACAAATATAAGGGTTATTTTCCAATAATTTGGTTCAACAAAAACAATTTGCAAATTTTATTTCCAAAGACATTGAAATTATCCATGCATATAAATTTCGTTTCGCATGAATAACTTTCCTATATAAAAATTTTTCAACAGATTCTGTTCGAAAATGTTCAATTCAGATGTTAAAAATTTAAGCATATCCATTAAAAACAACATATCTTTACATAGTTCGAAGCACTTGAAAAGTAACAATTTATTTCGCGTTACGGGAAAAATCACTTTATCAATTGATTTTACCTCCTGCTTCCTAATCTAGCTCAAAAACGTTGGAAATATAATACTTTTTGAAATGTTTAACTTTTAGATTTTTTTTTATTTAGACCCATTTTCCGAGTTAAAGGTTTACCTTAATGCATTTTCAATATTCCGAGGCTTCGTTACTTAGTTCCAATTATTTTCCTTTTAGTGGGTTATGACATGGATGTTACAAAAATGTTTTATATTTCGAGTCAAAATTTTAGTTGTTACATACACAAGTTGTGTTATTGTGTTTCAAAATATTAAATATTTGTTCATTTAATAAACAAATGAGATGGCAGTTTTTCAATAGTTTTTTTTAGAATTTACAAGTATCACTATAGTGTTGTACGTACCTTTGACCATATGGTGTTGTACCTTTGACCAGTTTAAATATCATTTGAAATTCAGGGAATATATTTACAAAGTGGGAAGTTAATTAAGAACAGGATAGTTTAGGTTTAAAAAAATTAATTACTTAATTTTATTCACTTTATTTATTCATTTTCTTATCCACTCGAAAATGAATAAAAATATTTTTTTAGAACAGAATAGTCAAGAATCTAGGAACGATGTACAGATTGGTAATTGGAAGCGACATTTTATTATATTTTGAATTTTCTTAAGTAGAATATATTTTTAACCCGTCACCTGACTGTCAGGTTTTTCACCAACTCATATATTTTGTAAAAAAATATATATAAATTTAATAATTATATTAAATTTTAAAATTTAATAATTATGTTAAATTTTAAAATTTAATAATTTTGTTAAATTTTAAAATTTAATAATTTTGTTATAATTTTAAAATTTAAAGTATGAGGGCCTATTCATAACCATCTACTGCAGAGATATATTATTTAAAAATTTACGCAATTAATGTTTCATTTAAAACTTCTAATTTAAACTTCATGCAGTAAAAATAAGTATACACTTCAGCTAATTGTGTTATTTATCAGAGGGTTGAAATTTATATGGTTTTTTTATTAATTATGGGCTTAGGTCAAAAATATTAATTAATTTTACGTAATTTTTAACAGTAATACATAGAAGTTGAAACGTCGAAAAATTTAGTTAGGACTGTTGTACCTTTGAACTGGTCAAAGGAACAACTACTGATGAGGGTCATAGGTACAACATCATGACAATACAAATTAAAAAGCATTTTACAGTTAATGGGTTAGAATTACGATATTCAAAAGCTCCACAATATCTTTTGAAGTGTTTAGCTACAACGTCAAATAATTTCTATCAACAAAAATATAACACAAAACATTTATTAGGCAAAAACTTATGAACAAAATTTTTACATTTTTAAGATGAAAATGGATTATTATATTTCACACGAATCCTTTTTTTTGTCTTAAATAATCCTTATTAAGATACAGTAGCCCTCCAGTGGAATAACTATATAATAAATCGACTAATTTTTATAGAATATTGCTCCCCCCCCCCCCCCCCCAGCCTAGGTAGTCAAACAATATGGTCAGAGGTACAACACCTTCCCCTATAACAGCAAATGAAAAACTAATAAATGGAAATGCAATTTCGTGTTCGTAATTCACAGCAGTCGGTAATGCTTTTCACTGATAGTTTTCAGAATTTTCACTTTTTCAAAAGATAAATTGAACTGTTGAAAGTTAAATGTAAATAGAATATCAATATATTTTAATATGTTACTTGAAGGCACGACATGGGACATTTCTATTCACCGAGGACTTGTTGTTTATACTGTTCTAAGTGGCATATTTTTTAAGATGCTCTTATTTTTTCAAATAGTTTTGAAACCTTCCACAAGAGTTTGAAATCATAAGACGCAAAAAAATTTCAACTGTCAAATAGAGTTAAATTTATAAAAAAATTATTATATTTGGCAGATATCACACAGATCTGGTATAAGCAGAGCTGTTTGAATAAGAAAAGAAATCAGAAAATCCTTTAATCCAATGTATTCATCAGTGTCAGATTTCATTTCATTTAAATATGTTGTGAGGATTAATTTAGAACACAAGTTCAAAGCGAAAACACTCACAGTCACGAAGTTATTTAGCTTTGAATGTATCCTTAGCGAGGAATGAGATTATTTTAATCAGCATTATCGTGCTCAGCTTGAAGCATGCGTGAAAAGATTTCGATTAAATACTTCTGAATAAAGGCGCGTAAACTCTTGAAAACCTTTAAATCTGAAATTAGAAAACAATAAATTAACACAATTATTTTCGTGTATTACCAGTGTTCAGTACATATACCATAAATATCATAAAATGCTACTCTAATAAACTTTATGCAATATTTATTCGAAAATACTTGTGAATTAAAATTAAGCCAGAGTTCTGAAAGAGAGAACGGGATTGAAATTCGATCATTCTCTATTAAAGTTTCGAAAACCTTTAATAGATTATCAATTATTTACTTTCCTGTAAGGAATCGTCAAAAACTTCATAATGGGGCTTTTAGATAATTAAATATAAAAATTCGTTATTTTTTATATATAATCTAAAACTTTTATTTTAATGCTCGTTTCTTGGTAATAAAAACTTCTAAAATTCTTGATAAGGTTCTGTTACCAATCTGACCTGTTTACTTTCGAAGAAAAGAAACCAAAGAAAAAGCTTTTGAGTGCTTCAAGATATTTCAGATAAAATGGATTAGGCAAATAGTAATAAAGGCAAAAGTAAATAGTACTAAATATTTTATGAAAATGGACTTTCTAATGGATTCAAAGAAATTCTATATTAAATTCTCAGAAAACTTAAATAATATATTTGACTCAACTCGTTAAAATTTTACTCATCTACTTTAATAGCAAAGTATTAATACTTGTAAACCAAAAGAAAATACAAAAAATACGCTTTGATTTAGTTAGTAAATTCATGTATATCATACTTCTCATTTATTTAAGAAATTTCACACAGAAATGCACGCAGCATATAATCACATTATATTTTATGACGTCCGTTATAGTAGCTTTTCAGGAGATGCAGTGATGTGTGCTTCCCCCGACGCACGACGAACCGTATCACGCATTTTTTCACGCGCGCAACTACACACATTTACCGAAAAATAGTACGCTCGCCAAAAGGAATCACACACCCTTCCAGCGAACAATATTTTTCTGACATGAGAATCAGTTGAAAGGATTTTACCTACGCATAAATACATTACAATATACATAAAAATTAAAATATTAATCCAGAATTTAATTGAACAAAATATTTAAGCAATAATTAATAATCACTTGTAAAATAATTACTGAATAAAATAATCATTTAAATCAAAGATATGTTGTTTAAAGAATACTATAATTTATCTTCATTTACTGCCTTTGTAAGAAAATCTGCTAGTAACAAATGAGTTTGTTGGTATTTCAGTTCAATAACATTGTTCATTAACAAATCTTTCACAAAATGAAATCGCAAATTCATATGTCTGGACTTATTTGAAGCTCTATTACCTGTAAGATACTGTATTGCTGCTTGGCTATCAGAAAGTAAGATTACTCTATCACTTATAAATTGTTTACTTGTCATTTCAGTAAATAAATTCACAGTCAAATAATATTCTTACACAGTTCTGAAATAGAGAACAATTCAGCATTAAAAGTTCGTGTAGGATTTTGCTCAGAGCTTAAGAGGAAGAATAACATTTACATTAACAAATCTTTCACAAAATGGAATAGCAAGCAGCAATTACTTAAGTAATTAATTTTTGGTTTTTTCCCAGTACAAATTTCTAGTGGTAATTTTTCTTTCCCATTCCTTGGTGTTAAATTATTTACATGAGTACAAAAATTAACTTATTCCTCCCAAAACTACATGCCTAGTTGACTTTCATGTAATATAGTTCGGACAAGTAAAGTTCAGTTCGCTTTCTCAATTTTATTACTTTTTTTTGGATTGTAGGGTTTTTCATGAATTATTCCCGATTTTTCAAATAAATTATCTAACCTCTCATTAACAAATTCACCCCAATTATCACTTCCGTCCCTTTTAATTCATATCTAGCTTTGAATTCAGTAAACGCATCATGCACTTCAACTTTATTTTTTATGAAGTAAGTAAAGTACATTCGACTGTAATCATCCACAATTATGAATAAATATCTACTAATCCCCCATGATTCTGTTTGTATTGGGCACAAAGGTCAACGTATAGTAACTCTAAAATTTTCGAACTTAGTTCGTGATTAATAGTTGGATGACGCTTTCTTGTAACTTTACTTATATCACATGCATCATAATTAAAGTTTTTTTGCAGCATTTGTATTAACATCAATATCAATATAATCTTTTATTTTCAACATGTACTTTGGATATAAATGACACAATCGACTATGCCACAATTTATAGTTATTATATGTTTCATTCGACAAATTAAATTCCAAATTATCCAAAGGATTTAAATATACCTCCAATCTATTTTCTAGAATTGCATTAAATAAGAATCTGTTATATTAATCAAATATTTAAATGCTATGGAAATTCTTAAGGTAGGCGAATACCCAAAATTCTAAAATTTTTACTATTAATTTAGTCTTTTCCGAATTTGGCATAGTGATTTCAAATATAATGAGCAATGCTTTTTTGGCAATTTTTTTTATTTAAATATAATTGATTTATTTTAAACGGTGTTTTTCACCTAAAAAAGGGGGTTTGCGCCAACACTTCTAGTATAGAAAGTTTTACATTAATTTACCTGAAATTTTTTACAGATGCTATTTCAATATATATATCTGTGCCATGAACCTCTAACATCCGGTGTAAATCTATAAGTTTTTTTTTTTAAATGCCCAAGTGTAAGTTAATCGAAAAAAATCCTTTTTTTGTGTGGTTAATTTATAACATTTTTCTTAATAACTTCTTTTCTTGTAATTTGTATGCAACTCTAGAGGGTCATTGCATGCATCAGTTCAAAACGAAGAACGTTTAAAATAAATAAATTACATTTAAATTTTAAAAAATGCCTAAATAGTATTATTCATTATATTTGAAATCAGTATGCCAAATTTGGAAAATATCAAAGCAATAGTAAAAATTTTAGAATTTTGGTTAATTTTGGGTATTTGCCTACCTTAACTGGAACTGTCAAAAATTTAATTTTTTTTTTAATGATTTTTTTTGGGGGGGGGTGACCAAATTCATTTTTGTTGTTGTTGTCGAATCTCATTTGCCATAGAAAAGCGGAGTTAGATAATGATTTCAATAATTTACTTTGAAAAGGATGTTGACAAAAGTGGAACCACAAAAAGTCCACCATTTAAATTTATAGTTTTAAAAGATGTAACTTCATTACTATCACCACAAAAAAAACGTATTGTTTTTTGTAATTAAAGTGTTATCCTTTTCACAACGAGTATTTTTTCAAATTTTAGCACATCCAAAAACACGTAAGTTAATTGCTTAAATTTATATTTTAAACAAATCCATATTTTCATCTATAATAATAAAAATTAAGTATTGTTTGTTGGTTTATTTGTGGTTGCAAACCTTTATAGACTCATAAACTTGTGACTCGTAACTTAGCACAAATGTGTAGTTCATACTTAAGTTACAGATTTTGAACTTTCAGAGCCCGAAATGTTCTACCTTTAGAGAAAATTCGAATATTCTGAAAAAAAAAAATACACCACTTTTGCTCAAATTCGATCATTTTTTCCCCTTTCGTGATGCCATTCGGCAGAAGAAATGCAATAAAACCTTTTTAGAAAATAATTAAAATTAAAAATGCTTATTTAATTCTGCTGCCAATACCTGCAGAAACTAAACCATTATTTTAAAAATAATTGACATGTTTCAAGTGACGTAATTAAGTTTAGTCTCCGTTCTAGGATTTTATTGTGGGTTTGGGTAATGATTTGTTTCACGAATGGTTATGTTGTTGCACACACAAATACGCATATTTAGGTTATTTCTGTGACTTATAACTAGGATTGATGTTCAAAGCTTAATGTACTAGAGCTGCATATTAGGGTTTTACATTTTCATTATTTCACCAAATACGTTTCCGAACTCGCTAAATTCTTACCTAATTGATGGAAATTACGATAACTTTTATGCGTTTATTTTATTTTATGTTGTTGTTTCTCATCCCCACTAGTCTAGCAGAGCTAGACCAGGTCCATGAGTCCATTAACTCTCAAGAAATCAAAAAAAAAAAGACGGGTCGCTCAGTAAATCCTTCATTTTGAAATCCACGCAACCAAGGAGGTGGTCTGGGCTTTCCGCACTGGAGAAAAATTTGTTACAGGTTGGGTAGACCTTTCTCTGCTGTTCAAATTTCATGCACTTTAGGTGACCAATGATGAATCTAGTATATGAAGAGTACACGGGAATAACCGATTGATTTTTCAGAGAAGTTTCCTTAGCAGGCCACTTTGGCGATGATAGCGAGTGATCGCCTAAACTTGTGTAAGGAAACCAGTTCCTACCACAGAGATCACAGTTGAAGTAATTGAGTGGCAAATCACGTGACCTCTAATGCCAACGACGGGACTCGCAAGGAGCTCCCAGACAGAAGAGCCCCAATGAAGTCAGTGTCGTAGGTCACGTGATATGTCACTGTAGTACTTTAATACTAACTCTGTGGTACCTAGCTACCATGATTCGGACGATTGGCGATCTCTACGCTTGGACCAAGCGAATAAGAAAGAGAGAAACCGGTTTTCGGCCGCCAAGCAGGTAATTGCGGGCGTTCGCCTAATGAATCAATCGCTTCTTCCCGTGTACTCTTCATATGTGGTCTGATCACCACTATCATCCATGAATGTCAAAGCGCGACCATAGAGATAGGAAAGAGAATAGAGCGGTTCATGTATGTGCGCAGTAGCGCACAAAAGAAGCAATCTAGAGCGGTGCATCTTGGGATACCTCAGTGCCACTCTCCATGATTTGTTATGAGCAGTAGCTCGAAAAAACCTGACATCCATACTTCAAACATTTGAACTGATAGACCCATCTACTCCTCCTTCCTAACTCTATGGGCGCGACCTGGCGCAACCTTTTCATCTTAAATCAGGGAAATAAAGTACTTTTTTTCCCTCGTTTTATTAGATGTCAACATTTCGAGTAAAACTTGAGTGACAAAACATCATATCTCATTGGTTCTAAAATAATTATCGTGCTAATTTTTTTACCTTAAGAAGATCAGCATCGATAAATCTCTGGAAGTACAATAGACAAACTAATTTTTTAGTTTAGAGCTCAAAATTTGTATCAGTTTCCATGTTCAAATATTTGACTTTGTACTAAAAAATAAGTTGCCTTTTGTAGTTCCAGTGATTTATCGATATCGATCTTCTTTTCGTAAAAAAATTAGCACGTGAATTACTTTTGGAACCAATGAGATTTGATTTTTTTCACGCAATCATAAAAAATAGTGTATGAAACACGTGCGAAAAGAAAACTTTTTGAAACACGTGTAATTTTTTCACTCGCTCGTACCTCACTCGTGAAATGAAATCAACTAGTTTTAAAAAGCGTTACTTTTCACACTAGTTGCGTAAATAACTATTAACACATATTTTGAGCCAATCAATTATTTTGTGATTGACGCACATCTCCGTTACCTTGGAAACCTTTTTAAGAAAAAGGATTTGATAATATACAAGAAATTATGCATAAAGAAACATCCGACAGACATATAAGAGTTTACGGCAGTTACGGGTTTTCTACTTCTACTTGTTTTATAATTCTCCAACTATAGTTATTAAAGAAGTAAATTTAAACATTACTGTAATTGTCCTTAACTTTTCATTTGTAGCTAATTATCACAGATCATATTAATAATATATTATAACACATTTTCAGATATATTAAGGTATTTAGGATTCTTGCTTAAATTTTATTGTACAACGACAAAAAAAAATCTGCCATGTTTCGTTTGTTGAATTTATTCTTATCCTGGTGTGGTGTAATAGAAACTTCTTCAAGAACAAAACGTGTGTTGTGTATCTTTTCCCATATTTGTATGTTGCTGCTTCTTTTAGACGATTGGATATTGGGGTTACTAGAAGATTACAAAATTATGTGGAAAATTGCTCTTGAAATGATGACTTGCAACATACTTGGATTAGCATCTCTTTACACGTTAGTTAGGAAAAGAAAATATTTAAAAAGAATTTTAACCAAGGTAAATTATTGCTTACCGTCTTCAAACTTAAGAAAATATAATGCGTTTTTCTTATTTGTTGTCATTCTAGCAATGGGGTTTCCTTTTCTAAGCATGATATTCATGTATATTGGTGGAGGATATATGTGGTTCAAATATTATACACATAACATTAACTTTAAATACGAATGGATGAGATTATGTATTTATTACACTAAACTACTTTGCGAAGTTATTGTATACCCCACCATTCCTTCAAGTATATCTATTATGTTTTGTGTTGAGTGCCATAAGTGCCATGTTGCATTGCAAAATATCAGATTGAGAATAGAAAAGTGCCACCCTATAGAATTCACAGTCAAAAGGCAAAAGGCGTTTTTAAAAAGCCGTGATGAGATAATTGAGTTAATAGTTCAAATTCATAACGTATTTTCACTATCGTCACTCCTTGTGTGTTGTTCTCATTTTATTGCATGCCTTGGGACTATTGCTTTCTTTATAAGCAGTAGTGGGTTCGCAAATTTCACTTCAGCCTTGTATTATACATCGATATCTATGGTAAGCCTAATAATGATGTTTTGGGTCGCAGGGGGAATACCACTGGAAATTAGACAGCTAAGAAAATCCTTCACAGAAAAGTCTAAAGAAAGGTCTTCGCTGGGTTTTGCACCGGAGTCGACGGTTCTTGAAAAAATACAAACTGAGAATGAAGATTTTGAATTTTCCGGTTGCGGACTGTTGTTCTTTAAAAGAAGCTCGATCCTGGGAATCTTAGGAAGCATTCTCACGTATGGTTTGCTTGTAATGAGCATTGAAATCCGTCAAGAGAATCATCTTGAAAACCGTCTGAAGTTACTTTTGGAATCAATGAAAACCATTGAGGAAAATGTTGCACTTATTCTTAAAACCCTTAAAATGAGTTAAGATACCTTGTCAAAGAGTTTCTAAGTAACACTGATATCTAAAATTAGTTCAATGCAATGATGTAGTGTAGGGGCTTACGGCAGAAAAATAACATCAAAAAGTTAGAACGAAGTTGAAAGGTGTGCTTGCGAACAAATGTTTATTTTTGTGTTACACACGAAAGTGCACAGCACAGGCATAAGAGTTTATCTAAAGTAAAGTAATATCAGAGGTGTACCTATGAAATGAAAGGACGACAATGCACCTGGGTTAATAAGAGTGTGGAATAGCCGTACTAGCAGCAGACGAATCGTAACCTTTCACCCGATAGGTGGCATTAATTACTGCTGTGTTTTTAATATATAGTGATTCTGGGCTTTGAAGAAGATGTCGTGTCAACAAAGCGTCAGTTGCGAAAAGTTTTATTCCATTGCTTTATTCGGAAAAAAAATTGCTGCTGAAAATTTTCGAGTACTTGAGAAAGTTTATAGAGAATTCCATCTGAATCAACTTGTAAACGTTAGTTTGGTCGATTTAAAAATGGTTATTCTGGTGTGGCTAACAAAGAAAAGGGAAAACTCAAAAAAAAAATTTAAGATGAAAAATCGCAAATAATTTTGGATGAAAACCCAACAATAACCTAGGTACAGATTTTAGAAATGTTGAATGTAACTCAGAATTTATAAGTGAACGTTTGCATGCCTTTGGAAAAATTTGCAAAGAAGGAAAATGGGTACCACGTGCCTGAAAGACAGATGTAGAATGGAAGAGTCACTTGCAAACAACTTTCGAATCGACATCAAAGAAGGAGTTTTCTGCATCCAGTTGTCACAGGTGACGAAAAATGGATATATTTTGACAATCCCGAACGAAAAAAATAGTGGGTAGATCCAGGACAACCCTCAACATCGACTCCAAAGAGAAATCGCTTTGGGAAGAAGTCAATGCTCTGCGTTTGGTAGGGCCAAAAGGGAGTTTTTTTTTATGATCTACTTAAACCTAGTGAAACAGTTACTTCTGACCAATATCAACGGAAATTAACTAATTTAAACAGGAATTAACTAATTTAAACATGACACGGAATCGTTATTTTGCTCCATTACAATGCGCGGCGTCCAAAGAATGTAAAAGACAAGCTAAAAAACCTGAAATTTTATGTTATATTGAACCGGCTATATTCTCTAGAAATTTATATTGCAGACTATCACTTGTTCATATCCATGGCATATGGTTTGGCTGAGCAGCACTTCGCTACTTTTGATGAAGTAGAAAAATTGGTATCTTCCTCTTATGCCTCCAAAGAAGCAAAGTTCTATCTTGAAGGAATCCATAATTTACCAAAAATATTGTCAGAAATTACTGATTTTGATGGTAGTTTAATTGATTACCCTCAACCAGTGATGTCAAATTATTAGTTAAGTTTTTGTTTAGAAAAATAGTTCATTTCATAGGTAAAGCCCTAATGAAATTAAGCAAAGGAAGTTTTGCTTCTTTCTAAATCTAGAAAGAAAGATTATGTACAGCTGTGGAAATAAAAAAGTACAAACTAGTGATTATTTCGGCCGTTAGTTATCCTATAGAATCGAACCTCCTTGACTTTGTTACCAAATAATATTCTTAATTAATTGCATGACACAAAATTTGCATAAGGGGCCGCCTTCATATCAAAAACGATACAAACTTCAAAATTTTCAATAGCAACACCCCTTTTTGAGTCCATATTTCACATCTATGACATATTTTAACACTAAATACCAAGTTTTGTTAGTTTTTAAGCATTATTAATGGAGTTAGAGACGTGCAAAAATTAGTGGTCGTAATGTTAAATGAGTTACACATAAAAAACTATCCCAATCTAAAAATAATAATGATAATGAAACGAATTTTTTACTGAAAAGAAATTATAATAACCCAAACAAAATGCATTCAATATTGGGGTATTTAAAACAATTTTTATATTTTTAAATAATTATTATATTAATTTTTTGAAAAAAAATGAATAGGAACCCCTTAATCTTTTACAGAAATAAATTTAAGACAGGAAGTTTAAACGAAATCCCAATTTTTTTTATTCATAATTTGCAGAGTAAATCACAAAATACTTTTTAATTGGCCTTTAGGGGACTGTGTATAAGATTACATGTGTAATTAATAAATAAAGACGGCATTGCATGCATGCTTGCTTGTCATTTTAGAGATGGTCCCTAAAAGGTACACAAGTGATTCGATTGAATAACTCGTCATATATTTATCCAAATGTAACAAAAACTTAGATTTAAGGGTTTTCGATTGTGCCTAACATAACTTTAAAATTTCCAATAGCATCACCTAAAATTAGGTGATGCTATTGGAAATTTTAAAGTTCGTAACATTTTTAATATAAAGACGGCCCCTTATGCAAATTTTGTGTCATGCAATCAACTTAGAATGTTATTTTTTCACAAAGTCAAAAAGGTCCGATTCTACAGGATGACTATCGGCCGAAATAACCTCAAGTGGGTACTTTTTTATTTCCACAGCTGAACAGTGAGTCAATAATAAAATTTGAAACGTGAAAAAATTGATCCTATATACATTTGCATATTAAAAGATATTTTATAAAAACGGACATGGAAACGTAATATTTTGCAATCATCAAAAATATAGGAATAGAATAAATTGCATTGTAATTTATCGCCTATTTCAGTTTTACTTGTTTAAAGACCATGCACAAAATTGTGCAATATTTTGCATAACTATTTTTTATAGGGGATAGCAGGGGAATCCCACCACCCCTTTTATCTCGCCAGCTGTGTGTGTGGGTGGGAGGGGGGGGGGCGGCTGTGAGCGCTGACATGTAGTGGAAAACAAAGTTATCTGTAGTAGAGACGCTAATGGCCGTGTGGTGAGTTGCTGTAAAGTTTTGGCCTTCTGAATTTAAGAGTAAATGACTGTTATCTCTAAGTTAGATAAATCAGTTACATATCATTGAAAAGAGTAATTATTTGGCTATTTTATCGCGTTGTTAGTTTGGACGCTAGACTATCTACCTTCCACTAAATAAGCCGTCTATGCCATTTTGTCTTACTGGGGTAATGCCGCCACATCACCCCGGCTGCCCACAAAAGGATAGCGGCATAATCCGTAAAATAGAAATTTAATATATTGGCTCTACAACCTATTGGTTTTCGTTCCAGATGCCACGTATCCGGAAAAAAAAAACTGAAATGGCCAAATCGACCAACGAAACTTTTAAAAAACTGTTAGTTAGTTGCAAATGGAAAATTAATAAAAGCTTAGCCGTAATGTACAATTTACGATTCCAAGGTTAATTAAACCAATTTTAGTACTGTATGTATTGCTTTATAATACCATTTTCCATTATTAATAGATTATTTGCTTTGTTTATTGATGTGGTGGCATAATCCCAGTGGTGTGGCGGCATAATCCCAGTGGCGTGGCGGCATTATCCCAGGTACCGGTTTAATCCCGCCACTGTGCAAGATTTTGGAAAAAAACAATTTTATTCAGTATCTATTAAAGATTTATATTTTAAAAAAATCACCACAAGATAGGGTATGAAGTGTAGTATGCTATGCTCATTACAATTTACATTAATTGCAACACAATTCTGCGTGAAAATTTAATTAATATTCCTTAAGGTGGCGCCATTCCTTTGCTCTCCCTTAATTCATTGCTGCACATATATTCAAAAGACAATAAAAATGCAATCAAATACATTTTAAATAATAGCCAATAAATTTTAAAGCAACAGTTTTACAGAAAAGTAAATTAATAGGCTTTCCTTAACAATTATAGAATTTCACTAATTTTTCTATCCACTTAAAAATCCATTTTCATCATGATGATATCATTAGACATTGAACTACATTTCCTCATTAGCTTCATCTTTATTATTTTAAGCAAGTTAAGTAGGTTATGTCGTGAAGTGGGGTTCGTATGGTGGTGTATTGTGCTGTGTATATCTTACAACTTTCACGCGACTGTACACTCTTAATACAAAAGAGTGAAATCCACTCATATAGGAGGAGTGCATTTTCGACACTGTAAAAGAGTGAAAATAAACTCAGACCGAGTTAAAATCACTCGTTTGTAGTAATCCGGTCGAAGTTTTAACTAAACAAAAGAGTGAAGTCCACTCCAATAGGATAAATGCATTTCCGACACTGAAAAGAGTGAAAATTACCTCAGCCTCAGTTAAATTCACTCGTTTGTTTTAGGAGTGTAACCTACCCGTATCCAATTGATTTGCAAAATAAGATCATGCACAAGTCTACCAATAAATAATTACTAAAATAATAAAAAAATCTTACAATAGTTAAAGAAAGAATTTATTAATTGTCTAATAATTAGCATAGTAAAATCAAATGCTGGTATTTTGCGTTGCATGGTAATGGATTGGCGAAAGATTATTAAATTCCGAAAATCACGCGAAATATCAAATCGAAATATCTGAAAATGATATCAATTAACTGTGAACTTGTATTCAGTGGCGCATCTTTTCATGCAATGCCACTTGTAAAAAATATCCCTTATCCTGTCCTCCACAGTAAGCGTAAATTGTTTTTTTTCCTTCTTTTTTCTTTTGGACGACCATAGGAAGACGTATCTGATGTGGAGACGTCTTTCTACACTCTTAAAACAAACACTCCCAATTTACCTCAGTCTGAGTGGATTTCACTCATCCAGACTGGAAAATGCCCTTCTCCTTTTGGAGTGGATCCTTTGTGTGTTAAACCTCCGACAGGATCACTCCAAACGAGTGATTTTAACTCAGTCTGAGAAAATATGCATGCCTTTAGGGTGTCGAAAATGCACTTCTCCAACTGGAGTGGATTTCACTCTTTTGTTTTAAGAGTGTAATTCCGAAGTTCCGGAAAATCCCCAATTCTTGTGATAGGTTGCATGAAAATGTAAGAGCTACAAATGAATTTGCAAATGAAGAAATCAGGAGTATGGCAAAAAAAAAGTTCCTTCAATTTGTTTTCCATGAAGCAATAAATTTCCTTCCATCAATCATAAGGGGGACCACACACTGCTTCTGTCGATAAAACTCTTAAACTGTCTCCTGCCCCAAAATAAATGAATTTGCAAAACCGTTATCCGAACAGACACATCTGAGAGCACTTAAACCTGCCCTAAATGTTTAATTATGGCCGTGAGAAGGGAATCCAAAAAATCGGAGCATTGCTTAATTGATAAATTCAATCGACCCATGACGACAGTCACTCATAGTACTTTGAAGTGCGGCTTAATCGTTGTGGGTCAGTTTCCATACTGAAGGATTGCTGAAATTGCGTAATTTTGAAAATAAGGGTTTTCTTTGCTGGGGTTTTCGAATAAAAGATCGCCAATTATAGGATCTCCGGAGATTTCCATTTATAGGAACACCGAAGTTTTCCAATATTAGGTAGGATTAAAGTAGTATAAAGGGTGCTTTACTTTATTAATGCTTGTTATCAAGCAATAATTTTTTTAAAGAATGGAAATCACATAATTTAAAATAATAAAAGTTATTATTATTCATAAGAAGTTATGTATATACAAACATGCATCTCTATAATCAAAAGAGCTCGGTAAAACCTAAACAAGGTAAGTAGGTAGGTAAATTGGTACATATATTTTCAGGTTTGTGTTCTTGATCAGTGACCCGCTTATAAACCTTCATCAAGTGAGACGAACATATACAGAATTGTTACTGTTACAGAGAGAGAAAGTATAACCAGGGCCATTGCGGGAATCGAACCCGCACTCGGTATACGGTTCGCAGACTGTGAGCTTAATGGGAGGCGATCAAACCCATTAGGCACTCCCACCCCCAAGCAAGCACTTCTTGTTGGGATTCGCATCGACAATAGAGAGTTTTCTTTTTCCACATTTAGTGACAAATTGTAGTGTTCGGCGATATAAAAAATATTTCAAATTTAAATATATAAATACAGTTGGGCCCGGTCATAAAAAAAGTATACATTTTCGCGTCCCAGGTTGGGCGCCAATTTATAGCAATGTTACTTTAAATACAGTGGACATAAATGGCAGAATTCAAACAATATAAAATTTTATTACACTCTTTAAAGCCAAAAAGACTACTTTCGAAAAGCAAATGACAAACTGAATTTTAAAAAGAACTGCGTGAGACGTTAGACAAGTCGTCGAGAGAGAAAAAAGAAACAAATACTCTCGTGAAATAATTCCGCTCGAAAAAATGATACAAAATAATTTCGGTACAGATGCAAATTTAAACTAAGCAGAATTGTATGTAAAAAATATGACTTGTTGTTTTCTTGGGGAACAATTAATGAACAATCAAAGAATCACATTGTGCTTCATTTTATGGCGTCATTCCAAAATTATTCATGAAAAATTGTTTTACTTCAAATAATTTTAAATAAAAATTCGCATGCCATTGTTGATCTGGCAACAGTGATTTAATTAACTCAAATTTGAATTTCAATGCTAATTCAATGGGAAATTTCCCGTCAGATAGTAGATTTATGTCCGTCCGGACGTATAGACAGGCGGTCAAAAAGTATGAAAGTTGGGTCTTTGAGGTTATAGCTTTCTAAGAAAAAAATTAATTTTCCTTCCCGGAGCCGCTAAAAAAGTCGATTGATTAAAAAATTGACTCTAATCCCCGATAGAATTTGAGCTTGATTCTAATGGTTAGATTTGTGAATAGTGGGAGATTTTTCAAAGAAAATTTTTGATTGCAAGATCATATATTGTTTAAAACTTGCATTAAGATATTTTTAAGGTCTTTAATTTATAGCAGATGTGCGTTTTTAAACAAGACCAAAGGAATTTCATAAACCAACAGAATTTAAAAGAATTTTATTAAGTTTATAAAAAAATATAAATGTTATCTTGCAATAATTTTCGTTCCACAAAAACAATTTGCAAATTTTATTTTCCAAAGAAATTTGAAATTATCTATGAATATAAATTCCGTTTTTCATGAATAATTTTCCTAAATAAAAAGTCAAAAAGCCTTCAACAAATTCCTTTCAAAAATGTTCAATTCTCATGTTGAAAATTTAAACATATCTTTTAAAAACAACAAAACTTTACATACTTCGAAGCACTTGAAAAGTAACAATTTATTTCGCGTTACGAGAAAAATCACTTTATCAATGGGTTTTTACCTCGTGCTTCCTAATCTAACTGAAAAACGTTGGAAATATAATACTTTGAAAAATGTTTAACTTTTAGATATTTTTTTTTATTATTTTGACCCATTTTCTGAGTTAAAGGTATACCTTAATGCATTTTCAATATTCCGAGGCCTCGTTACTTAATTCCAATTATTTTAAATTTTAGTTGGTTATGACATGGATTTTACAAAAATGTTTTATATTTCGAGTCAAAGATTTATTGTGGCATACACAAGTTATGTCACTGTGTTTCAAAACATGAAATATTTTTTCATTTAAAAAACAAATAAGATGGTAAATTTTCAATAGTTTTTTTAGAATTTACAAGCTAACTAGATCAGTTTAGTTGATAAATAAAGTATATGTACTTGTATAAAAGAAGCATTCATATAATCCGTATGTTGGTTTAATGTTTATCAGTTTCTATTGAATTTAATATTAAAAATGATATGATGGTTTCATGTTAAGTTTTGGCTGGTAAGTTCATAATAGTATGAGGGATAAAAAAATTCTTAAAAAAGGTAATGAATGAATTCTTAGTAGTATATATACTACTTCGAAAAATAGAAAAGTTTAAAATATACAAACTTTTATCAACAATGGTACAAAGGAGTTTGAATAAAGATATAGCTAAACTTAATAAAAGTATTTTTTACGTAAAAATGTCAGAAAAGCATTAAAAAATATTGTGGTGTGATCCAAAATTGTGGTATGGCCTAAACATGAAAATCTAGTGTAAGCAAATGCATTTGTTATAAACATATTGGATAATTTACGTATTAAAAGAAGAAAAATAACATAAAGAATTCTAACTCCCCGGCACTACAGTCCATGCTGGACCATGGCCTCTCTTACAAAACGACTCCAAAGCCGCCTGTCTTTGGTCTTCGCTTTCCAGTTCTTAATTTTCATGTCTTTCAAATATATTTCCACATCATCTATCCATCTTTTTCTCGGTCTTCCTCTTCTTCACTCTCCCTGACATTGTCCCTTGAAAATTTTCTTTGTGCCTCTGCTGTCGTCCATTCTCTCCATATGTCCCAGCCATTCAATTCTCCCAGTTTTTATGATGTTAACAATGTCTTTCTCGCCAAATAGTTTCGCCACTTCGAAATTGTATAGTCTTCTCCAAACATCACCTTCTTTGATCGGTCCAAATATGGCTCTTAAAATTTTTCTCTCGCAAGTTATTAACATCTTCTCTTGCTTTTGATTCAAGGTCCAGGTCTCCGACCCATATATAACTATTGGTCTACTCCTTGTATATATAACAGCAAAAGAAAAACTAATACATAAAAATTCAATTTGTTTTTCGTAATTCACAGCAGTCAGTACGAGCAATAAACTGACAAAAATATGAAGCAATGTTTTGCACTGATAATATTCTGAATTTTCACTTTTGATGGTTGAAAGTTGAATGTAAAAAGAATAAAAAAATTATTTTAATATGTTACTTCAATCCACAATCATGGGAAATTTCTGTTCACCGAAGACAAGCTTATTCAGTTCTTAGTGGCAATATTTTTTTAAGATGTTCTAATTTATTCAGATATTTTTGAAACCTTCCACATCAGTTCGAAATCATAAGACAATTCTACAAATAAATTTTTACAGTCAAATATAGTTAAATTTGCAAAACAATGACTGACTTTCCATCATATTTTATCTGAAGACATAGGTTAAATTTTCAACAGCCTTATTTATTAATATTTAGCAGATATCACACAGATCTGGTATAAGCAGAACTGTTTAAACAAGATAAGATAATCAGAAAATATTTTAATCCAATAGATTAATCTTTGTCAGATTTCCTTTAATCTAATTATGTTGTGCGGATTAATTTGGAACACAATTTCAAAGCGAAAACACTCACAGTCACCAAGTTATTTGGCTTTGAATGTATCCTTAGCCAGGAATGAGATTATTTTAATCAACATTATCGTGCTCAGCTTGAAACATGAGTGAAAACATTCCGATTAAATACTTCTGACAAATTGTAAACTGAAACATTTAAATCTGAAATTAGAAAACAAAAATTTTCACAATTATGTTCATTTATTCCTAGTGTTCAGCACACACCATAAATATTATAAAATGCTACGCTAATAAATTGTATGCAATATTTATTCGAAAATACTTGTGAATTAAAATTAAGCCAGAGTTCTGAAAGAGAGAACGGGATTGAAAATCGATCATTCTCTATTAAAGTTTCGAAAACCTTTTATAGATTATCAATTATTTACCTTCGTGTAAGAAAACGTCAAAAACTTCATAATGGTGCTTTTAGATAATCAAATAAAAAAATTCATTATTTTTATATTTATATAATATAAAACTACTACTTTAATGCTCGTTTCTTGGTAATGAAAATTCTTGAAAAGTTTCTGTTAACAATCTGACCTGTTTACTTTCGAAGAAAAGGAGCTAAAGAAAAAGCTTTTGAGTGCATCAATATATTTCAGATAAAATGGATTATGGATTAAGTAAATAAGTAAATAGTACTAAATGTTTTATGAAAATGGACTTTCTAATGGGTTCAAAAAAATTCTGTATGAAATTCTCAGAAAACTCGAATAATATATTTTACTCAACTATTTAAAATTTTACTTAAATTCTTTAAAAACAAAGTATATTAAAACTTGTAAACCAAAAGTGACGAATAGGAAAAGATATGATAGTTTTTTTTTTATTGCTTGACTTTTGTTATGTGTTGTTGTTTGTTATAACAAAAGAACAGTATGCCAGGTTTTGAAACTCATTTCACACATGAATACTTGAAATGCCTTTATAAAATGATTAAAGGGTTGTGCCTTTTGAAAGAAACAGCATTGCAGATTTTTTCTTCGAAATACTTTTAATAAAGACTACTTGTTTCTAAAAATATTGTGGCGTAGAAGACAGTGCCTGACACAGCTGCGATGTCACCATAGGTAAGATTTTTTTTATTGGATGAATTAGCAGTGGTTTGTTTGTGAGGTAATATAACAATATTTTGACGTAGCTGTGAAGTCACTGTAGGCGTGGCCGTTCCAGTTGGTCATACTAGTATACGTCAAAGATACAGAGACATTTTGCATTTTGTGTCAAATTCCTGCTATTATAACTTGAATAAGCAAATCCAAAAAAAATAATTACTGATTATCAAAGTTTAATATAAAAGGAAGCAGTTTGCACAAAAAAAAATTGAATTATGAAACTATGAGGATAAAGTCAGTTTAAATTTTCAAATAATGAAAAATTGATGCTTTTGAATAGGATATCGTGTATTTGGATTGTAAAAAGATCTAGATATTTTCAAAGGTCCGAAGGACCGCAGCCGCAACATCGATGCCTCAGGACTGTAGAGGGTATCCTGCAGCAGATCTTTATTCGGTAACAAGCCCAGTTTTTGGGTTTCTGCAGTAATACCTGGTCATTCATAGATAAGTTTTGTTGTGAGTTGGGTCTCTTGGCAGTTCTTGCAGTAAGAGTAAGTCCCCGTCCGGAGGAATTTCCATTCCTTTGTAATATTGTGTTCTGAGTCGGGCGAATGTGAATGTTATCTCTTGGGAAATCGATGTCGGTTATCAAAGATTTTCTTGAGGGCTGGTTTAGAAGTCTGCTTCGCATGCATTCGCATCTGCAAATGTGATGATGGAAGAAGGTTGGTCAAGGTCTTGGGGTATTTGGCCAGGACGTCATCCCTCTCATTCAACTCGAAGTCTACATGTGCGGGAATCCACTGCAAAACACGGGATTTCCCTTTGCAATGCATACCATCAAGCAAGTTGTTTATAGTGGAGGTGATATTTGTCTCTCCATTTCGGATGGCCTCTAGGCCTTTACAGTCTGAGAAGACAATCCGTCCCTCAGTAAGATCCACATCTTTTGAAAGGCTTCCTTGATGGCCACGAATTTGCTGGTGAAATTACATTAAAACAATCCTGTGTTATTTTTAAGGTGGAATTTTCCACCACTTGCTTGAGTACAATGAGCTTGCTGAACTTTTGCTTGAGTACAATGAGCTTGCTGAACTTTTGCTTGAGTACAATGAGATATTTTTTTAGAGCATGCACTGAGAAAAAATACTGTAAACATACAGCAAATTTTTAAGTAATATTACAGAAATAACCAATTTTACAAGAAAACTTTTAGTAATTCTGAACAGGAATTTTCATTTCTGCAGTTACAAAAAAAATTCTAGTATATGCAATTTTTTCGAACCAATCAGGTTCTTCTACATGATGTTGCACGTGTATCGTTACTAAAGTTTGGCCGCGATCGTGATTCGTGGCGCCAATCCAAATTTTAAATTTATAACTTAGTGCGTTAGACCGAACGTCTAAAGGTTCCTGGTTCGATCCCGGGTTTCGGCAGTCTGCTATTCCTCGGTTGTATAGTGGTCGATACCTCCACCTGTCACGCGGGAGACCGGGGCTCGATTCCACGCCGTGAAAGCAGACATTTTGTTTTTCTTTGCAATTGCAAGGAAAATGTAGTTATACATAAAATTTTCTTGTATAGTTACAGAAACATTACTTGTGTGGGATACATAAGATAGTCCTGTAAATCTACATGATATATACATGTAATGCCAACAAAAATATATTGTGTTTTTACAGCAGTAATTTTAGTAATTATTTTACAGCAGTATTTTTAGTAATTTTTTACTAGAAATTTTCTAGGAAAAGTTTTTTACAAAAAAAATTTTTGTGATGGTTACAGATTTTTTTTCACAGTGTGGATGGAGCAAGTTCAGATGAATACTCGTGTTCGATGCTGCAGTGTTTGTGGGAAGAGAGGTTCGAGTAAGAAATCTAGGGATGAGTGTTCCGGTTGGGTCTGTCTTCTGATATATCTATCTAACTGGAGAGTAGATGACCCTCTAATCCTGGTTGAAGTTTTCCAGATATTCAAAATTCTAGTACAGATATGATCGTTGTTGTATTAATGCATTTACAAACGAATATCAGAAACGAGAAACTAAGAGTATAGTTGAGTTGCGAAGAGTGCTAGATATTTAAAGAAGATATTCATTGTCATTGAAATATCCAATGACCTCAAATGTAACATTATTAGATATAACAATTTACTTTAAAAATTATTTTTAGAAAATGTAACTTTTGACAGTCTTTCATACATAATTGCAGATCATCAATGCTTATTAATTATTTAAATCTGCTTATTGGACACAAAACATAAAAAAGTCTTAATACTTTAAAATATTCATTTAAATATTTAAATAAGAAGAATGAATCAAAATAAAGCAATCTTTTTTTTAAACTTTAAATCAACTATTGCTGACATTCGTATTTAATGAACATAAAATACCATTAATGATCACACAGAATTCAAATTGTGTTTTCTGAGAAATGGTAATTAAAATGGAAGAATTCTAGTAAGCAGTGCTTTCTTAACAAGCAACCAATTAGCAATAATAATTATTTATATCTGAAAATCATATTTATTCACTAATGCCTTAATCCTTATTTTGGATACAGTTTTCTAATTGCATTATCTTAAAGTGCCTGCAGTACTAATTAATCCGATTTTTTATTTTGTGTTTATTTAAAATTTAGTATTTACATAGTTGCAATACGCTTCCGTACTACAAAAAAAATAAAACATCAAGTGTTTCTTTCTATTTTTTCTTTCTTTCTTTCTTTGAATTCATTTTGTAAAATCTATTTCAGGATTAATACAAATAAATAATTTCTGTAGAGCGAAAAAGTACAGAGATCTTAATGTTTAATTAAGGTGGAAATTATAAATCGCTCACGTTGTTTTATAAAGAAGTAATATATATATAATAATTAATGTATTTAAAAGATGTTTTGGGGAAAAAGCAAACGAAGCAAATTTGACGGGAAAGTTTCATCTTATCATTTATTAAATATTTTTAGGGTGTTTTCACTTTTAGAATAGTGTTGATATTTGACCATAAAATATGACACTTTCGTTATCAATAACTATATATTTTTTCTCTAATGGGGCTGCAACATTGGCGGTCAAGCCTTTGCAGACTCGGCACATTCCCCAGAAATGAGAGCCATTTTTTTTGTGGCACCATCTAGGCCGACTCTCGTTACCAATTTTGACGCACAGATTACAATGAATCTGAGCTCTCTGTGGATGTTAAAGTATGCCGAGATTTAATTTTGCCGAGAGAACCCAGGCCAAATGGGCCCTCCAGGGAACTTTTACATGCCACATAATCATATGACATGCGTGCCCAGAATTTTCCCATCCAGAAATTCCGACGACTCAGCTAACTATATAACAAATAACTATATAACAAACTCAATAAATATATAACAAATAACAAAATAATATGTTTCCTTTGCATTTTTGGTTGATTTTTTGTATTTTCAGTCATTCCTATGTCAAAAAAGTTCCTCTTTACACCACTTCACTTCGAATTGCAAATTCATTTAAAAAATGATAGATAATATTATTGAATTATCGAAAAAATTTGTTAAATTTGCCAATTATTTTGGCTTTTAAAATTTCAAATTACAACTGAAGGCTGTATTTGGGGGGTGATTTATGTATAAATCTTGTGAAGAAGCAGTTGACAGTTAAAGTTACAAACCTACTTGTTTTCCATAAGATTTTTAAGAAGAATTAAAAAAGTAATAGTAAAGTAAGCTTTTTTTAATTCTTTTAGAATATTTTGCTTATCATGAATAAAATTACAATTTTGTCAAAAAAGAAACTTTAAAACTTCTAAAAGTCTGAATAATAATAACAAAACTTATGCAAAAATTCTTTAAAAATAATTATTTTGATTTTTGTTAAAAGAACTTGAAAATCATGAGGATGTAATATTTAGAAAAATAAGAATGATCATTAACGAGGTTTGGAAGAAAAGTTCAATTGCATTAGATTCGCACTTTATTTTAACACTTCCTTGGTCTAAATTCATAATAGTAGCAATATTCATAAATAGATGGCGTCACTAAATATATATTATTGATCAAATTGTTCAACAAATGCCATCTAGTTTCTCCTTTAAATGTATCGTTAAGCTAACAAATTCGTTTTTTGTTCTCTTATATGTTGTTTCGGAAGTCATTGTCTGTATAATGATTCATTCGTAGAAGTCCATATCCCCCATCCCCCATTAAATATGGTCCCAATTTTGTCAAAATATACTCCAAGTGAACGATTTTTTTTCTTTGTCCCATAATAAAGATTTCAACTTTAATATAGACCGTTATTAATTTTCTCGTCAAGAATTAGACAAACTCGCCCAAGGTCATAAAATTTGCAGAGAGTGTTGTTTAAGGATTTTCATAGAGTTTGGTTGTTCTGTCATCTCTTTATATAACTATTATTAAACCTTTTGTGTCTTCATTTTATTATCAAAATTGTCAACAATCTAGCCACAATAGTACTATATAATAGACTAAACTCGTGAAATAAGGTTTATTAACAAGTAATTAAAATTTTAACTTGAAATAACCTCATTATACATCTTTGTTTTTAAGGGGATATAAGAGCAAAACTACGTTGACATTAAGTTTAGGACAATTTTGTTTTATGAGAGTAAATTCTATAGTGCATTTTAGTCAGGCCACCAAACCCCGATTTTTGGCCAAACCCTGCACTGAAAGGTTAAGGTTTTTTTTATTGATGATTCTTGTAGATTCGAGGGTGAAGATTACGAATCTGGAAGGTACTTTTTTGGTACCCTTGAGCATTTTTAGTTATTCAAGATGGCGTCTCCACCATCTTAAATTTTTAAATCAAGATCTAGATCGTCAAATATTAAGATTAATATTTGACGATCTATTCAGCAAAAGTGAATAGTTTTTCAATTTATAGATGCATTTAGTAATAAAGATTCACAATTGTCAAGAAATTTGTTTTTTTAAAAAATCAATATGTCGGATTTAATATTTTTCAGTGCATAGGTTTAATGGTTACATATTTGATAAATGAAATAAGGTTAACTCCTCAGCTATTCAAACGATACACAATGAAATCTAATTATCTAACCTTAATACAATGCTTTCCTCATTACCAAATAAAAATATAAACTAAAATTTCAAATTAGTTCATCCAACCACATGAAATCATCTGTAGTACAAAGAAAATATTCAGTTCCATCACATACAGCTAATTGGTAATTTCCATCTCAAGAGAGATACAAATTAATAAATAACGAGAGAAAATTTTCAATTTTCGATATTCCCACAGTGTAATAAGCTTTAAGATTTACTACAAAAGAATAAAAGATAGGGACCATCAAATTTGGATTGTTTTGTTCAAATCTCCCCTAAGCCCCGTGTGTCTCAAGACGTTTTACTAATGGGCTTATTATGTGTGCTTAAAGTGTTAGCTGATGCGATCGCAGAAAACCTTTAAACAAATACTTCTTCAACTCAATTAGTCATTTTGTTGATCAAATTATCTGTTAGGAGCAACTTAATGGATTCGTTTCAATTATTGCTTAGTTTCTGTTTATGTTATAAAATATTCAATGAAAGGGAGAGGTTTTTCCATAGATTTTATACATTAATTTTGAAATCCCTTACTCTTATACTTAAAACTCTTTCTGCCTAAATGACAGGTATACCAGCATTAAAGTACTTTTTAAAAACCTAAAGGGGAAATATTGTTTGGTTATTCAAACGTTAATTGAAAAAAAAAATTTAAATAGCATCGTCAGCTTTCGACAGTTCTGACTATTTAAATGTTCAACGGTAGGGTATTCACTTTATGGAATCACTGCATGAGCAAGGCTCAGTCAGCCTTACATCCTTTCAATAAGAAAGTAAAATGAGGACTAAGCTAGCTTGGAGGCTAAACAATGTTGACTGATTAAAACTTCTTTTGTAATGTGCCCCCTTCCTCAGGGTCTCGTAAAGTAAAAATGGAGGGACAGTCCTCTCTGACCCTGCGTGGCTGTCACGTACCTGAAATCAACATGTTTATAGACATTACATTTGCACATAAGCAATTTATGTAAAAAAAAAATTCTTAAAAATTCAATTTAACTCAAAAAGAGTTTTTTAACTTATTGAAATGCTCAGATATATCACAATTCTATGGGTATGTCTTCTTAAAATTAAATGGATCTACTAAACCCTGAGTACACTAGAGATGCATGCTTATTAAATATGTGGCATCCAATGTTACGATGTAAATAGCGGTACGAAGTAAAAGTTATGTTGGGTGAGATCTTAGATACTTACCGTCACTTATCCGCGATTTTTAATTACGAGCTACATAAATTGGTAAGCAATAATGATTGTATATAAAGTTAAACGCTATCAAATAAATACATAAATTGGTAAGCAATAATGATTGTATATCAAGTCAAACGTTATCAAATAAATACAAATTTTATTATGTATAAACTATTCTAACTAAAATGAACAATGAGTAACGTTCTGGACAACGTTCAATTAAAATACACAAATATTCTAATAATGAAAGTAATCATATATCATCATATCATTAGTTATCATAAGTTATTTCTCATTAGATTTATACAATTGCTTGTTTATATTTATGATTTGAACATTTTCTTTAAGGGTAAACACTATAAGCACATTGTTATTTTCAAAGACGTTCTTCGAATTTTTGCCGTAAACATAAAGCATTAAGCAAGAAGATGTTTTTAACCAAATAGTTCCAAACGTATGTTTCAGAAAAAAAATTTATAATTAAAATAATGTTTACTTTTTCGAAACTACGAGTTACAATCTACTATGTAATAATAATCTCTATAATCTATCGTACATTTCGTGTTTTGTAGCAATTTAACCAATGACAGAACAAACCGCGCAGTAAATTTTATAGAACAGGTAAATATAAAAAAATTTTGTTCTTTCTTTTGCTCCCGTGCAGTTAGTTTTGTTGAAGTTGGGGATTCGTTTTGTTTCTTGCATTGCATTAAAATTTCGCGTTTCTTGGGATTAAGTGGTTCGAATCATGTGTGTCTTAAGTGTTAGAATTCATACGAATTGGAAGTGTTATACTAATTAAGTTACTAATTAATTCTGAATGTTTTTATGCCTCATTTATACCACAATACACAGGGTGGTTATAAAATAACGCTCGCTATTCGGAGTGATCTGTAGCTTCAATGAATAATCCAAATGCAACAAACTTTGAGACACTTACTAATCAAGAAAGGGGAAAAGAATGGAATTATAAAAAACAAACCCGTCTCTTGACCAGGGTTTTAAATTACGAGGCGTAATTGGATGTGTTGGCCGTAATTAGTAATAATTGACTACGCCTCGTAATTAGAACCTTGGTCAAGAGACGAGTTTCTTTTTATGATTCCATTCTTTTTCGTAAAAAAGAAACTCGTCTCTTGACCAGGATTCTAAATAACGAGGCGTAATTAGCTGTGTTGGCCGTAATTGGCCATAATTCATGACGCCTCGTAATAGATTCTGGTCAAGAGACGAGTTTGTTTTTTATGATTATTCTTTTTTATGATTCCATTCTTTTTCCCCCTTCATGATTAGTAACTGTCTCAATTTTTGATGCATTTGGATTATTCATTCAATCTACAGACCACTCCGAATAGCGAGCGTTATTTTATTACCACCCTGTATATGTGATTTATTATCATTTACTTAAGAAAACATACATAGATTTGAATTGTACTCTTAAATAAACTTAAAAAAGTATGTGATCATAAAACTATAACCCACTATATAATTTTATGCAATTTATTTGATATTCTGCAGTATTATAAATTAGCAAAAATAAAAGCGCAAAAACATGAGCCCCATACACCATTTTCTGAAAGAACTTAAGTATCAATAACCTTTCCTACCCAGACTGTCGTGAACCTCCATACAAAAACTTACATCTCTATTATAATAAAGTCAACCAGTGATTTATTATGATCGTGTTTACCATATTCATTACATTGGCATCTTGGCATAATCGGATCGTCAACGAAGAAATCCTCAATGTCAATAAAAAAGTTGCTGATTACGAGGAGTTTTTTACAGCTAAAATCTGATAAAATTCACGATGGAGCATATTCCAACGTCAAATTGACAACATAATTGTCACAATTTATTGGTAATTTATAACTTTCTGTGAAACATTATGATTTTCCGATCCTCTTTAAGACGTAAACAGGTTGCAAAAGTCGCCATAATTTCTTTCTTACAGCCGAAGGGGTTATTCTCGATGGGGGAAAACAAACGTTCATTAGTTTTTCTCCGACTAGTATTTTTAAATAAAGTTTATCATGATATTGTTGAAACGGCTGTAGAAATTACAGTTCAATGCTAATCCATAGGGTAATTCACCAGCAGACAGTTGATCGTTAGGACGTACAGACAGAAAAGAAAAAAAAATAGTAAGATGAGTCTCTGAAGTCATACTATTCGGGAAAAAAATAAGTTTTCAGATTTAACTAATAGAACCGATTTTGGAAGGGGATACATATAGACGGACATCGTTAGCATGCCAATATCTACTTTTTCTTATGTTTTTTTATATTCTTTCGAATTAAGGGGTCTAAGGAGTCTTAAAAATGTGCAAAGAAGGCACTACAAAACATAGTTTGATCTTTCATGTCATTTTTGAACTACTCAATGTACAAGTATAATTTTTTTATATGTAATTCTACAAGATTTATTTATTATAAAACAAGTTTAAAATTTATGAAACTTTAGCCAAAACAAAAATAAATGATATTAAACATGAAGCTATTTGAACACATTGTGATTAGGCTTGCGCGGCAAATTGTGAGGTCAAAATTGAAAAAATGACCAAGAAAATGATTTTATATTGTACAAATATGTGCAAACAAAGACTTATACCTAAATTCTCAGCTCAATTTTAATTAGAAATTATTTTAAAAATAATTTAAAATAAAAATTTTAAAATATTTATTAATTTTTTTAGAAAAAAGTTCTTAAAATAATTTCTAATTAAAATTGAGCTGAGAATTTAGGTATAAGTCTTTGTTTGTACATATTTGTACAATATAAAATCATTTTCGTGGTCATTTTTTCAATTTTGACCTCACAATTTGCCGCGCAAGCCTAATCACAATGTGTTCAAATAGCTTCATGTTTAATATCATTTATTTTAGTTTTGGCTAAAGTTTCATAAATTTTAAAACTTGTTTTATAATAAATAAATCTTGTTGAATTACATATAAAAAAATTATACTTATACATTGAGTAGTTAAAAAATGACACGAAAGATCAAACAATGCTTTGAAGTATCTTCTTTGCACATTTTTAAGACTCCTTAGACCCCTTAAATAAAAGAAATGCAGACTATGTGTATTTGCCTAAGAAAATAGCGGTTCGTTTTAATGTTGTATTTAATTTAAATTTGAGTATAGTTTTTTTTAATGTATAAGCTGAAATAGTGAGAAATACTAAAAAAAATAGTATTTAGTCAAAAAAAAGTTAAATTATATTAAATATCAAAGGTTTTCTTTCCCTTTAATTCGAGAATTAGGGTATAAACGCAATAAACCCGATACTGAGTTTTTATACTCACTCTTTATGGAATAAATTACAATAAGTTTAATAAATTATGCATGCTTTAAAAACGGAATATAGAATTCAATTTGAGAGGATCTATAAATATTTATATAAGGATGCGGTGATTGTATTTTTAAATCATTAATACATTTTAAGGGAGTATAAAAACAGAATAGTAATACACTAGAATAGTACTTACAATGCTTTCCTGCGTTATAAATAAGAATCAATATATTTACGATGAAACATTCGATAATTGTCTATTTCAAAGTTTTTGCTTAGCAAATTATTGTTAAAAGATATATATGATGGAAATAAACACTATTTATTATAATTAAAAAAATTCTTGTAACTTAAGCTGCTTATGATCATTCAATACCTCTTTGAATTGGTAGTTTCTAATTGAACACTAACACACAGTTGCTTTGGTAAAATATATTTGCATTTAACATGGATTTATAAACAGCAAAGACAATCTATAATGCTTTAGTTCATCTTGGAAGAAAGAATTCAGGGTGCAAAACAAATATTAGCCCAACACCAAACATTAGTTCTGTAGCATTCAAATGCGAGACTCAGGGCTAAAAAGGTTCAACGTTAAACAATGCTGCTGCGTTAAAGCTCCATTTGAAGGCAAGAAATTGGCAGTCGAAAACGATCAACGACCAAAAAACAGACCTAGTTTTTTGTTTCATACAGTTTGCATATGATTTTGATTCTATCACAAAATTATAGCAATGGTAGGGTTGAGATAACTGAACCTTCACCAAAAAATAATTTTGTTTGTATTAAACTAAATTTTTGTTAATAGTTACTGTTAGTAAAAACTATAACGAAGTAAGAGTTCAACACCTCTATTATTAAGAGTAGATTTTACTATTAGAAACAAAATATGTCACTCGATGTTAATTTCTTCTTAATACAATATTTACCTATTTTAAGCGTAATTAAAAGATACAAAAAAAACTCAATTTAACGTAAATTTATTTTATTCTGAAGGTTTTAATTACACAATTTACTATAAACCTATATAATGTACAAGCTCTACTCATTATTTTATTTTTAAATTAATTTTTGATTCCTATTTTCTTTTCTTTCAACACATATTAAAAAAGGTTTTTTTAATTAATTTTCGAACGGAAAATATTTTCTAAAGATAATGCAACAATATTCAAAAATTAGCTTTTAATTTTGAGTAGGCTTCATTTTTATTATCTTTATAAGATTTAACTTTTTGACCTCATGAATTTTGTTTAAAAAATTGAAATGAACATCGATTTATATTATTGGTACCCTTGTTGTTGTTAAAATTGAGTGACTGTGTACAAAAGGGATACAAAATGTTTTTAAATTGCCATTATAAAACACTAAGATTTTTTTCTTTCGAATAGATATACTACTACCTGCCTTCCTAAATTATGATAAAATCCCAAATAGAAGCTAAAGTCAAATTGTAATGTGTTTGTCAGAACTATACAAAACATAACACAAATTTCAATAAAAATTCAATTAATGAAGAGCAAAAATGCAACAGATTTTGAACATAAACTACATTTATAAAAATTTACTCGAGTTACATTTATAAAAAATATATTCGAGTAATATGACATTTCTGACTCAATGATTTTATAGGATCTAGACTCAGGTAAAATAAATAAATATAGTTACTTCTCTTTGCTTCTTAGGCTGAGAAGCAAATCTTAAATAAATGAATCTCCAACGAACATGTAAAAGAAACACAATATTTCATAAAAGACCTAGATGTTTACTAATTGACAATTAAAATATTCATAAAGCCACAAAAGAGAATGTAAGCATGAAATTAACCCTTCGGCAGGGATTTCAACAATTACTTATCTTCATTGTGCTCCGTCTCGGTGGAACAATTGGTTCAATTATCAGTCAATAATCGATCTTGTATCTATGTTGATCAAAATGGTAGGTTGTAATCTGAACACGTCCACCCTATAAGAAGCTATGTAATTAAAGATCCTTGAAGCTGGAGGTTATGTAACTGTGTAGGCTGAAGGAATATCGTGTACATATCATAGAAGGTAATATACGGCTTGCTACTATTTAGGTTGCTGTACTTCCAAGAGGCATTCAATGGGCTATAATTGAAGACTTAGCGACAATTACTACGTAAGAGCCATAAAACATTTTTGTTATTTTGCTAATAAGGATAGTCACTACAATATGTTGAACCAATTGAGGAGTACGTAAAAGTAAATCAAGATCTGATACTTTATGTTTTCTCTTATACTTAAATGGTAGTTGTGTTCATACGCATAAAATTAAATTAAAATATTCCGACTGTTGCTGAAATTTTAAAGGGATAATAAACCTCTAAATAGCTCCTATAGATGACTTTTTAAGTATTTGTGAAATACATGGACACGAAACTTCTTTCACCTCTTGTACGCGTCACATGATGAAGGAACGTATCTGAACAGATTGACCCATTGGTATGCTTGATAAGGGAAATAAGGGAATTGAAATAAAAAATCAAACACACCATAAACGTTTGCCTGCTGACGGTACAACATGTGTACCAGCAATAGTAGGCCATAGACAAAGAATCCTTTAGACCATCAAATCAAGCTGATACCTAGCGCTCTAAAAGTGTCGAAAAGAACTAATATACTATTAACGATTGATTTGTTGATTGGCATAATTGTACTTTCCAATTGCAGTGCTACTGTTCAGTTTTTCCTAAAAAAAGGCAGCCATGGCATTAGTTCCCTTAGACACAATTGGGGGCGCTAGTGTCTATGTCAATTTAAATATAGAAAATCCTTAATGCTAATCCAATCAGAGTTTCACATCTTGAGTGTATTCAATCTATGCAGAAGGCAACAGTACCAGTTGAGTAGGCAAAAGGATAAACGAAGAATTGTGCTTAGAGTTTTTACAAAACTTAAAGCTGATTTTTAAACACTAGTTACCAAAATTTATTTAAAACCGTTTGTATTAAAAGTTTCAATTAAGGAATATTAAATATTTTAAAAAAGCAAATATTTATTGCACAATATTCCAAAAATATGTTTTAACTCATCATCCAGTAATTTGAATAGTAACCTCGAATAGTTCAAAACGTATTTAAGACGATCGTAAGGAAATTTAAAAAAAAAAATAGTCAAGCCTCGATGTATTTTGACTTTATATGTGAAACGTCTCGTGATTAACATGTCCAAATGTCTTAATATGTGAATTTGAAGTGACTTTGTTGGTGGTTGAAACTTCTATTGGGATTTTCAATTCCTCATATTCATGCAATATGATATTAATAATGATCGGATAACTTATTCGAGCAGTTTTTCCAGGGGTCACACCATCCATAATTATGCGAGCTGGTTAACTACTGACTGCGTTGTTTTTATTAGTTGTGTAACCATATTTTACTTATTTTTATCTTTGAATAGATATACTACCACTTGCCTTCCAAAATAAATATAAAATCTCTGAATGGAAGCTAAAGCCAAAATTTAATGTGTTCGTCTGAACTATATTAAACATTAAATATAAGGTATTTCAATAAAAATTTAATTAATTAAGATATAAAGAATTTCACAGATTTTGAACATAAGCTACATTTATTTAAAAAAATGACTTTTGTAACGTTTACGAACTACATTTATAAAAAATTTATTCGAGTTATATAACATTTCTGACTCAATAGTTTTATTGGATCTAGACTTAGGTGACATACTTACTGATCATGCCGAATATTTCCAGAACAATAGAAGTACCATTACACCGATTCCAAACTTTGCAAGCATCGATATTCTTTATATATATTTTGGCTGTTTCGATTTTTCAGAACAAGATATTTCAGATATTCTATGAAATTGCTGTTGCATGATTCTTTTTACATGAGATTAAAAAAGCTTTCTTTCATTATTTTCCTCTTTTACAGAAAGCTAAGTACCACTATACTATTAATGGTAGTTATTGAATTAACGAAATTATCGAAGAAAATACTAGGGGTAAAAGTAAGTAAACCGGATGACAGTACAAAATTAGCGATATTCTATTTTCTGTCCATTATATCTTAGCCTTTGACGTAAATAACGTGACGTTAAATAATAAACACTTGTTATAGTATATTTTCACTTTTGAATTATAAATATACGTATGATCTGATTTCAATTTCCTTTATCGTTGTTTTAGAATTCAAAAAACAAATTTTTTCAAGAAAAATTTCCTCTCTTTTTTCCCACTTCGTGTTCTTCTTGCTATATTAAAGTTGAAATGTTTATTTAGATGCTTTTTCTGCAGCGTTAGTTTGTTTCAATACTTGGCAAAAGTGCTAAAGAAATTTGAAATAAACAAAAAAGTGTTTTTTGAACAGCGAATACTCATTACTCAACATACTGCTGGTACTTGATTCATTGGTAGATGGAAAAGTTACATCCAGTTCTCAGTTCAAAACAGTTTTTTCAACAACAGTTATATTCCTTTGGGCACGTACTATATGTAATGATATGAAATATATAATTCTTATTTTGTAATGTAGTATTCTAATATTCAGCTCTTTCTTAATAAGTCTCAGTTAATGTCTTGCCAATCCATCGAACAGTTCCATGTTCTAATAGCGCATTGCTGGCTCGTGAATAACATTCCTATTCCAGAGAAATTGCAAACGCTTCAGAAATTGTTTCGACTCCATTCCTTTCACAACATAACCATTGAAAATAGGTTCATTTTTTTTACTAAACCTTTAGTTATGAGAATGTGTGTTTTTAGTGGCCGTTCTCTCTTTAACAGCCTTTAAAGGATTTTTTTAATTTTTTTAATATTTTATATGAACTAAAAAAAATCTTAGACATCCAATCTCTACTCTTTAGAAAGAACTTAAATAATAAGTACACTCTTCTATTTAAGGTTAAAATCCCCTTATATTCATATAATCACTTTGATGTGAGTATAATATTTTCCAAATACTGTTAAAACTAAAATATTTCGCATAGTAATTCAGTGAGATATGAAAACGATACACTCTGAAAAAAATGAACATATTCATGCCTCTTTACTTTAAGTGGCAGTGTTTAACATACCAGTCTTAGCACGATTGCGCTACTCTCAATCACGAAATTTTTCTATAATAATGCTGCTGTTTCGTGCGAATTTTCTACTAGAATGGTTGAGAACTCAATGGTAGTTAGGTAATTTATTTCCGTTTTATTGTCGTATTGGAGAATTAAGTATAGTTTCTGACGTTACTGTTGGAAGGTAATTTAATAGCGTACTTTTGTCTTAGGTCATAGTAGAATGTACTATTCAAGCTGAAATTCTGTTTAATTTCAACTTGAATAGCATATTTAGTAAACAAATTATAAAGAATTAAACAACATAATTTACACTCTTAAAACGAACGAGCGATTTTAACTCCGTCAGAGTTAATTTCACTCCTCCAGTCTGGAAAATGCACTTCTACGAAAGGAGTGGATACTTGGTATGTTAAACCTCCGACAAGATCACTCCAAACGAGTGATTTTAATTCAGTCTGAGTCAATATTCACTCCTTACCGGTGTCGAAAATGCACTTCTCCAATAGGAGCGAATTTCACTCTCTTGTTTTAAGAGTGTAGGAAATGTAACCCATTCTAAATTTAACTTTTCTTGTATGCATGTTCGTTTAAAGTAATGCTTTTAAATATATAAGATTAATTTTAAGAAATATACAAAATATTCATGTTTATTCAATATATGAACTTACACTTATCATGATAAGCTGCACATATGTTTATATGTGTATTGGTAGCTCATTGGAGATAAATATATATTTTTGTAATAATTGTACTGTTGTTGTTGATGTTATGTTGTTGTTATCGTGTCCATGATAGATGAAACTATATAGAGCCAAAAGTATTGATGATAAGAGTCGCTATATCTTGGGCCTGCAGACTATAAAGTATATCCTGTGGTGGTGCGCCAAGGTTAAAAAGAGAGGCAAAAATTGCTTGACAGTTAAGCAGGTGATCTGGCGTGAGTTGGACATCTGGGCAATTTCTGCAGAATGGGAAGGATCTTGTGTTATTTGGAGAAATTTTCATGCCTTGAAAATGACCTGTACGAAGTCGTTCAAGAACTTATGATAGTTTTCTAGGGCAATCTAGCTCATTAATGGAGGGCTTTTGAAAAGGCTGATAGAAAAGTCTATACGCTTGGCAACGGCGTTAGCGTCCTCAGTAGTAACGATGAGAGGCTGATCCAAATCCCAAGCTTACTTGGCAAATATGTCAGCACACTCGTTGTCCTCGAGACCCACATGAGCAGGGATCCACTGGAGAATGCATGGTTTATTTGGCCGAAGAGAATATTTATGCCCTGTGTTAGACTTGAATCACCGTTACGGATACCTTCGAGGGCAGATTTTGAATATGAGAAGATAACAAGGCCCTCCGTTAAATCGTCTGGATAGTGAGAGATGTAAAAGGAGAGGGCTTCTTTTAATTGCAACTAATGCACTTGCGAAATTCGATGCAATTAGGCCTGTAGGAATTTTGAGTTCGGTTTTAACACCAGAAGGATGAATGATAAGAATGCCCGCACCACCTTTATTAAAGGAGTTATCAGAGGAGCCATCCGTGAAAATAACCATTTTGTTTCCCTGGGAAAGCGACCGGACAGTGTCCACACCCTTCCGCAGCAAAACCGGGGTAGGGTCTTTCTTTGAGCAAGGTTCCATTAAGTTCAGAAGAATCTAAATATTGCACTATTCATGGAATATGGTTGCCATTGACTCAAAGAGGTAGGACTTCTGCCTGTTGGTCTGCGGAAGGTATTTTATTTCCATTCTACCACCCATTGGAAGACCATTAGAGACATTCCCTTATAAACCGCCTGGAAGTATTTTGTTAAATATATAAACTAATTTTGTTATATATGCAGTGGTTGCCAAAAGTGTGGACACATTTTGGAAGTTTCATGTTTTTCAACTTCGTGTGATTACAGAATATATTAATTGTATATCAAATTAAACAATTGTATATCAAATTAAAAGTAATTTAATCTTTATGAGGACCACTGTGTGCAGATCGCTGAAGCCGTCTATGAGACCTTTGGTCCCATATAATCTATATCCATGGACACAACATCATCATCATCAAAGTAATTTCATGTAGAATTAAAAATAAATACAGTATTACAATATATGTATTACGAATAAGTTATGCAACTAATAGTATGTTCTGTCTTAGTTTTGCAAGTCATTGAACCACCAACTTGTATTGCAATTTCAGCATAAGAGAATCCATTGATTGTGCTTGCTTGTTTAACTAAAATGAGCATAACTTTATTTGTAATACGGATACTTTAATTCTGTTTTTTTAGTGAAATTCTACATTAAATTACCTTCAATTTAATATTTAAATGTTTGTATTTAAGCGAAATTTAACAGATGCAAGAACACAATTAACAGTTGAAACACATGAAACTTTCAAAAAGTGTCCACACTTTTGGCCACCACTGTAGTTGTAATTTCACACATAAATATTCAAAAATACAAACAGTTTGCGTTATCCAATTATGGCGACTTTGTGAATACCACTAACATATCCATTCCTTATAAAAGCATTAAATTATTTTTTTCGTCGAACTTAATTTGTACTGTATAAATTGGTAAGGAATATGGTTTTATCTGTCTTATATTTGGTTTTTTTTTTTAAATAATTTTAAGCAGAAAATTCATTTTTTATGCTTGGTAGTTTTTCGATAATCGTTGTAAAGAGTTAACGAATTTTACTATTTAATGAAAAATGAAATCTAACCTTATTCATAAGAAATTTGTTCATGATAATAAAATAATTTCTAAAATAAGTTAATAATTGGTAAAATTTGGAAAACATTATTTAGAATATTTCAAATGTGAAATTTCTAAGCGGTTTTATACAGCTGTGTTTCCACTTTATAATTTAAGAATATTCTTTAACGACCACGATAAACCCAATTTGTACTTTATGCCGTTGATTAATCTCAATGTTATGCAAAGCGTTCTCAAAGTCATTAGCAACTGTGTTTACAAAATGCAGCAAAGTGAAAATCCTTCGTCTTATGGTCTATTATTTTTAATCATTAAATTAAAGTTCTGGGACTGACTTTTCCAACGTCTTCCCTAATGGGAAAAGCATTTAAACATATTTATATTGCGAATTTCGAAGAGGGCTTATCTTTGCTGTAATCTTTCCTCATCCTAGAATATTATTTTTAGTCATTAGTAAATGTCTAAGGCTTTCCAAAGTTGTGGAGTAGAAAACAGATTTAAACATATTTGTACCGAGAATTTCGAAAAAGGCTTATCTTTGCAGTAATTATTTTCTTATCCGTTAGCTTTTCCCAAGTTCCTTTCGATCATAGAGCCTATAGTAAACACTATTGTACCTGTTATCTAGAAATTAGGATTAGGTATTAGGTTGGTATACATATATTTTCAGGCACTAGATATTAGGATTTCTAAATTTATTGTAGTCGTTACCAGCTGCCTATTTTTAGCAGAAAATAACGCCTCACAATTTAGAACAATGGTCAAGTAATGAGGTATTTCGAAACTATTCCTTTCTTTATAATAATTAAGACCGTTACAGGCATATGAGGGCAGGAGAATTTTTTTGATATGTACGGTAGCTGCAAAACTCAAAATTTTCACATTCACATTATGACAATGACAAATAACAGCGATTGCGCCCTCTAGAAGGGAAGGGCGTAGGCTATATAGCCCATTACCCCACTCAAAAGAAGAGACAGTCACAAGAGACACACAAAGAAGGACGCCACAAACTTACGACAAATAACAACATTTATTGACAAACACTAACATCCATGCCTTTACCGGGATTCGAACCCGAGCCCAGTTGTTCCAAAGGCTAGTACGCTAACCATTGCGCCAGTGGACCGGCCACATTCACATTAAGTATCTATAAAAAAGTTATAAAGTCTGACCCATTCCTTGGCGACTATTGGTAATGGTAAATTCATTTGGACGAAGTCACCAATGAATTTGCTTGACACTATATCTCAGTTTTGGTTTGGAATAAATGAACTTTTGCATCTACACTTCTCATACACCTTTACGACCTGAGCTAGACAATTGTGCGGTGCGGGTGAAAAAGAGAATGTTCAAGCTCTTCCAAAATATTGATACCGACGCAGGTGACTTGGATCTAGAGAGCCTAAATAAAAGAACGAACTTGTACTTTCACTCTACTTGTATTTTTCGTTTATTTGTATTAAAAAATAGAATAGTCCTTAAGGATTTTCTGACATTGATGCTATATTTAAGGCAACTTGGTGATAAAACTCTTAACATTTCGTCTCATAACCTTAAGTTAGAGCCCCACACACAAATATGAAGGAGTCGTAAATTGTTATACAATAATTGGGTAAAAATAAACTATATTGGAAACAAATATTTATTGAGACGCATTCTTTTGGTTCTGGTGTTATGCAATAGTACATTAACTATCACAGAAAGGTTTCCAGAAATAACTAACTTTATTTCATTAAACCAATCACTCAACAAAAAAACTGATTTCGGAAATTAACCATGCATTTCATATTTAAACTGAGAATTTTTAATTATATTTATGTAATTATGGGGTATAAAGTAACGCAACACTCGTCAATTTCTACGACTAAAAAATAGGACATGAAATATATCGTTAAAGAATAAATTGAAGAAAAATATTACATTCATTACTTGAAATATATGACGCTATAGTTTAAACGTCGAAACTAAAACTCTTGTAAAATTTATTCTCAAAAATTACTGTTCAAAAACATCTTCTTAATGATCTTCTAATTTTATTCTTCTTATAAAGTTTCTTAAAGCTTGTGAAATACAAACTTTCTCAAAACATTCTAAGATTGTCTACCTCAACGGCTTTACCATCTATTATTAAGAAGATACTATCATCTACAAGATCGTTGATATCTATATAAAGGAGGGCTTTAACAAAAAGCTGATTTATAACTTTTTTTAGTAACTATGGGGCATTGTTTATTCAAAAGACCCCTTATTTATTAGTTATTTTAACCCTATTCGCTTTCTTGGATAAATTAAATGCGCTTCACGATACAGCCATCATTTGATGCGAATCGCAAAGAATCTGAACATCCACCAACAAATTTGTTAACAATTTACGGCATTAAAATGGACACGATTGGCGGGCACATTAAGATGTGTATCAGGAGTAAATTTTACAGTGAGTAATAAGTTTCTTAAATGGCCCCAACACGACCTGATACCATATTTACAAATGAGTGGCAAAGAAACTGGAAAGTAGTGGATAATAAACCAATACTTCTTAATTAGCAAGGTGAGGTGTTTTAAAAACTAAACATTACCACAGTTTATTTATCAAAGTCTTGTAAGTTTAACTAAATAAATCTAATTGCAAAGCAATTCCATAGTCACAGTTCATTTCACTTTTAAATATATTTTTATGTTATTTATTTTATATAAACATGTACTTTAATGAAAAATTGCAGCAAAAGAGGATAATTTAAGTTTTTATCAAGCATTCAGTATCGTAAATAAAAAAAAATTGATAATCCTTTCATACCATTTACATTTCATAGATTTTTTATTTTTTCATTTCCGCAACTTTACCTACTTCTTACCTTACGTTTCCCCCTAATATTTTATCCATTACTGATTCTTGTTTTTCAAAAGAGTCAGTCAATAACAAAAGTTTTTATATTCTTCGATATTTCTCCAATCCATCAAACTGTAATGAAAAAATTCCATTGATCGTGAGTAGATTATCTGTTGTCTGAACTAAGTAAAAAAAATATAGCACTGAGAAAATCCTATCGCTTATAATTATCGCCTGATACAATCTTTATTTTAAATAAGATTGATTTTGACTTTTAAATTTGGTGTCAAGGCGGTGTTTTTGGCAATTTCTCTGCAAAAGTTCATTAAAATTTTTTAAAGATCTATTCAACAATAAATAATAATTTCATTTGTGTTATTACATGTTTTGACTACTTTGTGATTGAGTTGCTAATTCAAGTGTGTATATACTTATACTTTCATTATACACTTCTGCAGAAAAACGCGTGAGATTTTGAAATAGAGTAGGGTAGGGTATTTTACATATATATTCCGAATTGTGTGTTTGCTCAGTGAGCCGCTTTTAAGTCTTCGTCAAGTAAGACAGACACAGAAAGATTTTTTAATGTCACAAAGAGAGGAAATACACCCAGGGCGAAGGCGGGAATCGAACCCGCGCCCGTTACAGCACGCAGACTGCTGGCCTGCGATGCTTACCACTCGGCCATCCGGACCCATTAAATAGAGTAATAACCTTATAAATCTGGAATAAATGTGAATAAAAAATTTGCAATAATATATCACAATCAGGTATTGATGAGCAGGATCCCAACTGTCAACTTCGGAAGTAGAGTGACGGATCCGCCGGAACTCCGATTGGAAGCAACCATACTGTTTGTGGTTGCTGCGGTTGATTAAGCTGAGTACGCTTAACGAAGATTTGTTTAATAAATCTGAGTCCTCTCTGACGACCTATGAATGTGATGTGACACAAAGCTCTAGTGGTTGAAGGGCAAGGTATCCCCTTGCTTATATGATAACGAAAGGAAAGATTAAAAATAGACAGTCGGAAACGTTTTGATCTAATCAAACAGACACATTAAATCACTACACTCCTTGCCAACCTAAGTTGGGTAAATATCCAAATCTATCCACAAAACATGTTTAAAGCATTAATTTCGTTTAGGGTCTAACAGATTTGTATGTTATTTGAGAAAATTCGGCAATTTTATCAGATTGAAAAGTGTATTTTTGTTAAATTATATTCAGATCATTTTGTAAGTAAATATTCCCTTACAAGAGTTTCCAGTACCAATTGCGCCTTTCTCACTGCTTTTTACAATTTGTTTTTACCCCAGTTAGGTTGACACGGAGTGTAGTTAAATCATTACACGGAGTTATATCTTCGGTCCATTGGAGAATCCTTTTAGTGCAAATATAAATGGAAGAAAAATTAAAAACATATGCGCCCACCATTTTCACCACCAAAAAACGGCAATTTCTAAACTTCGTACGTTTGTGAATTTGTCTTTGGAGCGACAACGTGGTTCTGTAAAAAATCTCGATAGTAAACATAGTACAGCTGTGGAAATAAAAAAGTACCCACTAGTGATTATTTTGGCCGTTAGTCATCCTATAGAATGAGGCCATCTTCATATTAAAAATGTTACTAACTTTAAAATTTCCAATAGCAACACCCCTTTTTGAATCCATATTTCAAATCTCTGACATATTTTAATAAGAAATGCCGGATTTTGTTAGTTTTTAAGCATTATTAGAGGAGTTAGAGACGTGCAAAGTTTAGGTGCCGTAATGTTAAATGAGTTGCACATAAAAAACTATCCCGATCTATAAATAATTAAGATAATGAAACGAATTTTTTACTGAAACAAAATTATAATAACCCAAACAAAATGCAGTCAATATTGGTGTATTTAAAACAATTTTTATATTTTTAAATAATTATTATATTAATTTTTTAAAAAAATATGAATAGAAACCCCTTAATATTTTTAAAGAAATAAATTTAAGACAGGAAGTTTAAGCGAAATCCCAATTTGTAAAATTTTTTATTCATAATTTGCTGAGTAAATCACAAAATACTTTATAATTACCCTTTAGGGGACAGTGTATAAGATAACGTGTGTAATTGATAAATAAAGACGGCCTTGCATGCATGCTTGCTTGTCCTTTTAGAGATGGTCCCCAAAAGGTCCACAAGTGATTCGATTGAATAACTCGTCAAATATTTATCCAAATGTAACAAAAACTTAGATTTAAGGGTTTTCAAGAGTGCTTAACATTTCTAAGTTATTAAAATTGGGTGTTGCTATTGGAAATTTCAAAGTTCGTGATATTTTTAATATAAAGACGGCCCCTTATGCAAATTTTTGTCAATGTCTATTTTGCAACTAAGCTGCTATGCCTTCTCTGAACATGAGTATATTTTTTATTTGCATTGTGTTATATATTTGATGGGTATGCTAAAACATGAAATAGTTAAGTAGTAGAATATGCATATTTTTATTATACTAGTTAACTATCATTTCTTTAACAGCTAACTTGTGAAGTTTTAAAAATTTTACTTATTGCTTTTGTTAATTTAAGTATACTAATAAATACCTTAAAATAACTTAATAATAATATTTAAAAATACTTAAAAAAGATTTTTAAATAAATTTGGTTTCTTATTTTATTCACAAAATATTCATAAAAACATAAAAGGGTTCCCAATTTAAAAAACCCAAAGAAATATTTAGATATTTTCTGAATGATATCATTTTTATTAGACAATTGGAGTCTGCATTTGAACATAACCTACAGTAACCACATCAGTGCATCAAATAAATATTTTTAATAAAATCATCTGAAGTTTTCCGTTTCTAATGCTATTCAACGACAGAAAATAGCAAATCTGCTTACTACAGTGCAACGTTTGAACTGATCTCTTTAAAAGTTGTATCAAATAATTGTATCGCTAAATTTCGCGAATAGTTTTTAACTAAAAAAAATCTCGTTTTTAGTTACGTTACTTATCCATGCAAGTGTTATTCCATCTACATTCATTCATCAATTGATTTATATTCAAGATATACTAATATCATAGCAGTCAAAAACAGAATTGCTAAGTTGGCCGCACCTTGCAATTTATTTTAATCTGAATTGGTTTGTATTATAAGTTTCTTCATAATATGCTGTTCCTAATTTAATTAATGATGCTGACTCAACAATATTAACATCGGGTTTTGCATCAGATTTAGTGTATTGTGGGTTTAAGCTTTGTGTACAAATTCATACCTATATCCTGGTATTGTCATTTAAATATCGGAATAGGTCTGTCAGAGAGAAAAATCACATTCCTTCCTCTGAACTCCGAGTCTCCAAACTAGGATCCACTGATCAAACATTGCTCGATGAAGATTTTATCTGGTCATCTCATAAGAGATTACCCTCTGGATTTTATCTTGTTATCTCTCGCGGATACTCGCGATTTGCTTGATGTATTAAAATATTTTTAAAATAGGGCATTGATAATATCGGAATTTGATGTAAACCGGTAACCTAAAAAAAGGATTTCTTTAAAAAAAATTGTCTTTAGTTTGCAAACTATAGAAATTGCTGTGTAGTCAACGTTTGGGCAACAGATTTAACAATTATTTATGTGTTATTATTTTTCCAACTAAACATATTTTCTTAATCACATATTATCTTAATTTTTTAGGCTAACTAAAGTAAACTCATGATCGCGCAACAGGCCATTAGTGGGCCAAGGAAAACCATGCCCAATTCAGCTTTCGTGACCTTTCGTTTTAAAGACAAACTTAAGGGATAAAAAGCCTGAGTTGAACCTCTCCCAATCCGGGGCCCGAACCCCGGACCTGTGGCGCGGCAATGCAAAGCACTACCATTGCGCCTCACTTTTCTAGGCTAATGAATAATAACAAATGCCTTCAGATTTGTGCTTGCTGCTTACTACTATGTATTCAATGGCAAATAAAGGACATGTTCTCTTAACTGTTAGTTTTATTAATATAATTTAGTTTGTATTGCAAAAAATTAAGTACATATAGTACTTAGTTAATTAAAATGCAAGGTGCATTACATTTGCCTTTAGATTTTTTTTATATCCCGAGTGGTATCCAGTCTCGAAGTCTTCCATGACTTCCATTTATGCTATTCTTCTGCAATCCTATTCTGGTTAAAAATCTGGAGACCCCCTTAGTTCAAGTTAAAACGAAATGACTATTATTGCCAAACTCCGCAATCAATTGCCGAATTATGCGGTGTGTGGTCCCAATCTCCACAATCCATCTCATCTATGTAATCATTCATCATTACAATTAAACGAATCACTGAAAACCATGCTGGAACTTGTTTCTTCGACGTGCAATAAGCTCCAGGCACGAACTCATGTGTCGGAGACCTATGTTACTGAGGCTGTGATTATCGGAACGTGGTTAATCTGCTTATAAGGTGTCAATTTCAAACATGGAGTAATCGATGCTAAATAAAAAAAAAGGTGCTAATGTGTGCAAGGCTTTTTATAAATTTGCCTTCGACAAGTCGGGAATAAATTAACTAATTTCTTTTTGAACCCAATGGCATGATCTAAAAGCAAAAGATATTTGATGGTTATCGAGATAAAATACACCAAAGTATCACCTTTAATAGGTAGTAATCTTCCTTTTTGCTTTTAATTTGCATATGTTTGAAGAGGTGGTGGAAACAAATAGATTATATGATAACCCAAGATAGTAGGCCCGTCTTATTTTATAAAATTTAACTTTATAGAAAGTTGAAGAAACTTAAAGAGATAATCATAGAATCAAAAAAGACAATGTAATCAAACAGCACACCGGGAATACGAATATAGTGTAAAAATGACAACTTTGCGATACTTACACTCCTAAAACAAAAGAGTGAAATCCACTCCAGTTGGAGAAGTGCATTTTCGACACCCTAAAGGCACGCATATTTTCTCAGACTGAGTTAAAATCACTCGTTTGGAGTGATCCTGTCAGAGGTTTAACACACAAAGGATCCACTCCAAAAGGAGAAGTGCATTTTCCAGTCTGGAGGAGTGAAATCCACTCAGATTGAGGTAAGGATTGTTTTAAGAGTGTATTGTTTCAGTTCAAGAATTGTATTACGAACACAAATTTCAATGCAACGCGAGCGCAATCAAAATTTTTTTAAGCTTTAGTATAGCTATATTTATCAGGAAAATGAAATAGCAGATGCTGAACTAAGTTCAGAAGAATACATGCGTGCTGTGCCTTCAACCAATACCACCTATATTAGACCTAGAATACCACCTAGATTATCTAATCTAGGTGGTATTGCTTCAACACAATATTTGCCCTAACCATTCACTTTTATTTGCTTTCAATACAACTTTTGCATTGTCTTTTCTGATTCTATGATTATGTCATTAAGTTTCATCAACTTGTAATAAGGTTTAAAATATACCAAAAAATAAACTTATACCAGCACGTTCAAACTTACATCATAAAATAAGCTTAATAAGGTAAATGGTAATATTAGTTACTTCTTAGATTAAAATTTATTTTTGAAAGTATCGAGAGAAATTTATCTAAAAACAACCGGTAACCCAAAAGTTGAATTTCCCCCCCTTCAACATCCAAAAAGAAAATCCATCTTCATTCTTTATCGGTTGTGTTGGTAAGAGGACACCGACGTCAATTTCGAAAATGTAATCCCTCGCTTCATCTTCATCTGTCCTTCCAACAAAAAAATTTACGTTACCACTTGCACTGAAAAGTTTGTTTTATTAAACTTCCGTTTAAATTCTTTTTACTGTTATTTGATAGGTTGGTTGGTTGGTATACATATATTTTCAGGCTTGTGTGCTTGCTCAGAGAGCCGCTTATAAACCTTCGTCGAGTAAGACAGTCACAACACACACGCTCACATGCACACATATACGTGAAAGATGCTGCCATCTATCGCGCACCACCTCCACAATTTAGACATGTCCCTGAAGGGGAGGGAAATAGTCTCCAAGAACCTGTACCCGTGGGAAACTGTGCAATGTCCTCCCACAGGACTTTCGGACCCAACAGATTTAACAAGCACGTACTCCGCATATACTCTTTGGTTTTTCAGCGACCAGGACTCGATCGCGGGACCTTCCGATCCGTAGATCCAGACACTGACCACAGGGCGCCCCACAGCCCCATTTATTTGATAGGTATAATCTACTGGGAAACTGTATGCTAGTGTATAACCTGTTCTTTATCTGTTTAATGACAAAGACAACAATAAAACCTATGCAATTTAAGCCATATTTTATTGAACTTAAACTTTACATAATTATATCGTTAGTAAGCAGTCAAATTAAGACTTATTTCCCCTTAACAAGCTAAATTTGAATGCAATATCGCTATAACAATGCACATACAGACATTTTAGTTAACTAATGTTACACTGGATAGTTGAGTAATTTAGCAAACCTCTGTTGATTCTGCATCACTTTGGATGCACTTCAATATGTGTTAAGCGTGTCCGTTGTCCATGAGTTTCAAATTACGTTTGGAAATCTTCCATTACGTGGTCATGTTTAAGTGACCTGCATTATAGTAACAAGGTACTATTATTCCCTCAATATATTAGCATATTCTAACTACAATGATCTTCCAATCCACTTCCAGTGAATTAACAGACATTGGAAATTCAAATTGACCAGTGAATACATGAAAATTCTATATAAGTTTGAACTAAAAGGAGTGAGATTGACAAAAATGTATGTAATAAATACTTTAAAGGTATAGGTTTTTTAGCGTGCCTGAAAGACATGCTGTCGACGAAGGTTATTAAAGGGCCGGCGCAGTGGTTAGTGTTCTAGCCTTTGGAGCTGCTGGGCTCGAGTTCGAATCCCGGTAAGGCATGGATGTTTGTGCTTGTCAATAAATGTTGTTATTTGTCTATGTGTTTGTGTCGTCCTTCTTTGTGTGTCTCTTGTGGCTGTCTCTTCTGGCGAGCTGGGTAATGGGCTATAACGCCTACTCTTTCCCTTCTAGAGGGTGCAATCACTGTCATTTGTCATTTGGTCAAAGGAGCCGAGTAGATGGTCACAGACCAACTCAGTCGCTCATACCATGTGAGACGATAAATGGGTACCATACGGATGTTAACGAGTATCCACCATTGAACTAGCCACTTGGTATGGAGGATTGTATAAATTGAACCAAAGACTGATACTACAGGAATGTAGACGGGTAACGCTCGATAGGCTCGATGTTTGTTGATAATTTATTCTTTTTTAACCCACGAAGAAAACAAATTACCACCAAATTATGCAATTTAATGAATATTAGATGATAGTTATCAGATTTTAAGCAATCACATGGCAGAATTCAAAGCTTTTATGTTAACATTTATTTTTCTAAAAACTTTATTTTATGCTCAAACCATATCACACTAGCATTATGTCTACATTAAAGAATAAAAAGGTAATATCAACTCGATTTCAACGAAAACCGATTTCCATCGATATTATTCTCACATAGATGTCTTCATGTTTAGTTGTAATTGCTATAATTCAGTTTCAATATATACCGCATTATATTGTAGCAAAAAATTCACCAATTTATAAACTGATGAAATATTTGTCATTCAAATTGCTTTCTGAAAGAATAGATAGAAAAATTGGTATAGAATTCATAAAGAATATCAAACGCATTTCCTGCAACCTTTTTTTATATATTAAATATAAAAATATTATATATTTCCTGCAACCTATTTTTATATATTAAAATGTCACATTTCAATAAAACTATACTCTAACGATACTCCTTCACAAAATATATCATCTTCCAATAAATCTTAACTCTAATAACTTTCTTATTACTAATCTCAAAATTGGGCTCAAAAGGTATCCGATTGCGAATGGAGTACCTAAATTGGTAAAATATCAGCGGATATATTTAAATTTCTTAAAAGTAACTGCAATTGAAATACAGTGGCATACAAACATTTAATAGCCACACCAATACATAGTTCAAACCAAATAACCCTTTTTACCAATAACCCCCTTATATTCTATTTTATTGGAATCAGCTTCAGTCTGGTCCCAATCAATCTTTACGAAGCTGGAATCAAAGAGGCCTGGCCCTAGAGGCCGCCCCATCAATTCAGTAGCTTGTCTAGGAGGGAAATAAGACTGGCAATTCCCAGATGCTGTCTTTTATTAAGGCTCCTCTAAGTGGTTTGTCCTCTTTGTTTCTTGGCTTCCGAATAAGGGTGGAATTGTATTTCGATTGGTGGTTATTTTTATTTGAGAAAGTCATGGTGTAAGCTTTTTTTTTTGGCATTTTAGGTATTAATTATAAATTTATATCAAGACACTTTGGGTATTCTTTAGGGTATTTTGCTGGGGTGAATAATCTGAAATACGGTGCATGTGGATATTCAAAAGAAATGTCAGAAATCTTTAAATTTAATATGTTTTGGATATTCACCGTTACATGCCTTCAGTCATCGGAATGGCAGCAATCAATGGAGTTAGAATAGTTATTGTGAGATCGTTGATCATCTTTATTTATTTTTAGCACGAACAATTAAAAATATTTTATATCGCGAGACCTTATGTTTTTTTCCGAAAAAGTGACATTCCATGAAAGAATTTTGTGTGAGAAGCTGCGTTTTATATAGGGTAAGGTGGGGTAAGTGGGCCATTGGGGCAAGTGGGCCACCCCCCTGGCATTTCCCGAATTATGGACGTAAAAAAATCTGTTACAATATTTTTACGCAATTACCCCAATAGATGCAGAAAACATTATGGCATTATTTTCATTTAAGTATGTAACAAGGTACAATCCTTTTTGTGAAATTTTTTTAAATTGCATCTTTTCGTAATTCACGCCATCATACTATTTTTTTATTTATTTCCAAACGGTTCATGATACAAAACAAAATGTTATATATTTTGAAAGTATAAAACATAGTATCTTTTTGTAGTGTCATGTACTTGTGATGTTGATAAGGTTAAAAGAAAATTGGGGTGGCCCATTTGCTCCGCGTTTGGGATAAGTGGGCCACCACAATGGCGGGGTAAGTGGGCCAGAGGTGGCCCACTTGCCCCAACTCTTTAATATACTTAAAAAAAAGTAGTATTCACTGATTCATAGGGTTAGTCAGATTCACTATTCATAGTCCTATTCATCGACATAGGCCAGTTTAAAATCTGTAGCACTAACATTATTTTTACACTACATGCAAAAATGACAAGATGAAAATTAATGTATTTTTTCTTTTAGTAAGCTTGCATGCCAGAAAAAGTTGTATGGGGGAACTATTAAAGATACATCATTACTTTTTTTTTCAAACACTCAAAAAAACCTTGTAGATTATTCCACTTTCCCCACCACATCTCTACCATGTGTAAAAATATATTAGGGGGTTGGCCCACTTACCCCACCTTGCGGGGCAAGTGGGCCACTCGGATGACCAAAAAGAAAAACATATTTTTTAATTTTATTATTTGCCAATTTGTGTTAAGGTTGCAATGGGTACAGTAATAACATATGAGAGAATGGACCACAAAAAAATAAGTTGTTAGGCCGATTATATCCAGTGGTATGAGGGTCTAAAGTCAAATTATGCCAAAAAGGTGGCCCACTTAAACCTCCTTACCCCACTGTACCTCCTTTCCCTACTGACTACTCCTTACCCTACTATAAAAATATTTGATACTTGGTGAACCAGTGGTTCAAGTGTTAAAATTAGTAAAATTAGTATTTGAAGAGACGTTGTATAAGTAGGAAATAATAAAGTTATTTTTGTTAAGTGAGGGCTGAAATTCTATTGAGAAATCTTCACATCTGGCGCCCGCGACATGACTCGGTAAGCGAAGTAAAATTTTTCAAGCAGTTAAGGGGAAGCTAAATACCTCCCGGTAGTTTGACTTTTGTTTTCTTAACAACAGAGGGCGATACTGAAATTTGTTAGTTAGGGAAAAATGTGAAGAAGAAAATCCCTGAGTAGTATAAAATTCCCAGCACAACAGAAGCATTTTTCCCTACTACAAAACTCCCCTCACCGAAAAGGGGATGGCTATTCCTTGCCCCTTGCGATGGCCTCTCACAAAGCTATGAAACACCAGATAACCAGCCGAGACCATCACTGAACTGAACTGAAACTCTGGAAGAAGCATCCCATGATAAGCTGGTGAAGCTTATTTTTGGGTCACTCTGGAAGAGGCATCCCATCTGAAACTCTGGAAGAAGCATCCCATGATAAGCTGGTGAAGCTTATTTTTGGGTCACTTGGCGACAGCTTTAGGGAGAATATGTGCCATATTTGGCATTATTTCGCCGATCACAATGGACACTTGACGTGACAGTTTGCATTGGATGTCGCCAATCGCTCGCCAAGAATAGTACTCCAAAGAATTTAAGTTTTAAAGATTGTACCTGCAATTCTATTTTTTAAAAGTACATGTTTCCGAAACTTCATTATATAAAGAACCTCTTAAAGCAATAACCTGTCAATTTTCTGCTTAAAAAGTTATTGAAAAAGTTGGTTTAAAATGCCTATTCTAGCAGGTTAAGAATAGGATTGGCGGCAAAAGTTGGGTTGCTCACAGGGTTGCCGGGCTTCACCGACCCGTTTGACGAGTGTTTCGGTACTCCTTCCAGAGTTTCAGTTCAGTTCAATGGAGACCATGGAGGAAGACAGCACTGTTGTTTATTCTTTATTTTTTTTCGGGGAAAGTAGGGGGTGGGGTTCGAAAGAGACAGATAATTTGGTTTGCAGTTTCAATGCTTGCTTCTCAAAAATGAATGCACAGAATTAATGGTAATTCGTTTCACTTCAATCCATTACAAATTACCCAGACCAGTTGCTCAACATTTTTTAATTTTGTTTAGCAGCATAGCTTAACGACACATTGATATTTTTTTACTAATCACGAATGACAAATTTAAATAATTATTTAATAGTATTCTACTAAATGTATTTGTAAAATTCTTTTGCAAAAGTTTTTAAATAAGTACACATTTACTTTTATTTATGGTTTTGGATCATTTTCAGATTTGTCTATGAACATGTTTTTGCTGTTCATCTGGCTATTAAAATTAAGTTTTGGTTGTTTGAAATCCCCAACTTTTGGTCTTTCAATACATATCCTTATAAACATGGTTCATACACTTATAAGCCAACAATATTCATGCAATTTTCAAGAAAAATTCAAGGACTAGAAATTTACTAGCAACATAAAATCTAAATATATAAGCGTCTATAAGTCTATTAAAAAAAAACTAAAAATATTCTAAAATCAGAAACCTCAGTACTAGCGGAAGTAGAAAAGAAGGTAAGGTAATCGTTTCCGGCTGCTTATTTCTAGCTTCCTTCAAAAAAATGGTTCAAAAGCGTAAACAAAAAGTATTTCAACATTCAAGCTGTTCTTGTGATCACGGACTCCGTGAATCGGATACTTGATCAGACCTGTCACGACTCTGACTACGTTACTACTCTACTCTCAGTAAATAAAATCCCTCGGACCCTAAAAAAACTCATGAAGCATTAAATTGCCAAAATCACATACCCATTTGATCATTTTGCCCGCCCTGTCCGCTAGATAAAAAATTTCACTACAAATGTAAACAGAAAATTCACATTTTTTTAAATTTAATTATATGTACGATTTATGCACAATTTCAATAATTTATTATTCCTTAAAATAACAATCTTGAAATAATTAATAACTGAATAAAGATTTATCTTGGTTATGCCATTTTTCTCAATATCCACTCAGAGTAAATATCAATAATAGATTGCGGCCACAGAACCAGTTCAGAACTCCCGTTAATAGTCAGAAGTAAGAAACTCCTGATAAGAAGCCCAATTTACGTACAACCTTTGACCTGTAACTGAGGGGTAAGAGGGAATGGACGTAAAAAGCTCTGTGACACCCCCATTTTGTGACCCCCAATTTTTCCCTACCAAAATCGAATTTCACAGAGGGCGCTACGCTACACTAGCTAAATACTCGGATAATTTTTTGTCATGTTAAGATAACTTCTAAAAATCATATCTTCACTCCCTTTTATAGTTTTACGATGAAATTTGCAGCAAATTATAAAAAAGGTTTGAATTTTAATACTTAGCATTTATTTTTCAATAAAAGTTTTAATTTGTTAGAAAAATAGCAAAATAGTAGAAATATTTATATTTAAAATTTTAAAAAATCTGGCAGCATAAAATGAAAAAGTGAGCTTGAGGATCTTCAGAAAACTTCCTGTACTTCCTAATGCAAAAAATTGCTAGTAAATAAAGTCAAAAGCAAAGGCACGCTGTTCCAAAAACTGTCCCATAGACTTAACATGGGAAGGGAAAAAATTATGCTGGGACTTTAGCTTCCCCTTAAAGGCTTTAAAAAAGAAGATTTATTGTACTTGTGCCAAGAGATTATCGGGACTTTACCATCCAAAACTACTATTTTCGCACTGAAAGAAGAAATTTTGAACAGTGATGAATACAAAGCAGATCCGGATTTTATTACTTCTGTGTTCGAAACAGCTGTTGCTGAAAGACAGCAGAGAGATGAGAAAAAGCGCCGAGACGAAGAAAAAGAGCGCCAAGACGAAGAAGAGAAAAAGCGACAAGACGAAGAAGATAAAAGGCGTCAAGAAGAAGAACGGCAAAGACAACATGAATTAGAATTGTCCAGGATAAATGCAAGAAGAGCGTTGGATGCTCCAGATGAAACTAGAGTTGACAGGTAACGTCAAAAAGAAATTCAATGAGCCTAAATTAGAATTACGACAATTTTCTGGAGATTTAAATGACTGGCTGCCAATTTGGGGTCAATTTGCACCTGGTTACCCTGTCCGAAGATGTTGTGCATTTCTGAGATGTTGTATTTGTGGGAAAACATGTACCCTTGATGTGTGAAACAAATGAATCAAGAAAAACTGAAGAAAAGAAGGCAGACAAAAGTGAAGTCGTTAACGAAGTAAACATGGTTAACATAAGTACAGGTCCCCCCCCCCAGAGTGTTCTTACAAACTCTCAAAAGCAAGCTTATTTCAGATAAAAAGGAAGCTGTTGTGAGAATAGTTCTGGACACTGGCTGAAAAGCCACAACCCGTACAAGTTCTTATAGGAGCTGACAGTTTCGGAAAGATTTTGACCGGCCAACGAAGAGTCTTGTCGAGTGGATTGGTAACTATTGAGACTTTACTTGGTTGGACACTCTTAGGAAAAGTTCCTGAAAATGAAGCGACTTCAAGCAATGCTATGCTGGTGACATCACTTTTCGTTAAGGAGTTTGACATTTCAGACTATTGAAAACTCGATTTCATTGGTATCCAGGATCCTATTGAAAAGCTCTCTAAGAGAGAGCAAGAAGATTTGACTAAAGAACATTTCCTTCAAACTGTCGGGTACAATGAGGATAATCGTTATGAAGTTCACTTGCCTTGGTTGGATAACAGTGTCCCATTAGCTGACAATCTTGAACAGGCTAAAAGAAGATTAGAAAGTACGACCATGAGGCTATTTCAAGAAAATTTATATGACAGCTATGAGCAAATATTTTCCGATTGGCTTCAAGAAGGGATTATCGAAGAAGTACCAGTTGAAGAAATGTCTTTGTCTGCAAATTATCTACCTCATAGACCTGTTATCAAAGCTAGTAAGACTACGCCTATACGATCGGTTTTTGATGCCTTTGCTAGAGTAAAGGGTTATCCTTCGCTAAATGACTCTCTACAGTGGTCCGAACTTGATCGAGCTCATACCTGATATTTTATTACAATTTAGAGAGAAAAATATTGGTGTGATTGCAGATATAAAAAAAGATTTTCTACAAATCAGTCTTAGTAGAGAAGACAGAGATTACTTGAGATATCTATGGTGGACTGATAAATCTTGTGAAAATTATAAGTTTTTCCGCCATGCCAGAGTAAATGTTGGTGTTCGCGTCAGTCCGTTCCTATTGGGAGATGTATTGAAGTATCACATTGAACAAAATGTCGCTGTTGACCCTTTCGTTGCTCAGAGTCTTTTGAAGATTTTTTATGTGGATAATCTTGTAAGTAGTGTCCATAATGAAGCAGAGCTGAAGCGATTGAGAGATGTTTCTAATGATCTACTGAAGACAGGTGGTTTCATTCTAAGAGATTGGGAGTATTCACCGACAGAAACCGGAGTCTCTAATAAAACGGAATTATTAGGTATTCAATGGGATAAAACTGAAGAGTTTCTCGCTAAGCGTCAGCTGGTTGGAAAAAGTAAATGTTGATAGCGTCACTAAACGTACTATGTTTTGTCAGTGGCTCACAAAGTGTTTGACCCATTCGGATTCGCTTCTCCAGTACTGCTCTGCCCCAGGCTCATGCTTCAAAAAGCCTGGAAATTATCCTTAGGATGGGACGACGAAATCACCGGACCCCTTCGAGAAGAATTTATACTTTAGTTTAAGTATCTTAAAGAATTGGAGAAAGTTACCATTCCCCGCTGGATAAACGTTACATCAGGAAATCTCGAGAACTTCTCCATTCATACCTTTTGCGAGGCAAGCAAGGACGCCTACACTCTTAAAACAAAAGAGTGAAATCCACTCCAGTTGGAGAAGTGCATTTTCGACACCGTAAAGGCATGCATATTTACTCAGACTGAGTTAAAATCACTCGTTTGGAGTGATCCTGTCGGAGGTTTAACACACAAAGGATCCACTCCAAAAGGAGAAGTGCATTTTCCAGTCTGGAGGAGTGAATCCACTCAGGTTGAGTTAAATTAGGAGTGTTTGTTTTAAGAGTGTATGCCGCTGTAGTTTACCTTGTACAAGAAGATTGCAAAAAAGTGAATTTTTTAACCTTGAGATCCCGTATATCCCCTTCAAAAGTTGCAACAATACCTGGATTGGCGCTTCTTGCGGCACTGATCGGGGCAAGGTTAACGAAATCTGTGTTAGATGCTTTTGGCTGGTCCGATGTTAAATGTTTTTATTGGAGTGATTCTACAACTGTTCTTACCTGGATCACGAAGCAAGAAAATTGGTCAATTTTCGTGAATAACCGGGTTCAGGAGATTCGTAGGATCACTGTAGCTTCTTCATGTCGTCATATATCTGGAGTTGAAAACCCTGCAGACTTGCCCGAGGATGTAAAGCAAGTGTTTTAGTGAAAGGTAGATGGTGGGAGGGGCCAAAATGGTTAGGTTATTATGATGACAATGAAGCACACATTGATTTTGAGCTTGATGACTGATCCTTGAAATACTAAAGGAAAAGAAGAAAAGCTCAGTTCCTGCCTTGGTTTCCATTAAGCAGAATTCGTCTACCGGATGGTTTTATGAGCTTTTCTCAAAATACCAATCGATTGTCAAATAAGTGGGCTGGATTTTGAGATTTGTTACAATTTGTCGACGTGATGTTCAACACAGAAAGAAGGGATCTCTTGACAAAGAAGAATATATGGAAGCCGTGAAAAGGTTGTAAAGCTGATCCAAGCAGAATCTCTTATTGACGAACCCGATGAAAAACTCAAATCGCTGAGTGCGTATAAGGGGGTCCAGTACCCAAAAATCATGAAAAATTCAATTTTTTCAATTCTTTTTTAAAAATATTATTTGAACATTTTTTTAACATTTTGCAAAAAAACGCTTCAAATTGTATGCATTAGTTTTTGAGTTATTAATTTTTGAATGAGACTCGCTCCTCAAGTATCCTATCACGGATCTATACTTTAAATGCTCGTATCTCTGTTCGTGTTTTTTAAATTTTAGGATAGTGAAAAATATTACTCCTATTTTAATATTATACATAAAAAGTTTCTGTAAATTTCTATAGCATCCTAAAAGTATAATGAACAAAACTATAAATTAAAACTTTTCATTTATGTTGTCAGTATTTTTTAAAAAAATTTCAAAGTTTAAATTTTAAGTTTTTAGTGAATTTTTTTGATAAAATTTCAAAAAGTATTTCTTAAAAAAAAAAAGTTGGATCATGATTAAAACTTAGATGCATAGTTTTGTTAAGATATTATTGGGGAACTCATATAAAAAATGTGGTTATAAATAGTCGAAAAATTGGGGAGGAGTAGGGATTTTAAAATTGTAAAAAAAATGAACAAAAAATTAAAAATTTTAAAAATAATGAGTCATTTTCAAATTTTTTTTGATAATATGTTTTATTAATGCATGATGCACCAGTGTATAAAATGAGAGCATTTTTAGCCTACTTTTCTTTTCTTAATTCGAAGAATTAAAAAAATGAAAAAGTAGGTATTAACATGCGGTCGATGTCCGTCCGTCTGTCCGTACCCCCCTTCCAAAATCGGTTCTATCCATCCGATCTTAAAAATTCTTTTTTTGTTAGAAAGCTATGACCTCAAAGACCCAACTATCATACTTTTTGTCCGTACGATCGGATGGACAAATCTACTATTTGTCGACGAATTTCCCATTCAACTAGCATTGAAATTCAATTTCGAGTCATTTCAATCGCTGTTGCAAACTACAAATGCTACGGACAAGTGAGATACGTCAAGAAATTCATCGCATCGTAATGAGAATGCATTGAAAATTTCAGAAAAGAATTCGAATTCTAAGTACTTCAATTATTTAAAAAACTGCAGTAAAGTTTAATGCTCCTTTAAAAAGCATAGGAAGCCATTTTTAGCCTACTTTTCTTTTTTTTAATTCAAAAAATTTTAAAAAAATGAAAAAGTAGGTATTGACATGTTGTCGATGTCCGTCCGTCCGTTTGTCTGTCTGTCCGTACCCCCCTTCCAAAATCCGTTCTATCAATCCGATCTTAAAAATTCTTTTTTTTTATTAGAAAGGTAGTAATTAGGCAGACTGAAATGTTACGTTCAAGGACCGTAATTTTACAATTGATACTGTATTTTTTTTTTTTTTTTTGTCATGTCCATGAGAGTCGAACTTAAATGTGTCCGTGAATTTTGATAATTTCTTCGACGACTTGCTTGATGTTGTCTTCATACGGATCTATCAAAGTCGGCAGTACTCCAATCTTTCTCAGGCTGGCGCTCATAGCCGGACACTCATAGATGTGAGTAGGCGTAAGCTGTGTATCAGGACAATGTTCACAGCTTCTATAGATCTTCTTTCCATCTCTATCTATCTTCATACCCCTGTGGTGTCCTGTTCTTAGCCTAGTTATGGTTTTAAGAGTAGATCTGTTCGCAGTTATTTCAGAGAGAAGATGTTTGGTCTGAATGGATTTTTCTCTAAGCTTATATCTGGCCACTGCATTCGCATCCTTAAGAGAAACATCATTACAGCTAGTGTTGAGGTCTCTGCCCTCCTTGGCCAGTCTGTCCGCAGTTTCATTATCTTCTATGTCGACGTGCGCAGGAATCCACTGGAGGTTGCAGGTCTTGTTTATAGTCTGAAGATCTTTAAGACCTGAGATGATTTCTTGGGTGATAGAAGAATGTCCATTTAGAATTGCCTGGAGGGCGGCCTTTGAGTCACAAAAGATTACTAGGCCTTTTGCCTGCTTGGAAGTGGGAAGGGCCTTATAGATATTTAGTGCCTCCAGAATTGCCCTCAGCTCACAGGTGAAGTTAGAGGCAATGTTTCCCGCACCAAATTTGCCCTGGTGAAACACACCATCTGAAGTAGTTAAAAACACCCCAGCACCCTCGTTGGTGATGGTTTTGTCAGAGGAGCCATCTGTGTATGCATGTACAAAGTCCTCTTTTGGAAATTGTTCTATTGCTTTGAGTCCCTTATTCCTAATGATGTCCTTTTGTTCATTTTTGTTGCATGGCTCCAAAAGGTCAATGTGAACGCTGGTGTTTATTGGCAGCTTTTTGAAAGAGATGGGTTCTTGAACAATAGCCCATTTGTTGTGTTCAAGGCCAACACTTTCTCTGATATCTCTATCATATTGCATGGGTGAAGATCGTTTTAATCTTGACGTATCATTCCACTCTCTAAAGGTAATGCGAGATATATGTTCAGGAGGGAGACTACATGTTTTATTCGTAAACTTGATCATATTTACTTTTCTTCTATTTTGTAGAGTTTCTAGACCACACTCCCTAATTATTTTTCCATTATTGGTGGATGAAACTGCTCCTGTTATTATCTTAGCAGCTCTCGCTTGAATGCTTTCTAACTTATTTAAGGCCGTATCGGAAGCATGAGCCCATATTGGGGAAGCATATTCCATAATGGGTCTAATAAGTGAAATATATGTGGTCTCTGTATTTCTTTGCCTCTTTAAATTACGGTCTGTAGGAAATTATGGGCCTGAGTGTATTTTAACGGTGCATGGTTGGAAACTTTGTTGCCGTCCCAAGCCCGTAATTTTACTGTGATTTTTTTAACAGTGTATAACCTCAGACACCCAACTTTCATACTTTTTGTCTGTCTGTCTGTACTATCGGACGGACATAAATATACTATTTGTCGATGAATTTAACATTGAATAAGCATTGAAATTCAATTTCGGGTCATTTAAATCTCTGTTGAAAACTACAAATGCTATGGACAAGTGAGACGTCAAAAAATTCAGCGTATCAAAATGAGAATACATTGAAAATTTCAGAAAAGAATTCGAATTCTAAGTACTTCAATTATTTAAAAAACTTCAAAATTTAATGCTCATTTAAAAAGCATAGGAAGCCATTTTTGTATTAGAATTAACACCATTGACATTGAAACGATCGCTCGAAAAACTTTAATTCTTTTAGACAATAAATTAAAATAAATTTATTTTTGCTACATCGATCAGTTTGAAATGACGTTAAATATATTTCACTTCGAGATTCTGTATGTTGGTATGCAATGTTTTCATTCTATTTAAAAGCGAGAACTATTACATATTTGTTCTTTTAAATATATACATTTGCAAACGATTTAGGTAATGATTATTTAATTTTCGAAATAAAATAAATGAAACTAGCCGAATTTAGCGGGTAAATGTTTAATATAGAATTATTGCTGTGTTTGGCGCCTTTTTATCTGTTAAACACTACTCAACTGTTGTGTGGAAGCGGGTTAAGTGACAGATTCCGTTACAAACCTATTTGTTAAATTATATTTCCTATTTTAAAGGCATTTTAGAGTAGTTTTATGGTTTTTGTTCTACAAATAATCAAGTATTTATTTATAACTGCAAATAATCATGCAGACTATAAGTATTATTTATTTTATTGGCGATAGAAAATTAATGACAATAATTGACTTTAAGAAGTTGAAATTATAGCTGGATGCTTTGTTTAGTGAAATTTATTCTAATGTATATATATTTAATGCAGAAACTGTTGTTGATGTCACTTACTGTAACGAACCTAGTTTTTCAAGATAATAATTTTAGTAAGAATTAAGTAACAGGAAAGTAGGCTATTTTATATCTTTTGGAACTTCTTGTTGGATTTTGAATGGAAGAAAAACAGTGAGATCAGCTATTTCAAGATGCATCCCGTGTAAAAGATTTTCCTCTAAAGGTTGTGAAGCAGTATCTGCTCCTTGGCGCTAACACCGAATACTGCAAGCCAATGCGTTCGAGATTTGCGGAACTATTTAGCAGGCCCTCTATTTTTGAAAGACGGAAAGAAGGCTTGGGTCTGTCTCTTTACGCCGTGTATAGAGCAGTTCACTTAGAGCTTGTGACCTCGCTATAAACCGAAAGCTTTATGTAAGCTCTAAGAAGATTTATAGCTCGGAGAGGCAGGTGTGAAACAATATATTGTGATAATGGAACTAATTTTGTCGGGGCTTCCAACTTGCTTAAAAATTTAGACTGGAACCGCATCTGCAGTGATAATGTTCTTCGTCCAATTAAATGGAAGTTTAATTGGACGGATTGAACCAACGGGAGCGCATGATTCGTGTTAGTTTTGACTAAAGAGGGCCAGCGCATGAGACTGGTGAACTAATACAAGGCAACCTCTCTACACACACACAATGATCGACCCCACTCTCCAGCACTACGTCGGGCCTAGTCAGCCGATTTACGGGGTATTCGTCTTCTCCTCCCCATAAGGGGTAAGCACGATTCCCCAACGTTACCAGCTGGCGGGACGTGGACCCCAGCCCGACTCGCCAGCCAAAAAAAAAACATGAACCCAAACCACACAAATACACAATTAAACACAATAACCCGAATTCCCACACTAAGCACAGTGAGTACTCATCCTCCATCCGATCACTGGCACGCAACTAACCTCATCCTAATGGTTAATAAATCCTTAAGATATTTTTAATACTTTCTCAAAATTTACACACTCACAGATTGTTAATACTCTTTACAAAAACCACAATGATTTTATATATCTTCACAAAAAGCACGCGTACACAGATATTTAATTCTTGTCAAACACCCATTCACTCATAAACACACGCATTCACTTAAAAAAACCACGTTCACTTAAAGCAAAAAAAAAACGCACATTCACTCAAAATCACAAACACACATTTAAACAGTATTACCCGAATTCCCACACTAAGCACAGTGAGTACTCATCCTCCATCCGATCACAGGCACGCAACTAACCTCATCCTAATAGTTTATAAATCCTTAAGATATTTTTAATACTTTTTTAAAATTTCCACACTCACAGATTGTTAATCCCTATTACAAAAATCACACTGATTTTATATATCTTCACAAAAAGCACGCGTAAACAGATATTTAATTCTTGTCAAACACCCATTCACTCATAAACACACGCATTCACTTAAAGCAAAAAAAAAAACGCACATTCACTCAAAATCACACAAACACACAATCAAATACTATTACCCAACATTCCAGACTTGTCACAAAAAATACCCAATGTCCTAACAAACCTTATCCTGTCAATGACCCAATAAATACTCCTAAAACTAACAGTTTATAAATTAAAAGTTCTGGAATACTCTTACCCGAATTCCCACACTAAGCCCAGTGAGTACTCATCCTCCAACCGATCACTGGCACGCAGCTAACCTCATCCTAATAGTTTATAAATCTTAAGATATCTGTAATACTTTCTTAAAATTTACACACTCACAGACTGTTAATACTCTTTACAAAAAACACACTGATTTTAAATATCTTCACAAAAAGCACGCGCACAGAGATATTTAATTCTTGTCAAACATTCATTCACTCATAAACACACACATTCATTTAAAATAAAAAAAACCACTTTAACTCAGAGCAAAAAAAAAAGCACACATTCACTCAAAATCACACAAACACACAATTAAACACTATTACCCGAATTCCCACACAAACACACAATTAAACACTATTACCCGAATTCCCACACAAAGCACAGTGAATACTCATCCTCCATCCAATCACTGGCACTCAACTAGCTTCAAACTATCAAGAGACAACCCCTGGAAGCCCCTCTCACAGACGAAAAAATCGGGGACCACCAGCGAAGCTGCCCCCCTTACATCTACTGCATAGTAGGCATCAACGGGAGCGCATGATTCGTGTTAGTTTTGACTAAAGAGGGCCAGCGCATGAGGCTGGTGAACTAATACAAGGCAACCACTCTACACACACACACACAATGATCGACCCCACTCCCCAGCACTACGTCGGGCCTAGTCAGCCGATTTACGGGGTATTCGTCTTCTCCTTCCCATAAGGGGTAAGCACGATTCCCCAACGTTACCAGCTGGCGGGACGTGGACCCCAGCCCGACTCGCCAGCCAAAAAAAAAAACAAAAAAAAAAACATGCACCCAAACCACACAAATACACAATTAAACACAATAACCCGAATTCCCACACTAAGCACAGTGAGTACTCATCCTCCATCCGATCACTGGCACGCAACTAACCTCATCCTAATAGTTTATAAATCCTTAAGATATTTTTAATTCTTTCTTGAAATTTATACACTCACAGATTGTTAATACTTTTTACAAAAACCACACTGATTTTATATATCTTCACAAAAAGCACGCGCACACAGATATTTATTTCTTGTCAAACACTCTTTCACTCATAAACACACACATTCACTTAAAAAAACCACATTCACTCAAAGCAAAAAAAAAACGCACATTCACTTAAAATCACACAAACACACAATTAAATACTATTACCCAACACCACACACTTGTCACAAAAAATACCCAATGTCCTAACAAACCTTTTCCTGTCAATGACACAATAAATACTCCTAAAACTAACAGTTTATAAATTAAAAGTTTTGAAATACTCTTTCCCGAATTCCCACACTAAGCACAGTGAGTACTCATCCTCCATCCGATCACTGGCACGCAACTAACCTCATCCTAATAGTTTATAAATCTTAAGATATTTTTAATACTTTCTTAAAATTTACACACTCACAGATTGTTAATACTCTTTACAAAAAACACACTGATTTTAAATATCTTCACAAAAAGCACGCGCACAGAGATATTTAATTCTTGTCAAACATTCATTCACTCATAAACACACACATTCATTTAAAATTAAAAAAACCCACTTTTACTCAGAGCAAAAAAAACCACATTCACTCAAAATCACACAAACACACAATTAAACACTATTACCCGAATTCCCACACAAAGCACAGTGAATACTCATCCTCCATCCCATCACAGGCACTCAACTAACTTCAAACTAACAGGAGACAACCTCTGGAAGCCCCTCTCACAGACGAAAAAGTCGGGGACCACCAGCGAAGTTGCCCCCCTTACATCTACTACATAGTAGGCATCAATGGGAGCGCATGATTCGTGTTAGTTTTGACTAAAGAGGGCCAGCGCATGAGACTGGTGAACTAATACAAGGCAACCATTCTACACACACACAATGATCGACCCCAATCTCCAGCACTACGTCGGGCCTAGTCAGCCGATTTACGGGGTATTCGTCTTCTCCTCCCCATAAGGGATAAGCACGATTCCCCAACGTTACCAGCTGGCGGGACGTGGACCCCAGCCCGACTCGCCAGCCAAAAAAAAAAAAAAACATGCACCCAAACCACACAAATACACAATTAAACACAATAACCCGAATTCCCACACTAAGCACATTGAGTACTCATCCTCCATCCGATCACTGGCACGCAACTAACCTCATCCTAATAGTTTGTAAATCCTTAAGATGTTTTTAATACTTTCTTAAAATTTACACACTCACAAATTGTTAATACTTTTTACAAAAACCACAATGATTTTATTTATCTTCACAAAAAGCACGCGCACACAGATATTTATTTCTTGTCAAACACCCATTCACTCATTAACACACACATTCACTTAAAAAACCACGTTCAGTTAAAGCAAAAAAAAACGCACATTCTCTCAAAATCACACACACACATTTAAACAGTATTACCCGAATTCCCACACTAAGCACAGTGAGTACTCATCCTCCATCCGATCACTGGCACGCAACTAACCTCATAATAATAGCTTATAAATCCTCAAGATATTTTTAATACTTTCTTAAAATTTACACACTCACAGAGTGTTAATAATTTTTACAAAAACCACACTGATTTTACATATATTCACAAAAAGCACGCGCACACATATATTTAATTCCTGTCAAACACTCATTCACTCATAAACACACACATTCACTTAAAAAAAAACCACATTCACTCAAAGCAAAAAAAACGCACATTCATTCAAAATCACACAAACACACAATTAAATACTATTACCCAACACCCCACACTTGTCACAAAAAATACCATATGTCCTAACAAACCTTATCCTGTCAATGACCTAATAAATACTCCTTAAACTAACAGTTTATAAATTAAAAGTTTTGAAATACTCTTTCCCGAATTCCCACACTCAGCACAGTAAGTACTCATCCTCCATCCGATCACTGGCACACAACAAACCTCATCCTAATAGTTTATAAATCTTAAGATATTTTTAATACTTTCTTAAAATTTACACACTCACAGATTGTTAATGCTCTTTACAAAAACCACAATGATTTTATATATCTTCACAAAAAGCACGCGCAAACAGATATTTAAATCTTGTCAAACACTCATTCACTCATAAACACACACATTCACTTAAAATAAAAAAAACACTTTAACTCAAAGCAAAAAAAAAACATTCACTCAAAATCACACAAACACACAGGTAAACAGTATTACCCGAATTCTCACACTAAGCACAGTGAGTACTCATCCTCCATCCGATCACTGGCACGCAACTAACCTCATCCGAACAGTAGACAACCCCTGGACGCCCCTCTCACAGCCGAAGCCATCGGGGACCGCCAGCGAAGCCGCTCCCTTCGCCCCTCTGATATCTACTACATGGTAGGCATCAACGGGAGCGCATGATTCGTGTTAGTTTCGACTAAAGAGGGCCAGCGCATGAGATGGTGAACTACTTCAAGGCAAAAACTCTACACACACAGAGATCGACCCAGCAGCACTCGGGCCTAGTAGGCCTATTTACGGGGTATTCGTCTTCTCCTCCCCAGAAGGGGTAAGCACGATTTCCCAACGTTACCAGTTAGCGGGGCGTGGACCCCAGCTCAACTCGCCAGCCAGCAAAAATAAAAAATAAAAAAACACTCAAAATCACACAAACGCACAATTAAATACTATATATAAGCACAGTGAATACTCATCCTTCACCCGATCACTGACACGCAACTACCCTCAAATTAATTATCTCTACCAACGGCAATATAATTTAATTTAAAATTGTAGAAATTTAAGTGCTTGATAAACATACCCTTTGGAGATGGTGAGATACGAGAAAATCAAGATGTAGGTGGTGATGCTAGGTCCACTCTCATTCTTAGAAGTGACTTTTGGCAGAATATCTCATTTTATGTAGCTCAATTATCGCAGAGGATTGGAGAATTTACATATAACTGTAACATATAAAATATTACTTCGATACACAATGCACACTTGAATATACACGATTAAGTTAAGTTTTTTAAGTACAATATTTTTATATATAAAAACATTTACGACACATTTTGCACAGAAATATTATAAAAAGCTTCCTTTTGACAACAAATATAAAAATCGAAGCTAAGATTTGATAAGACGAATAACGCGCGTTTAGTGTCCAATATAAATTATGGTTAACGTGTTGGCCCTTGGAGCTGGTGGGCTCGGGTTCAAGTCCCGGTCATGACATGGATGTTTGCGTCCGTCAATAAATGTTGTTATTTGTCTAAATGTTTGTGTCTTCTCTTTCTTTGTGTGTCTCTTGTGACTGTATCATTTCTGGGGTTGAATACAATAGACCTAAGGTCGCAGTGTTCGGCGAACTTGCCCCCCACCAAACAAGTCATAAGTCATAAGTCCAATATAAATGTATTTTGTAGTGTGATATTTAATTGCTATTTCCGATATAAATATTTTGTAGTGCGATATTTAAATTGTTATTTTCAAGGTATCTGAAATCTTAACAGTGATGCACAATTACTTACAAGTACATTATTAAAGTCTTTAATTTTCAACACAATGTTTCAAAAAGAAATTTTATTTTAATCTAAAAGATTTCGTATTTTTTTTAAATTGAATTATTCTATGAATCTATTGAATGAGGATAAAAATAAAGATTTCTTTCATTTAAAATAGTTACAAGATAACAAAATACAATAATTAAAATTGCTAAATGAGTAGTGAAAGGCAAATACATTTTAGAATCCCTGACATTTGCAATTTATTAAAACATTTTTACATTTAAAAAAATGCTTAAAGTGAAACTCTACAACATACCTATGTGTAAAGAGACTAGATATGCTCAATCCGTTCTCCAACTAGGAAATTTTGGCTACGAATTCAATTACTTTAGAAGACAAATTTAGAAACGCAGCTTCGTGCGTGACATCTGCCGTTAGAATGAGAAAATTTTGCTCATTTTCATTGTTACAACATATTGTTATAACAAAGGTTCATTAAAAATAATTTAAAAAGAAGTTTAAACAATGCATGTTTTTAACTTGGAATGCTGCTTCGATCTACCATTGTTAAGCCATTTACCATTGTGTTTAAAATGAGTTGTAAAATAATATTATAGGGGAAAAAATAAACTTGTGTTTTTAATTACTTACGTCTGTAACTATAGTGAATTTATAATTTTAACTGATAATTTTTCTAACCAGCAAAAAATATATTCCAAAATAATTTTTATTGATAATGAATAAAAACAATTTAGTAATAGATTAGCTATAATTCAGTCGATATAACAATCAAAGAAAAACAAATCCTCAAGCTTGGAAAGAGTTATTAATATAGATATACATAGATTTGAAAAAAAATATTCGGCGTAACCTAATAGTGAAAAATATTGTAAGTTTTATTGACCTTTGTGTTCGCAATAATGGACATTTGACATCCATATGCTTTTTTTATAAGATCATACTTACGCATATTTTAATTTTCTTCAGAACTAAATAAAAGTCAAAGCATTTAAAGATTCAAATATATATGTCTTATTTAGAAATAATGGCGTCTTCTTCAAACAGAAACATCTCTAAAGTTAATATGGTAAAAAAAAGTTAAATTGAATCAGAATAACCATGTTACGTTTTCCAAAATCAGCTCCAATAATTTTATGGCATGAATTCATTATAAATGATCATTGTGTTTCATTTTTTAAAATTGTATATCCTCCAAAAATTTCTAAACATTCAACTAATGGAACACGGTAGGTTAACTTATGGTACTAGTTGATAAGACACGGTACTGGAATACTCTGTTTAGCATACTAACTTTATTCTGTAGATTTAATTGACAAGTTTTCCCTCGAGGAATAGTAAAAACAGCTATTTGAAGTAAACCCATTTGCGTAAAAAAAAAGTCATAATTTTTAGTTAGAAGTTTTGAATTTAAAATCCCTGGTTTTAAAAATCTCACAATAGGTTAGAACGCAAAAAATGCATTCAATAAATATTATTACTTAAGGTATGTCTTAATATGTAATTAAAAAAGAAATATGTATGTGAATTTACTTCAAAAACTGTATTAATTTTCATCTTTTCATATTTAAAATTTTCCTATTTAAATTAATGTCTACTAAGCTCAGCCGCAGTTATTGCCAACACACCATGTTTCTAAATTACTACAGTCATGTGTTGCTCTAGTGACACGTTAACCTTCCAAACACATGTATAACTACAACTTAGAGTCAAAAAAATCGAAGCTAAAATGTGATTCGACGAATAGCGTCAAGTGTCAAATATATTTTGTAGTTCTATGTTAAAGTGTTATTTTCAAGTACTTGAAATCTTAACAGTGATGCCTAATTACTTACAAGTACATGAATAAAGTCTATCAGTTGTAACACAATGTTACAAAAAGAAATTATATATTTTTATCTAACAGATTTCATATTATTTTTTAAATTAAAGTTATTCTATGAATTTATTGCTTGAGGATTTAAATGAAGATTTCTTTCAATTAAAATAGTCACAAGATAACGAAATATATTAATTAAAAATATTAAATGAGTGGTGAAAGACAAATACAATTTAGAATCCCTAAAGTTTGTCATTTAATAAATCGTTTTTGCAATTTTAAAATACAATTTTCGTTTAGTAAAACTGAACAACATACCTATGTGTAAAGAGACTGGATCTGCTCAATCTGCTCTCCTGCTAAGCTATTTTGGCGACAATTTACTTTACTTTAATATACTAATTTTAAAAAGCAGCTTCGTGTGTAATATCTGCCATTAGGATGAGACAATTTTACTCATTTTCATTGTTACAACAAATTGTTATAACAAAGGTTCATTTAGAATAATTTAAAAAGAGGTTAAAACAATGCATGTCTTTAACTTGGAACGCTGCTTCGATCTACCATTGTTAAACTAATTACCATTGTATTAAATATGAGTTATAAAATAAAATTATAGGAAAAATGAAACTTTTGTTTTTAATTATTTTAGGCTGTAACTGGATATCTAATCAGATGGTAGTTGGATAGCGTACTGGAAGACTCCGACTACTATGACGAAATTGTGTTGATGTCTTCTAAATTAGAGGACGTGTAAAGAAATTTAACAAGCTTCGAAACAAGTGCCAAAAAAGTTGGACTTTATGTAAATGAGGGGAAAATCATTGAAATTAAATGCGGAAACCTAAATCCAATTTACGTTAACGGAAAATATGTATAAGAGACAAAGTCTTCCAATAATATGGATACAACAGGCATCCCTGAAAAAAGCATACAATGACATTAAATCAAGTATAAATAAAGCACACTATGTTTTTATAACTCTACAAAGAAAATAAAATATAAACTTTTCTATGTCTTTGAAAGTTTGAAATTAACCAAATCACAGGTAGACAAAATTGATGCATTCCAAACAAAATGCCCCAAGAAAATTCCGAAAATTAATTGGTAGCAAAATTCCGAACATTAGCTTAAACGAAAAATTAAAATTCTGTCCTACTACAAATTAACTCAAAAAGAGACAGTGGAGATGGATTGGACAAGTCCTCAGAATGAAACCAAATGATTCTACAAGAATATTCTTGACATGGAAACCTGATGAACACAGAAAAAGAGGCCGACCTAAAATGAATTTTCGACGGATGACTATGAAATTGAAAAATGCCCTACTGACAGAGAAGCTGCCCTAGACCGGAAAGGGTGGAGAAAACCCTTGGCCTCGTGCGCCAAAGAGGCGTAAAGAGTTTCAAGGCAGGGCTAGTTGTACACAATTATGAGAGATTTGCTACAATGTTACCTACAATTATTTCAAAACATCTTCATTTTTGGTCCGGAACTACACAACAACATTACTAATATAATAAACTTGTTGAACATTATAATGAACAACTATCATAATAAACTCGTTTAAACGTAATTGACAAGTAATTTATTTTTGAAATTAAATAACTTTCGAACGCGCACGTTTAACGAGCACGTTTTTCGCATGTACTCGGGACAACACAACTATCCATGTCTTATCCGGAATCCGAACCCGGGCACACTCGCTCTACAGGCGAGAGTCACAACCACCTCACCGGCTGGGCGACTATTAAGTTAAAAATATATAATAATGCAGAATATCCATGTCTTATCCGGGATTCGAACCCGGGCTCACTCGCCTGACGAGGGTCAAAACCACCTTACCGGCTGGGCGACTATTAAGTATGATATAAAAATGGTATAAAAAATATAAAAAGTTTCAGATTTGAAACTTATTAAGCGCATTGTACAAAACGAAAATAAAATGTTAAAAAAAACTTTTTCAGTTTTCTTTAAAGCAAAATATACGTGTCAATTATGTTTAAACGTATTTATTGTCATATTTGATTCAAGTTTTCTCAAAATTTAAGAGCAATCTTAATTGCCAACTAGCATTAGTCAATCAAGCGTCGACAGAATAGTTAAAGACCAAAAAGTGGACGTTCTGAAACATTTGTAGGCAACACCTATGTCGAAGACTATCTCAAAAAGTCGTTTGATGAGAATGCAAGGTTAAAGGAAATAATCCGAAGTAAAATGTATGACATTTTTTTAAAGAGTACACGGGAAGAAGCGATTGATTTATTAGGCGGACGCCCGTAACTGTCTGCTTGGCGGCATAAAACCGGTTTCTCTCTTTTTTCTTCGCTTGGTCCAAGCGTCGGGATCGCCAATCGTCTGAACTTGGTAGCTAGGAACCACAGATATAGTAGTTAAAGTACTACACTGGCATATCACGTGACCTACAACACTCATCGCGGGTAAGCATTGGAGGTCACGTGGTCTGCCACTATATTACTTTAACTATGATATCTATGGTAGGAACTGGTTTCCTTACACAAGTTTAGGCGATCACTCGCTATCATTGCCAAAGTGGCCTGCTAAGGAAACTTCTCTGAAAAATCAATCGGTTTTTTTTCCCGTGTACTCTTCCTTTGTGGCTTAAGGGGGTTCAGTATGTTGTATATCGGTAATGTTAAATTGGCCAATTGCAATGTACCTTTTCACAATAACTACTGATCAGATCATCTTAAAATTTTCTCTGTGTGTTATACCAACCTTATATATTAATCTGAGGTTAAAAGGTTTTTCTAAATAACTGTTAGATTTTTTTTAAATAAAATAAGTTTTAAAGTACCCAAAAAATCATGAAATTTTTCAATTTTTTGCCCCATAACATTTTTTTTTCACTTTAGTTTTGTTAAAATTTATAACCTCAGATTAATCTATACTATGTATTACATCATATAAAAAAAGTTTACGAGAAAACATAGCATAGTTTTTTAGAAAAGGTACACCGAAGTTCAAAAAATCAAGTTCTGAGAAAAACGCATTTAAAGTTTTTATTGTTAACCCATTTCCTTACGAAGCCATGACATTAAAATGGCTTTTAATGTCAAAAATATTTTTCCAATCGTCTTGATACTTTGTGACATTATTAATAAAGGTTGTAATAGTATTTTAAGCCACTAATTTTTGTTTTGATTTTTTCACCGATTTTTGGGTATTGAACCCCCTTAAGGACCTTAGCAATTCAACCACATATTTAAATTTATAATTAAAAGTGTTTTTTTTTTAAATATCTCCAATATTACCTTGTTAATTCGTTAAGATTACTCCGTGAAACAACGCAGATAAGCTTACAAGAAAACCTCTGACTAAGCTAAGCAGAAATTTCTGAATTATAGTAAAAAAAACTAAATGATGTGGGAGTATTTATAAATCATATAATAAATCTGATATTCTTCAACCTCCAAATACATTTTCCTACTCATTAACTATATAATTTGATCCTGCAAAAATTATTATGAACACTGAAAGTGTCTTAATCTGGTGCCGTTAAAGTACTACAGTGTCAGTCAATGGTGTTTCTACACTGAATTAATCAAAAAACTACTTTTGTTAGCTGGGTAATTGCCAAATTGCAAAAAAAAATTGAGAACAGGCGATCCTTCTGTTTTTATTTTGTAATAACATCTTTAACTAACTTTACATTGCAGATGAACAAAAGTCGCCTTTGATAATCGCGCCACAATGTGCCGAACATTATTTACTACAGCTGTTCTTTAGTTGGTTTGCTAAATTAACGGCGCACTTGTGGACTAATGGCGACAATCCTCCTTATTTAGATTCGCGGTTGAACAAAAGTCACCAACAGAACTTTGATAAACACGCCAGTGTGACAAACATTATATACTACAGCTAATCTTTAGTTGGTTACACTCACAGATTGTAAATACTTTTAACAAAAACCACACAGATTTTATATATTTGTCACAAAAAACACGCGCACACTGGTATTTAATTCTTGTCAAACACTCATTCACTCATAAACACGCAAATTTTCCTCAAAGAAAAAAAACACATTCACTCAAAATCCCACAAACACATAAATAAATACTATTACGTAACATCCCACACTTGTCGCAAAAAATATCCAATGCTTTAACAAATCTTATGCTGTCACTAACCTAATAAATATACCTAAAACTAACAAATTATAAATTTAAAAAAAATTAAAAAAAATTCTAGTTCCCCAATTCCCACACTTAGCACAGTGAATACTCATCCGCCATCCGATCACTGGAACGCAACTAACCTCATCCTAACATTTTATAAATGTAAACGTAAAAGTCGTATCGTAATTTAATCGTTAAAACATAATCGTAAAGGCTTAATTTTAAAAAAAAACACACACAATTAAACACTATTACCCGAATTCCCACACTAAGCACAGTGAGTACTCATCCTCAATCCGATCCCTGGCACGCAACTAACCTCATCCTAATAGTTTATAAATTCCCTTAAGATATTTTCAATACTTTCTTAAAATGTACACACTCACAGATTGTTAATACTCCTTTCAAAAACCACACTGATTTTATATATCTTCACAAAAAACACGCGCACGCAGATATTTTATTCTTGTCAAACACTCATTCACTCATTAACACACACATTCACTTAAAAAAAATACCACATTCACTCAAAATCACACAAACACACCCTTTTAAATACTATTACCCAACACCCCACACTTGTCACAAAAAATACCCAATGTCCTAACAAACCTTATCCTGTCAATGACCTAATAAATACTCCTAAAACTAACAGTTTATAAATTAAAAGTTTTTAAATACTCTTTCCCCAATTCCCACACTAAGCACAGTGAGTACTCATCCTCCATACGATCACTGGCACGCAACTAACCTCATCCTAATAGTTTATAAATCTTAAGATATTTTTAACACTTTCTTAACATTTACGCACTCACAGATTGTGAATACTTTTTTCGAAAAGCACACTGATTTTATATATTTGTCACAAAAAGCACGCGCACACAGATATTTAAATCTTGTCAAACACTCATTCACTCATAAACACACACACATTCACTTAAAAAAAAACCACATTGACTCAAAGGAAAAAAAACACATTCACTCAAAATCACACAAACACACAATTAAACACTATTACCCGGATTCCCACGCTAAGCACAGTGATTACTCATCATCCATCCGATCACTGGCACGCAACTAACTTCATCCTAACAGAAGACAACCCCTGGATGCCCCTCTCACAGCCGAAGTCATCGGGGACCAAAAGCGAAGCCGCCCAACTGACATCTACTACATAGTAGGCATCAACGGGAGCGCATGATTCGTGTTAGTTTTGACTAAGGAGGGCCAGCGCATGAGACTGGTGAACTAAAACAAGGCAACCACTCTACACACACACAAAGATCGACCCCACTCTCCAGCACTACGTTGGGCCTAGCTAGCCGATTTACGGGTTATTCGCGTTCTCCTCCCCAGAAGGGGTAAGCACGATTCCCCAACGTTACCAGCTGGCGGGACGTAGACCCCAGCCCGACTCGCCATCCAAAAAAAAAAAAAAAAACATTCACCCAAATCACACAAATACACAACTAAACACTATTACCCGAATTCCCACACTAAGCACAGTGAGTACTCATCCTCCATCCGATCACTGGCTCCCAACTAACTTCATCCTAATAGTTTACAAATCTCCTTAAGATATTTTTAATACTTTCTTAAAATGTACACACTCACACAGTGTTGAAACTCTTTACAAAAACCACACTGATTTTATATATCTTCACAAAAAGCACGCGCACACAGATATTTAATTCTTGTCAAACACTCATTCACTCATTAACAAACACATTCACTAAAAAAAAACACATTCACTCAAAGCAAAAAAAAAACTTTAACTCAAAATCACACACACACACATTTGCAGTTTAAATACAAGTATTCTGAAAGTACTCTGAATGTTTAATCATTCAAAAGTAGAGATTGGAGAAAATACATAACCATACATTAGCCACCTTAGTTATAACTACATTTTTTCATTAATATGAGCTCCAAATTTTCACAATGTTTTCTTTCTTAATTACAATGAATATTATCATGATGTCAATCATTTAAAAATTTATAAAAGATTTAATTTTTTAAAAATCAAGTATCTTGGCAGTTTATTATACCAATCATTAAGATTTAACATAAAATTATTAACCCCTTCAATACTAATGGCACTCTTTGAGAAAAAATCATTAACTAGTAATTGCTTAGTCAGATTTTGCTTTATTTGTGAAAGAGAACTTATGTAATTGCTTACTAGGATTTTTTTTTCGTTTTAATTTCATTTTCATTTAATGTCACTTATTTTAACATTTGAAGTTCGATGTTCCTGATTGATTCTCCTAAAAAATATTTATGCCGTTAATGCCTTATTTCGGTTAGTTGGATTTCACATTTACTTTAAATAACCCCAAGATGAAAAATTCTCTGAATTGAAAACGAAAGGAATGGTTGCACTGACAGTTTATTGAATAAGTCTTAGTAGTCTAAACTTTTGCTAATTTGAAACAATTTGTGAAGCCTGTTTCCAGCAATTCACGTACTTCTTCGCTACGAAGACAATTCGTGAAATCGAAAACGTTCTTTTATTTTCTCTGTTTTAGGGCCGATTCAAAGAATTGCATCAAAACGTTCCTTTTCAAGAATCGTTAAGTTAAATCGATTCACGTAGACGTGCCATTAAACTGACAAAATTGGAACTAATACTTAAGATTTAAAAAACAATTGATTTGAAACTGAGTTGCAAAAGGAGAGACAGTAAGAATTGAACATTTCCATGTCTTTTTAAAGAACATATAGGAATTTTGCAAATAGCCAACACGGCAGCGCAACGGTTAGGGAGCTAGCCTTTGGAGGTTAGGTACGGGCTCCCGGTAAGGCATGGATGTTTGTGTTTGTTTGTGCTGAATACAGTGATGGCCAAAAGTGAGGAAATTTTTTTAAAGTTTCATGTAACTTTGTTTGCTTGTAAAATATATTAATTTTCACTTAAATACAAACGTTTATACATTAAATTGAAGGAAATTTAATGTAGAATTTAGTAATACAAATTGCCAAAAGTGAAAATTTATATATTCTACATGTACACAATGTTGAAAAACATGAAACTTTCAAAAAATGTCCACACTTTTTGGCCACCACTGTATACGCGGAGTACGTGCTCGTTAAATATGATGGGTCCAAAAGTCCTGTAGGCAGTCATTGCGCAGTTTCCAACGGGTACAGGTCCCTGGAGACTTTTCCCTCCCCTTCTGGGCCATGTCTAAATTGTGGAGGTGGCGCGCAATAGATGGCAGCATCTGTTGCGCATGTGTGTGTGTGTTGTGTCTGTCTAACTTGACGAAGGTTTATAAACGGCTCTCCGACCAAGCACACAAGCCTGAAAATATATCTACCAACCAACCAACCAACTTACAAATAATATCAAAATGTGTTTTTAAGAGAGCAACTGCAATAATGTCGATAATTAAATGAAACTTTTTGATTCGCTAAATTGTTACATGCAGCTTTGTGAAACGACTGTATCGTAATGCTACGGTCCAGAATCAACTTAAGAAAGAGTACAACCAAAACTTTAAAAAAAGTAGTTCAACAGCTTAAGTTTAACTTTGTTTCCACTTGTGCTGCAGGGTAGAATAATCCAGAAATGCGCTAAATATCGATCTCACACTTGAAAGATTTCACTATAGAAAGTTTTATGTTGTAGTACATATTGGTTCCCCTAGGTCATAAAGTCTTAGCTAAATGCCAAAAGTTTTATATGTTAAAAATTCAATGAAAAAGAAGAAGAGGTGTTATTTTTTGTTGGACATGAGATTATACATTCTCTCTGAAACCAGAAATCTTATTATAGTTTAGGTGTCTTGACATGAAAAGTCCTAGTATTACACAAAATCTACAAACATGTATTTTAAGAAAGTTCAATTATGTAACTTGGGGTTCAGATTTAAAAACTAAATTGGGAAGAAAGAGGAATTTGCCTGAATCGAAGGCTCGTTTGAATATTAAAAAATGAAAATATTTACTAAATCTCTATTTTTATTTTGGGAACTTTTATTTTAATTCATTAACACTTCATTTCCTATGATTCTATTTGGAATCATCAGCTTGCAATTTTTTTTTCTGATACTTATTTCTATGCATTTTATTAAATTATCAGTAAATGTTTCGACAAAGTTATTCTTTTCACTAAATGGAAGGATCATGTATTTTAAAGAATCAAATCATATTTGTTTTAGTTAAGTAAAAATATAAAGAAAATGGTATGCAAAAATTCATTATGAAACAATTTTATTAAATAAATTGGGTCGAATATAAATTGTTGTAATTTATTTTAAAAAGTATGAAAAAAATTTCTTAAATTTTAGTTAAAAAAATAAAAAAAAATGTATCACTGCTTTTTACTATTTCATTTTGGATGCATAATGAGTCTATTTCACAAATTTGCGATCTTTAGAATAAAAAATAAAAAAGTTGGGACTAAAAGGGTTATAAGAGACAACTTTCATTTTTTTAAATTCTTAAAATTCGATAAACATTTCTTAGTTTAATTCAAATTTAAAATACAGGGTTATTATAAAATAACGCTCGCTATATATTCGGAGTGGTCTGCAGCTTTAATGAATAATCCAAATTCAACAAAAATTGAGACACTTGCTAATCAAGAAGGGGGGAAACTAATGGTATCATAAAAAATAAACTCGTCCCTTTACCAGGGTTCTAAATTGCGAAGCGTAATTGGCCTTGTTAGCCATAATTTAACCCTGGAAAAGTAATTTGGAATTTTTTAAATTAGACTTTAGAAGATTTTCTATGATTCCATTATTTTTCCCTCTTCTTGATTAGTAAATATCTCAATTTTTGTTGTAATCGGATTATTCATTCAAGCTACAGACTACTCTGAATATAGCGATCGTTATTTTATAACCACCCTGTATTAACATGGTATCCCGTTGGTTTCTATAGTCGTATCAAAAATAAAGCATTTTGTTGATTATTTCCCTTTACTATTTCAGGGTTTTCTGACAAAGAAATCTCCGATGGGTGGTCGCACTAAACTCCGTATCTTAGGCACGTCCAAATGGACAGAGTGAGGATTAGCATGAGAATGGGAAAACACTTTGGAGGGAGGAAATGCTATGGTCCCTAAATGTTGGATTATGTGGGTATTTCGAAGGAGTTAAAAGGTTTTCCCTAACTCAAAGATAAATATATTTTTGAAAATGATGATAACTAGATACTAACTCAAATACAGGGAATTATTTATACAAGGCCGTTATTTAATGTATCTCAACATCTAAGTTTAGTGGAAAGATAATTTATCCATTTAAAAGAATAATTTTCTTTTAAAAAATTTAACCCTTTATGAAGTCATTTAACCCATTCACGGCAATAAAATAAGCTTTCTACTTAAATTAAAGTGAATTAATAAATAATTTAATAAATTAAAATTTAAGCAGACATATTATTAGATAAGTAGAGTCCAAAACAGTTTATGAAGGACACTTTAAGTTTCATGAAAAACGAATTTAAAAACTGTTGTTGTATTTTTAGAAAAGTTGGTGTCTCATATTATTCAGAAATGATGTAGTACTTTATTTTACTCACAAAATCGTCTTAAATTATTTAATTATTTAATCGTTTTATCGAAAAGTATTTATTAAATGGACATACACACTAAAAAAATCGAATAACCAAAATTGTTTTTATGTTTTGTTTTTTTGTTTTATAATTGTTTTAATTTCAATCTATTAAAATCTCCAATCCTTTTCTTTAAACCATGTACGAATTAGGAATATATATACTCCATTTCAGAAAATAGTTACAATGAGTTAACCGTCACTTGAAGAATACAGATCACGCATTTGAAAATCCCCTCTAACAAGTAGTGCAAGTTCAATAAAAAATACAATAAAAAACATAAATATTTAAATACATAATATACTTCTGCAATATTTGTAGTACACTCTTAAAACGAAAGAGCGATTTTAACTCAATCGGAGTTAATTTTCACTCCTTCAGTCTAGAAAATGCACTTCTCCTAGAGGAGTGGATCCTTTGTGTGTTCCGACAGGAAAAATCTCCGACAGGATAACTCCAAACGAGTGATTTTAACTCAGTCTGAGTTAATATTCACTCCTTACCAGTGTCGAAAATGCACTACTCCTACTGGAGTGGATTTCACTCTTTTGTTTTAAGAGTGTATATAAATGCATTGAAACCATTACCAAAGCAAGTAAAAACACTCTAAGTAATAAAGTTGGAATAAGCTGTATTGTAAAGTAAAGGATAAAAGAATTATCATGTTATATTTTTTTGAAATTTAATATTTAAATATTTTACTTAATTCTATAAATAAAAAGCAAAAATAATAATTTAGTTTCAGAGTTAAACTTTTAACTATATTTTGACTACATTTAACTTACTTTCTTAAGCTATATTTTGTTTCGTACTAGCTACAAAACTGCTTCAGTTTGCTATTTTAAAACATATCGCCAAGTAGTGAGCCATAAAAACAAAAGCAGTACAGGCACTTGGCCGACTCTTATCATGTTAGTTATTTTGGAGTATTTCAGAAATATTTCGTGAAAAAGGACATTATTCCTGCCGTATCTGGAAAATATTTGCGACACATCTGAAAATACAAGCAAGTATAAAGCAAAAAACGTGCTTCGTCAGGATAAATCTAAATTGTTTCATATAAGAAGGCCCATAAAGAAAGATATCTTTTCGAAGCAATGTTTTTTGAAAAAAATATATATATTTAACAATTTATTCAGCAAAATTGTTTTAATCGCAGGATTATTTATAAAAAATACGATTATTTATTTCAATGACATGGTTATTTATCAACCTAAGCCTAAATAACTAAACTGTGATTGATTTTGATTATTGGTAAATATAATTAGTAGAATTTAGGAGAAAGTATCATTCCTAGGGACTATTTATCCTATAAGGAAGTAAAATTACAAAATTTAATCGCGTTGAAAATTAAATCTTATTGGGTTTTCTTCAAACTCCTCGTACATAACTTATCATTTATTCCTCATTGTCGACTATTTTTTATTTCCACACAAAAAAAAAACGTTTTCTGTTTGTTAGGAAAAAAGAATCAATTTTCAATTGTCCTGAGAAAAAACTTTATTAAATATTAAATTACTTTTACGTTGTGTCCTTTTCCTTGACCTTATGACTTATGACTTTCTTGGTGGGGGGCAAGTTCGCCGAACACTGCGACCTTAGGTCTATTGTATTCAACCCCAGAAATGACACAATCACAAGAGACACACAAAGAAAAAGACGACACAAACACATTGACAAATAACAACATTTATTGACGGACACAGACATCCATTGACCTTACTTCTTACCACGAAAATATACCCCTACCTTTTTTTCGTTCAAACAGTGAAATTGATTACATTTTATATATATTTTAAAAATCCATTAATTGTTTCTAATATGATTCAAGTTAGAGCTATATAATTACTTTTTTTAATAAATACTTGCTTTTGAAACTGTCTCTGCAGGTTTATCCGAGTAATTTTACTAATTGTATTCTATTTTAAAAAAAAAGTTTAGAAAGGCAAGATCAGTATTCTGCAACTTGCTGACCATTCGACTGAAGTGGTTTCTCCACACCGAATTCAATAGCACTGGGGCCCGGATGGCCGAGTGGTTTGGACCATTACGCTGGGCAGTCAGCGCGCTGTAATTCGTTCGGGCTCGATTCCCACTTTAACGTTGGGTGTTCTTCCTTTCTCAGTGACTGCAAAAATTCTTTATGTGTCTGTCTTACTTGACGAAGGCTTATAAAAGGGGTCTCTGATCAAGCACACAAGCTGAAATATATATGTATCTACCCCATATTCCCCTCAAAAACATTACGTATATGAAAACTTGTTCCTAGTGAATTAATTGTAAAAATTATGAAAATTGTTATAAAATAAATGTTTAAGCAAAAATGATAAACTTTTAATTGAATGATATTGCCTTTCACCCCTTCTCAGACTTCTGTAAAAAAAAAAACATTCAATGGCAGTAACAGCATAAGTACGAATCAAATTTAAAATTTTCCGTATCCAAATGTATCTCGCATTAAGGCAAATATTTTTCTGTGGCAGCAACATAAATGAAGAGTACAAGGGAAAAACCACTTGATTTCGTAGAAGGCTTTCCTCAATATGCCTTTTTTTGCCAATGATAGCGAGAAATCGCCTAAACTGGTAAGAAGAAACCGGTTACTCGCTTTGTTTTTCTTACGCGGCACCCTGATTCACGTCAGAGATTAGTAGACACGAGTAACACGTTTGTACCGCAAATGAAGAACCTAAAGAAAAACCGGTTTCCTGTCACCAATGTCCGCCAAGCAGACACATAAGGTAAGACTAATAAAAAATCAAGTGGTTCTTCCCTGTACTCTTCAAATGCATATTGAACAAAGAAAAAAAGTTCAAATATTTAAATATATAGAGGAGTTATGACGTTTTTCCTCTCTTCTAAAAATTAAAAAGTGGTCTCTGAACTCCCCGATTCAATTATGCTGTGTTCAATTACGTCTTGTTTTTAATTGTTTACCTTCTGGGTTTTCATTTCTTAAGGCTGATGTCGGAACTGCGCATTTTGGGGGTTTCCAAGGGCATTTCAATCTGTTTCAACATGTGAATGCCTTTCAGAAACCCCTCAATCGCGACAGTAGATGAAGGAGCTATCCAGATGAAGCTACTGTAAGAAAAAAATAGCTTTTTACGAACTTCAAAAATAATTGCTTATACATATTTAACAGACAGCATCTTTTTATTACTATATCTGTATGCTGAAGACTAGCATTTATGTGCAATCGAAATAATGACGTAGGGGAAGGTGGGTTCCCTTGGACCTATTTTGACTTTTCAATTTTTAATTTCTTAATTACTTGCAAAAAGTGAATAAAAATATTTTTAATAAATACTTTATGTTGTTATATACGACATATATTTATTTTAACATGTTATTCAAATGATTTCAACTATTAAAAAAATAAATACAGAACAATGTTATTAGGACCAAGGTACACCACCGGCGGTGTACCTTGGTCCAACCGGTAGTGTACCTTGGACCAATTATTAACAGGTAGAGAGACTCGATTTACAGTCCGAAAACCAATATTTTTAGCCACATAAAATTCAAAAATACATTTTACAACCTACTCTTATTTCTAGCCAAGATTGTAGTAATTGTTATGTTAGGTCAATTGGCTTAGTAAGGGGTTTTATTGCCTTAGTTTTTTTTTAGTGCCCTTTGGCTTTTTCGGCTGCAATGCGATCTTTCTCAGGTGTATCCGTTAAAATGCAGCATAAAGTTAAACGTCATTTCATGCCATAGAAGAACATTTGGCTATCTTTCTGTCATAAAATTGAAAAAACAACTAAAATATTTTCCCCTATGTTTATACAACTAGGCCTAAACGTAAAAAGGATGTTCTGCTTAGATATTTATTATAAAAAACATATTTTTAGATGTGCAAGCAATAATTATTTACTATATTATATCAATATGGTTCAAATTTTATAGGCCTACCATAAATCTAAATAATTAACTACAGAGAAATTATTTATCACACCATATAAAAATTTCTTACAAATTTCTATTCTACATAATTTTACAAATCAGGGTTGCATATTGATAGCTTAAAATACTTAATTTTTCAAAGGAAAAAATTTACTTGAATTTTATAAAGGGTTTTCAACAATCTGAAGCACATAAGACCTTTAGTAGTGTACCTTGGACCAGTCCAAGGTACACCACTTGTATTAGGTTCGAGGTACACCACTTGGATATTAAAAACAAAATAGTTCATCACCATGTTAAGGTTAGACTTAACTTAATTTCAAGCGCACTGTTTTATAGCTAAAACTTTGCTTTATATTGCATAACCATCGTTTCTGAATAAACACTACATCTTTGAGTATAAAAATACACTAAAGTATCTGACAAAAATTTACTTTTGAACTGTGAATATAGTTTTTCGAAACCTCTTTAATAAATTGACCTTTTAAACAAACATATAGAACTTTACTGAGACCCCTGGTAGCAAATACTTTGACTGCATGTGGTGGTGTTTCAATATCTAAGCAAATTGAGCTAAAATCAGCATAGGTTCGAGGTACACATATGTCCAAGGTACACCACTTACCCCTATTGACAAAAAATGATTTTTCAATAAAATGGCCTGAATTTTTTGGTTTTCGCATAATTTCATCTGCGAATTTGGATTGGATTTGTTCATTATAACCCAAAAGTGTTTCTTGACTGTGTATTGGAAATATGTATTAATTTTAGTAATTTTTGATCAAAATGCACAATTCGTCAGTTATGTCACTGTTTCACGCAAGTATGTTATCCCATAGAACCAAATTTTCACCTCCGTTTTTGATTTTGTTAAAATATGCCTTGCTAAATATACATTATGTCTATTGTTGAAAAGCTTCGTAATTTCGAATACTGATAAATGACGAAGTTTGTTTCTTGTATTTTTGCATTTTGCAGTACAGTTAATTTTCTTTTTAAAAATCTACCTATAAGAATTCTGCAAGCATTATTGCTGATTGATTTTGTATCGTTTTCTGAAACAAAACAATATAAATAAACGAATATGATTTATAAAAATTTAAGGTAGACTTCATTGTCTAAAAAAGTTAAGCACTGATACAAATCTAGTCTGGCTAGTTCTTGTGTTTAATTAACCTGTCAAATTTCATTTTTATCGTTCCATTTAAAACTTTAATCAATCACCAGAATTAATTATAAAAACAAAATTTATAATATGTTTTTTTTTTATTTTCTTTATCTGGTTTTAAAAATATTTAACAAGGTATAAAAAATAATGTTAATAAATATATCTAAGTAACAAAGTAATTTTATTTTTAACTGCACCCATATCTACTCTTTAGAACAAGAATTAGAATTGTCTGATTATTAAAAGTGCATTAATAACTCTAGCTATATATATTCAGCATAAGTTTTTTTAAAAAATAAAACACCTTACTTTCTCATATTTATCCAAATGAACTAAATCCAAAAGATCTAAAAGATATGAAAATTAAGAACTGGAAGGCAAAGACCAAAGACAGGCGGCTTTGGAGTCGTATTGTAAGAGAGGCCATGGTCCAGCATGGACTGTAGTGCCGGGGAGTTAGTTAGAACTAAATCTCAATGAGCGTACAGTTTCAATTGGAACATGGTTGGTTACATGGAATCCGCTTGAAGAAGGATGACAGAAAGAGTTTCATCGTGGGACTTAGCAGGCCAGTAGACACTGAAGTAATTGAAATCTGCTGCACCGCCAAAACCCACTATGTAACTCGGCACGATATCCTCACTTCCTGCAAAATAATTGATTTTATTATTACATCAATACATCAATACAGAATCTAAAAATCCTTCCCTTCCCAAATTGTTGTGTTAATGATGATATATTTTATGTAACTGTTAGCTCGGCTCAGAAGATGAAGTCTGTGCAAATTAATCATTTTTGGGCAGTAGTTTATTCTTAAAGGAATGCATTTGCATTTTTAAATTATTTAGTAAATACATTTATTTATTAAATGCAAAGTTTAAAAAAGGTATCAAGTTGTTGATTCGATTTCATAGCTATTTTTTAAAAAACCAAGTAAACAATTTACAGAAACATCTTGATGTTTGTATTAAACATTGCCTTCCCAGATTTGCTTTCATATCTAAAATTATAAATACCAAAATTATTTACTAATATGTTTTTTTACGAAAATACTCTTTTGATTAATTTTTCTTTAATGATTTAAAGATTTGTTTTGAGGTACGATAAGTATTTTATACAAGTTTTAAAAAGTAGTTCTTCCCAAATTTTTCGGAAATACAACGAAAAAGCCATAATCTTAAAAATCCCAGTGTAGTTAAACAACAGATTTTGTTTTATGTGTTTTTTTCATACCTGGCAGTTTTCTATCACATTGGTTTTAGTGGTATTTCGAAAACTGTAAGAATAATTTTGATTGAAAAATGCAACAATAATCGAATAAAGTATTTGTTAAATAGCCTAACCAGAATTGTTTCTGTAATTACATTTTTAATTGTAAAAGCTTGATAAAAAATTAAATAAATCATATTTTGTTAAGTTTTTTTCTTTCAGAAAACCCATGAAAAATAAATCCGATAACTATTTGGGTAATTTTCATAGTCCAGTGTAGTTGAATAGCATACTGTGACAAAATGACAAATTACATTGAATGCGCCCTCTAGAAGGGAAGAGCATAGGCTCTATAGCCCATTACTCTACTCGCCAGAAGTGACACAGACACAAGAGACACGCATAGAAAGGACGATACAAACAAATAGACAATCCACATTTTTTGTGCTATAAATGCAATAAAAAAGCCCGTATCATATAATTGTAGGGAACAGATTATTTTAGCATTGTTTTTAATGCGAAATGCCTTTAAAATTAACTACTAAAAGAACTTTTTGCAAAGCTTGAAAAAAAAAACTAAAATAACCTTTTTTATGAACTCTAATATTGTATTAACCCTCATTCAACTTAATTTTTTATAGAAATAAATGACTGATACCTGTAATCAAAGGCTGAAAACTGATATTTCGATTTTCTTCTGTCGGACCAGGTCAATGTCGGAACTAGTTAACGTGTTAATTGTTTGTGAGGAGGTTTTAAAAAATTTCCCCAAATGTGTACGCCATGTCGCAAGAGGTTAAATCCCATTAAAAATAGTACATCCAAACAAAGTAAAATGCTATGCACGGATAAACATCGTACGTCAATAATATGCTTCTTCATTGTTTCTTTGTTATTAGCATAGTAACTAACATCTCCCAATGAATATTGTAAAATAAACTTCACTCAAATACTTAAGGCTACTTTAAAAAATGAGCTATGTCTTAAAAAAACTTTTAAAACCAACACTGTAGCAAGGTGAGGCGAAGAGATTTTTACAAATAAATAACTGAAATTCATTTAAATTCATGACTTGCAAAACAGTTAATCAAACTTACGTGATTTAACGTCGACTAATATTTATGCAAAATGCTATCGTTACAAAGGATTGTTTAAATTAAACACGTTAAGGCGAAAGCTAATTATGTGAAAAGCAATTTGTCTTAAGGTTGAGGTTATTTGTATGGATACGTTGTTACCATTCTTGTATTAACCTATATGTAACATATTAGATTAATGTGAATGGTTCTTATTGAAGTTTTTACTGAATAAATATTGTGTAAATTTATTTTGACACAGAGCCAGACCACAAAAATAGTTAATTATTTTCACCCTAAATTTCTTCTCTTTTTCTATTGGAAAGAAATTTTTAAATGAAAAAAGGCATCGACAAGTTTCTGTCCGTATCTTCCTTCCAAATTCGGTTCTATCCCTCGGATCTTCAAAACTCTTTTTTACTTAGAAAGTTATAACTTCAAATGCCCATCATTCATACGCTTTGTTCACAAGTCTGTACGTCCGGATGGACATTTATCGACTGTCAGTCGGCGAATCACCCGATGAATTAGCATTGAAGTTTCATTTTTAGGCATTCAATTCGCTGTTACCACATCAGCAATGTCATAAGAAAGTATATTTATTCATTAAAAAAAATATTTGAAGTAAAATCGTTTATGAATAAATCAGTTTGGAATGACGTGTATAATATAGCACATGTGAATATTTGATTGTCCCTACTTGTTTATTGCTTTTTGGACTTTTTGGGCTTTTAAAAGCTTAAATTACAAGTGGATGCAATGTTCAGTGATTTTCACAGTTTACACAATCCCACATTGAAGTTTTTTTGAGGTAGTTTTAAATTTCGATTAGTTAGTTAATAAACTTTTGAAAAAAGTTAATATTTTTGCTAAAATATGCTAAAAAATTACTTGGGTGACATAACAAAATCTTTACTAAAATTAATATCGATCTAAGCTTACCAAACTTAATTGACAAGCGGAAAAAATAACAATAAGAAAACTAATAATAATTGTTAGTTGGAAAACAAATGAAAAACTTATCAATATATCAATATAATGATTAACCTATAACCTTTCAAGCTACTTTTAAACATATTTGCAGCATATTTAGTTGACCACTATTCTTTTTAACTTCAAAATATTTGGTTACATTAAAACAAACAAAATAATCCATCAAATTGTTATTGCATTCCTTCCTGTTTACTGTGTTATTGCAGTTAACTAGTACTTGATCATCATTATGCATTGGATTTGAATGTTTTTAACTATGACATAATTTATAAGCTAAAAAGATAACCCTTCAAGTATTGTCATATCGTGACTATTTAGTATTCACATCTTTGGAAATCGCATACTTTATGCAAGAGGAGCACATCTTAAAAGTGCGTGATATCTCCCAGCCATTAAAGACACATTTAAATAAAATAAATTTACAAAGGATATAAGTAAATGCAAACAGCTTCATAAAAACTGTTATTGATTTTCGTTTTTCGATCCTTTTTCATTAATATCATTGTACCATCTGTTTTTAACAAAACGATGGCCGAAAGCTTTTGAGCTTAAAATTAAAGTATTCTTTAGAAGTGTATTCAAGTAATGGATTCAGCTTGAATCTTTAATCATCAAAAGATTGATGTATTTTCATGTTATACAGTAAAAAGGTTAAAGGCTTTTCCTTTTTCAATACCTTTTAAACGACCTTTAAATTAGATATTAAAAATACATCAAAGCGATTCAGATATTCAATTCTCAGAATCAGATCGTTTCTGCAGATTGGCCTTGGTAGTAGCATTTTAATTCTTATTTTCCTAAAATTTAAAGATGCTTGAAAAAATACATTTTACTAAATGTCTCAATAAAATCACTTCCATTGATGAAGATATATCAAAGAAGGAAGACCGAGATTTACAAAATAAGATGAAGAACAATAATGTATTTACATTTATTTTTAACATTGCCTTGATAAATGGAATTCCATTGTCTTCATCCGTTTTAATCGAAAATTCGAAAAGGCAAGAATTGTCTAAAAAAGTTAAGATTTGGTGTCATGGTTATTTTGCCTTGAAGACAATACTGTTTTTGTTTAGCATGACTTATATGTACCAATTTTTCCCAGCAACATCGACAAGGATCACAGTTTATGGTTTTACTACTTGTGGTTATATCATCAGTTTATTCTTTATGAGAAATCGGAAACAACTCCATAATTCAACAAGAAATCTTTGCCATCTATCCACAAGACTGGAACCAGAAAGGTATATCGGTGGTCAGAGCATTAAACTCCAAATTACGGCACATGTATTGGTCTTGGCGGCGTATATAATATTAATAGTTTTCTTCTTTTACTTCCAAGAGATGGACAGTTTTCGCCAGGTTATATACACTCCACCGTTAGTTCCAGATAAATTTAAAGAATTTTACTTGAATTTTATCATCCTATCAATCATAATTAGTTACTCATCAAGCGTATCTATCTGCGGCATCACCTTCATTTACTGTCGCAATCTGTACATAGTCTTGGGAAGGATGGTCCACAAATTCGGACATAGTCTTCAATCTAGACTAAATCATCGAATGCCGATCGGATCGCGATCGATCATCGACGACATGACCACCTTCAAAGACATCACTTTCGTCACCCACGAAGTTGACGACTCCTTTAACATGTGCGTGTTTTTTATGTACGTGTTCGTGATGTGCGGGTACTTCAACACCGTCAGCGTCTTGTTCACGGATGATCCGATGATGAGGACCCCTGCTTCTGTGGCCTATGTGACCTGGGTGTTTGCGATTTCCACCTTCATACTGATGGAACTGTCGTGCCGGGGCTCGTTCATCACAGATAGGGTGGAAGTACTCAAGAGAATTATGATCGGGTATTCGAATAAGATGGTGATTTCAGCCTCGTCCTGTGGGAAACAGTCGCTGGAATCTTTCAATTTCTTGTTTGAAATTGTCATGAAATCTAACGTGTCCGTCACTGGAGGTGGAATGTTCATCATCAACTACGGGCTTATATTGGCCGTCGCTGGCACTTTGGTGACTTATAGTGTTCTGATTCTTCAATTGGACCAGGATAAAAATCAATAGAACATTAAAATAAGCAATCAATTTCTAGCTTGAATTTGTTATAAAAACAAACGTTAGATATTTTTTCGATTTGTTTCAATAATTTATTCATAATCGAGAGTAGTCAATTCTAAAATCCACCTTCTATAAATAAAATAAATCTTATTAGATTGTTATTACAGAGTGATATTGACTCTAGCACTTTTGCGAATTATGCTGTCGTTTCACATGTCTTTTAATGATTTTAAAGCTAACTGTTTACAACTTTTATCTGTGTAATGTGTTTGTTTGTTTTTGTTGTGATTTCTTGTTTGTTTTATTTCCTAATTGTTTGTTCAATGTGCATTGTAATTATATTTTATATCTGTAGTGTGAATTTTAAACTAAATAAATAAATAAATTCTTCAATTGGATTTGAGTACAAGTAAGTAGATTAGTAGAATGAAGATTTCAATTTCTTATTCTAAACTAACATGAGCTCCAAAAGAGGCTAAAGGAAGTGGAAAGTTCACCATTAGCTTTACACAGATTTTAGTCATCGGTGGTACTTTAGTGACAGTTCATATTTTCTGTGTTTCGATAATTTATTCGAAATCGAGAGTAGTCAGTTATAAAATCATCCTTCAGAAAATAAATAAATCTTATTCCATTATTAATTTTATTTCTAATCAGGTTACTCTAGCCTAAGCACATGCTGTATTTAATTTAGCACTTCAAACTTAGTATAGTCTAGAAAGGGTTAGGAAAGACATCGTAATAACATCTATGAACATGTGGTCAGGTCTGTGAACATACAGTGTCCACGAATGTGCTAAGTACATGTTTCCTCATTGTGAAACACGTAATACATGTTATTTCCATATTTGAATCATGAATTAAAAAATTATGCTCTTCGTATCTAATTACACATAATTAAATAAGAATAGACCTTTTGCTAGCCTACCTAAGTTCTTTCTTAGCCACAGACATGATACACCCGTCTTAACTTCTCACTAAATCTTAAGTCTTTAATGAACAACAAAATGATTTAGCAGCTAAAAACATATTTATTTTTTGATTTTGTTATGCACGATGATTGCCAACGAAAATTTAATGACATAGACACTGTGTTTTTAATACAACCTATTGAATTCAATACAAGTTTTTGTTCATATTCACCCGCATTACTTTAGAAATTTGGGGACACGCATTGAATGGTTGGAAAAATAAATACGAATTTATAAAGAAAGATAAAAATTGTATTAATATTTTTCCAAAATATTTCTTTCTTTAATTCTCTAATTTAAAGAGTGAATTCATATCTAATAAGTTGGATACAAACTGCCAAAATCATGAAATTGAAGGTTGGGACATATCACGGCTGTGACATTTCGCACTATGTGTTCTAAAAAACAAAAGAAAAAGAAAATCTTGTATAATGTTTTCTGTCCTATACTCTATAAACTGTAATCCCATGTTTTCCTAAATTAATTTGTATCTACTGTTAAGGTGTCCGATTAGGTCTAGTTATCGGACCACAAAATTCTAATTCTGACTACAAAATTCCAATTTTGATAAGAATGACTTGAAAACTTCTAAATATATTTTAAAATAACCCTCTTGAACTGTAATTATTTTTTCAAAACACTTTATTTGTATTTAGTACATACACTCTTAAAACAAAAGAGTGAAATCCACTCCAGTAAGAGAAGTGCATTTTCGACGCCGGAAAGGAGTGAATATTAACTCAGACTGAGTTAAAATCACTCGCGTTTGGAGTGATCCTGTCGCAGGTTTAACATACAAAGGATCCACTCCTATAGGAGAAGTGCATTTTCTAGACTGGATGAGTGAAAATTAAGTCAGACCGAGTTAAAGTCGCTCGTTCGTTTTAAGAGTGTATATTATTATAAGTTATCATATAAAAAAATTTCAATGTTACCAAAAAAACTAAAACAGGAATCTAACAAAAAACATGACAGAAATCTAACTAAAAAACTCATTTGACTTTCTCTTTTGTCAAAGTTCTTGTCTCCTATTGTTCCATGTCTTCAATTTTTTCTATTGCAAGTATTTGCCTAGTTTGGTAAAAGAAACATTGGATTTCCAACCTAATATATCAATTTTATTTGAAAACGTTTTACTTGGTTTGTGAGTTCTTAATAAGTTCTGGTTATTTTCACACAAATATGGATATCTGCATAGTGGGAACATTTTTTCAAAAGAATTTTGTTTTTAAAAAAAATACTTTTTCTTGTGTTTTAATTATTTAAAATTAAAATGTGTATATTTATGACAGAAATTGTTACTAAAAACCACTCTCCATACAATTTTTAACTAAGTTCATAAAAAGTATCATTTATTTCTGACTAAACCTTTCATAAACCAAATTTCCTTAATATTTACCTGTGTATATTTCTTCGGCAATTTAACTACTATTTGAAACAGTTTAATTCATTTTTAAATCAGCAAATAAAAATAGCATACTCTGGGTGAAAAATTTAATTTGCACATAAAATGAAATTATGATTGTGAAAGATGTTTACAAGTAAAGAGAAATTAAAATACTGAGATATATTTCTGCGTAAATGGGGGTTTTATACTCCTAATATGAATTCTTGGGAGTATATCTGGTTAAACTATTTATATCTAATCACATTATTGATTCTCCCCAATATTACATTTTCAACATTTCCTGGATCTGGGCAGATACATATTTACTCTGTGAAGCCATGTATATACATTTCCGTAAATTTATAAATTACCTTTAGAAAATTTAATTACTTTAAAACTGATAAAGATATTATCTCAACGAGGCCGAGGCTTTAAAATAGTCTGAATGGGTGTCGAAAAAAAAGCGTGTACTGATGTAAAAGAAAGCAGGTAATAATGGATAAGTCATACAGAAATATCCACATCAATAACCAAGTTTTGGAAGAAAAAAAACTTTCGTATTAAACGGAGGAAGTAGACTAAAAGAGGTTAACTAAATATTTATTAATGCAAAAGTTCATAAAGATATTATTTGAAAGCGTTTGAGTTTCGAAAACTGAATAGTATATTAAATCTGGTTTCATACTAAGGGATCATGTCTTTCAGGGGGCTTATGTTCTCCTACTAACATATTAGATAGCTGATAAGGCGGTGCCATGAGTCCTGAAAACATTTAAACAACACGAAATACCAACTATATTGGCTATCTTTCTGGAGAGTAGTTGAACACTGAGGAGAATTACCATCTTCACTGTTGCACGCTTTTTCATCTCAACAGTAACAATAGTTTCTGATACAACAGTAACAATAGTTCTTGATACTTCTTAAATATTCATGATCGATTAATTTCAATTTAAAAGTTATCTTTACATACCAAAGAAATGGTAGATTCACACACACACATGTAAATTTAATAATAATTACTTAATCTAAACTGTAAAACATTTGGTGTAACCTTACTTTAAGGAACTTTAGGGTGAAATTTATGAGATATTTCTAAAGAATAACATTATATACATCAGCGTGTAATTTCCCTATCAATATTATGTAGTTTTACACCTAAAACTAACTTTGTCATGAATTAACACTTGATCTTGCAATCCCTCGATGCAAGACCGTCGCTTTACTTATCACCTATTCTACTTTATCTTAGTTTACTTTGTGCTCTCCCTACTTGGTTATAGGATAATATATGTTATTAACACCTTGCAGATGCACATAAAAGATAAAATGTCACATATTGAAGATATTAGATTCTGATTTCGTTATGACCTGATACTCGGTGGCTCGGCAGCTCATGGAGGGCCAATACCTAATGAGGCTACTTTAGATCACGGGGTCAACTGGGTCAAAGTTCTAGTCAGTTGGTCTGACTGACTCGAAAATTCCACTTTTTAGTTTTCCAGCTAGCTTGGTACGTGGCACTAACAAGCGCCACGGATGAGTGAAGTTATACACACAGCTAGTCCTCTGGTACTTGGTTTTATGACAAACATATTTATTTACAAGACACTAAATTTAAACTAGGCTATAATATATAGTCTATCTGCCACAACTTGGCATTCCAAATATTTTAATTGTGGAAGCGTCCACTTTGTAAAAATTGCCCGCTTAGGTGTCGAACTCGTCACTTTGACCAGGATTCTAAATTACGAGGCATTATTGGCTGTGTTAAAGCTACTAATGGAGGCTAGAAATAGGCAGTCGGAAACGATTACACTACACTTTGTAAAAAAGAAGAGAACCTAAAGGAGGTAGGGTTGCCAATCCCATGTATATGGTTAGCCTGCGGATTGTTGGGTTAGCTTTGTTATGGAACTAATGTGTCACACCAAAACTACGCATATGTTATTAGTAAAAGGATGGTTATAATTAATTGCTGAAGGTTGTCATTACTGGCACGTGCATTTAATTTCTATCTTGACTTGATCGTCAATAGATTTAAATTTGTAGTATTTATTATTTACCATATTCAGTATCACTTCGGGAAACGCTATAAGTTAAAAAATAGCTATGCAATAAGAGTGAAACCATGCAAGTTCGAACTGCCCTTGAGAAACTGTTTCTAAACTTTGAAGAAATATGCACCTGCAAAAGCAATGAATCGCCAAATATAGTAACTCTGGCTAAAACCAAAATATTCCTGACCCCTTTTCGTTTTACGAGTGGTAGTTTAGGCTCTTAAAAAACACGCGTATAGATGATAAGAAGTGGTAGAAGGACTATAACTATTAAAGTCGTTGTCTTGTGGCCAGTGCAATCATTGATAAAAAAACATTACAAAATATCAACATAAGTAGAAAGAGGTGGAATGACGCAGTTAAATAGTTACAAAAGAGTGAAGCACTGCACGGGCCTCATCCACAGATTTTTCCGTGTAGGGGATCTCCTGGGAACAGTTCAAGTCAATCTGTAGAGTGCAGCAGGTATTCAGGATTTAGCTGCGTGCGCGGACAGTGCCTGCATTCTAGGTAAATTCTCGATCCATATGGCAAGACCTTCATGCCTCTGAGGTACATCGTCCTCAGTTTGCTGATCGTGGTTGTGACTTCTCTGTCGTGGTTAAGCTCTGGAGGTTTTCCTTCGAGCTCTTGGGCAGAGCTATTGTTTTGCGACGGCATTGGCTTCTGAGGATGTTATAGTCAGGTAGGCTGGTTCGATGTTTCTCTCCTCCTTGGCCAGAGAATCGGCCTCTTCATTTCAGTTGAAGTCTACATGTGCAGGAGGGTATTTATCATTTAGGAGAGGTTCGTATTTTCTTTTGGTGGGCCATGAGAGCAGATTTGCAACTCGTAAAGACTACTAAGCCGTCGAATAAGTTGAGTAGTGTCCAAGTAAGCACAACTTAACCCTTCTGACATTAAATACTAAGAGTAGTAGATGATTTTCCTTCTAAAGTAAATGCTAAAGCCTCTTTGATAATATCAATTAACGAATATAAAAATATAAGAATTTGATTTATGTGTATTGAAAATTTCCAACAATTCATTTTTAAACTAATTATCCAATGCATGACTTTTTGATATTTCCTACATTACTTTTTTTTGTAAATACTTTGGTATAATTGAAGACTAAAACTTAGTTTACGTTTTGTCATCTAATTGAAGTATAAGAACACTATATGTTATCAGAGTTGAAATGATTGCAAGTATTAGGCTGTAATTAATCACAAACAAACCATAGCCGGTAACTTCTATCCGAGACTTCATGACAATTTCGAATAAATAATGGAACACATCCATTGTCGATTTCGGCGGAGAAGATCGGATAAACATGTCTGAGCACACTACCATCTCCCTCTTCAGGCCCTGAATTTGACTGGTGATGTGAGATCCATAGCGAGACATCTGAAAGACTGTTATAGTGGCACAAAGGAAATTGCAGAAGGTGTAAATTACTGTCGCGGGCGCCTGCAGATACGTGTGGCTCTTTTGTAACAAGACGCTGACTGTGTTGAAGAGCACGCACATAATTGTGGTGTACAGAAGCAAAACTAATATTCCAAAGGCGTCTTCGACTTCGCTTACCATAAGGGTGATGTTCTTGAAGAAACTGATGTCGTTGGAAATTACCGTGATAGTCCAAGGCACATTAGACATGCGTCCCTTGAGCTTCACTCTGTATGCATTGACTATATCTCCTATGGCCTTGTATATGTTCTTGCAAACCAAAAATATGAAACCCCCTGTCATCACACTTAAGAGGTAAGAAGAGTCTATGCAGAATAAAACCAAAGAAAGGTACTGAGCTTTCTCTTCTTGTGGTATTAAAGTCGAAAAATTAATCACTCTCAAAAAATAGCTGAAGCCATCGCTAAAGAAAAATATGCTCATAGTCGCACATAAAATTCCCATTACCAATGCAAACATAAATATTTGACACTTGATGTTCTTCCCTCCTACATTTACAACGGGGTTAGACGCGCACGCAAGGTTGCATAAAGTTTTCATAGACATATATAACGTCTTTCTCTTTAAGAAGATTATTATAGTTGATAAGTTTCCGCAAACCAAAACAGCATAAGCAAATATACGAACGGCAATAGAATCAAACAGTTGATAGAAAAAAGCTAAGCTGCATGATAACAATGTCAATTTAATTAGCAATAAAAAGTTGCACCAGGATTTTTTAATTTTACTAATGTCTCTTGAGTTAGGTTTTAGAATAGAAGATGTTAGAGGTAGTCCAAAGAGAAAGCTGAAGTTCAATAGTTCACTCAGGCCGTGCTTCTTTATCGATAGTATACGTTTGGGCTTTTTTACTTCTATCCAGCCGTAATGACTTCCGGAATATTTTTGTGCGTGTGAAAACTGCATGTTATCTGTACTGTATGTTAACGGTTATAACCAAGCTTTCGGTTCACTTTATAATACTAGGAGTTTTTTTAATAATAATCGACAGAGTATTGGAGTTTACCACGCTATTATTGTACACATGTATACTTATGAAGCTTGATGTAAGTGATGTCTTCAATTATAAATGTTTTTACTTGAAGGTGAGCTGAATATGGATATTTTCGAGGAAGCAATTTTCAGAAACGAGATGGTTCTTCTTTTTATGATTTTTCCTCCGAAATGAGCTGATTCATCTCTTTGATCAACAAAACCCACATCGGAATGGTTATTTCAAATCAATTTTGAAGAGCTATCCACAAAGTCCCCTACCATGAAAACAGTGTCGTTTTAATAATCGGATACTACTAAATAAATGGTAATTTAAAAATAGTGGTAAATTCCATCAGCTAAGGTGAGTGTACTTAAATAAATAATTGTGGACCTTGGACAATTTGTACTTGTTAACTGAGGGAAGTAAAGACAAATAAAGTTTACTTAAGTCAACCAGAAACAGAATTATTATCCTATTTCAAAAATGAAAACATGTCTAATGAATTAACCAGTATAAATAAATCAATGATTTATGCAAGTTATGAACAAATGTACCTTTTTTTCTGTAGTACTGCTCGAGTAAAATAATCAATCCCTATTAATATACCTACATAGCTAAACACGAAAGTCAATTTTCTAATTGTTGTTATTCCTATGTTTAATAGGATCATAAATCAAAAATGATAATAATGAGTTTTGTTTGTTTACTCAAATAACTAAAATATACTAGCATGCAATGCATACATATATTAGAAAGAAATATGCAAAAAGGCATTACTAATTCATATTCAGTTCTTCTTGGTAAACATTTTAAGTGCATCAATCTATTTAAATAACAATAACTCATATATCTAAAATATATTACGCTAACCGTGACTGTAATTCATGGAATAAAAAGTGTTAAATTGCGTGTTCTCTTATCGTTGGATATTGAATTCACCAAATATATTTCTGCACGCTACTTCTTCTTGATGACCATATTCCAGACTGTGTACTATTGTGTCGAAAAAAATAGTCAGTAGCTACTTTTTTTTAAATATCTTTGTCATTTTAACTTTTATTGTTTGGAAGGGTGACTGACCACCGATAATTTTGCCCACCCGCCAACTCTTCGTATTTAGCCGGCAATACCGTATTTTTATCTCTGAAATTCCATGTCATATACTCAAATTGCCCGATTCCGAAGTTTTCACCCAATTACAAGATTTGAGACAGATAGGGGAGAGCAGGGGAATCCCGCCACCTCGGGTAATGCCGCCACCCCTTGTATCTCGCCATCGGTGTGTGTGGGAGGGGGCTGTGAGCGCTGACCTGTAGCAGGAAACAAAGTAATTTGCTTTTGGCCGTGCGGTGAGTTGGAGTAAAGTTATTTGAAAAATACGGTTTTTAGTGATTTTCATCTAATCTTGAGCCTTCTGAAATTAAGCGATAAGTGACTGCTATCTCTAAGTTAGATAAATCAGTTATATATAATTTAAAAGAGTAATTATTTGGCTATTTTATCACGTCGTTAGTTTGTACGCTACGCTAACTACTTTCTTTAAACAAGCCGTCGATGCCATTATGTCTTACTGGGGTAATGCCGCCACATCACTCTGGGGTTATGCCGCCACATGCAAAAGGATGGCGGCATAATCCGTGAAATAGAAATTTCATATATTGGCCCTACAACCTATTAGTTTTCGTTAGAGATGTCACGTATCTGAAAAAGAATAACTGAACAGGTCAAATAGACCAACGAAACTTTAAAAAAAACCCTGCATAGTTAGTTGCACATAGAAAGTTAATAAACGAGCTGCATCCTGTACAACTTACCATTCCAAAGTTAATTAAACCTATTTTAGTTCTATATGTATTGCTTTATTATGTAATTTTCAATTATTCATAGATTATTTGCTTTGTTTGTTGATGTGGCGGCATAACCCCAGTGGTGTGGCGGCATTACCCCAGGTACCGGGGTAATCCCGCCACTGTGCGAGCTTTAGAAAAATGCAATTTTATTCAGTTTCTATTAAAGATTTAAATTTTAAAAAATCACTACAAGATAGGTTATGAACTGTAGTATGCTATGCTCATTACAATTTACATTAATTGCAATACAATTCTGCGTGAAAATTCAATTTCCCTTAAGGTGGCGCCATTCCCCTTCTCTCCCCTACTATTTACAACTAAGCCTTACCCAGGAATAGAACCCAGACAATATGCAGTCCAGAACATATCCGTTACACTACGGGATCGATAAAATATTGAAAAAAAATAGAAATAGCCTCGGGTAATTTCACAATTAATTGTGATGAAATACAAAAAATAAAGCCTACAATAGTTATTTAAACAACTAGTGCCGAAAATAATACTTTATAAAGAGAGTGGCTTTCATTTCACGAGACCGTAGATCGAGTGAAATAATGACAAGAGCTCAATAGAGCATTATTTGGCACGTGCTTGCTTACAACATTTTTATAATAACGTGCAAAAAAGTATTTCTACCAATGAGTGATTTTCATAACATCATTTAGTTTCCATGGCGATATTCGAAAATGCAAAGTAGTAAAAGAAAAATTGTAAAATAATTTTCTATTTTGAATCAAAATAGTATTTACAATTATGTTCAGGTTTCCTTAGAAGGAATGCTTCCCGGACAGCCTCCAAATGTAAATATTAATAGCCAACGGATCAAATGTTACTATAAATATACATGTTAAATAAAAGTATTGTTTGGCGTGAAATTTAAGTTCTTACTTTTGTCTTATTTAATTTCCTAAAATAATTTTTGTAGTACTTTTAGTTTCCGTGGAGATATTAGAAAATGCAAAAGAAATGAACCAATAGAAATAAGTGAGTTTTATGACATCTTTAGTTTCCATGGAGATATTCATGACATCATCTGCCTCCAAATGTAAATATTAATATCTACACTGGATCAAATGTTACTATAAATATGCATGTTAAATAAAAGTATTGTTTGGCTTGCAATTTTATGCTCTTACTTTTGTCTTATTTAATTACCTAAAATAATTTTCGTAGTACTTGTAGTTTCCATGGAGATATTAGAAAATGCAAAAGAAATGAACCATTAGAAATAAGTGAGTTTCATGATATCTTTAGTTTCCATGGAGATATTCATGACATCATCTGCCTCCGAATGTAAATATTAATAACTACACTGGATCAAATGTTACTATAAATATGCATGTTAAATAAAGTTATTGTTTGGAGTACAATTTATGTTCTTACTTTTGTCTTATTTAATTACCTAAATTAATTTTTGTAGTACTTGTATACTTTCCATATAGATATTAGAAAATGCAAAAGTAATGAAACGATAGAAAAAAGCGTGTTTCATGACATCATTTAGTTTCCATGGAGATATTCATGACATAATTTTGCTTTTATACCAATCAGATACTCTTATTTACTTTACCGCACTAGTGCCAAAAGTTCTACTTTCGTCACTGTCTGTGACGTAAGCACGTAAAGTGTCATTTTCGCAACGATTTATGAATGCATATGATATCTGCTCAGGTATTTGAAAAGAAAGCTTTGAATACTTGATATTTTTAAGTACATTTCATAATGCAGAAGAATTCATAGTTCTATTTTGGTTTTAATCTAATAAGTATTCTGTATTACTTTCAGTACGCAGGAATTTCCGAGTAATATGAGATAGAAATATCGTTTTCGAATTCTTAGAAGTAAAAGAGTTAAAGTTCGCATTTATGAGGAAAAGTTTAAGAGTAAAGGAACATACTTTTGGTCTTAAAATATATTCAAATCTTTCTATTTAGTGTCTAACGAAATATATATCAACAAAAAATATTCTGAATTAGGCCTTTTCCGATAAACTACACATTTCTGAGGAGTACTTCCTCTTTTTTGCAAAAATCAAAGAAACTGGGAGGATTCCCACCAAACATAGCTGTTATGATGCTTTAGCATGTCACTTCGAAACTGACATCAGGACATACAAAGAGCATTAATCCAAAGATTCGGGGCGAGAGAAATGAGCCTTACTCTTTGGAAATGTGTATCACCTGGTTCTACTTCTCCCATATTAGTTTGCATTGGTGCAGAGGGTAAGATTTGGGAACAATTAAAGATATTAATGAAAAAAATATGATAATGCCGTTTTTTAAAAAGTTGAGATTTTTGTGTTAATGAACATGAAATTCTCTTCTTTTATAGAAATTAAGTTTTCCCTTTATCACAACTTTTAAGTATATTTTTTTCCGTTTCAAGTACCGTTTTTAACAGCTCGTCGTGCAAACTAAAAACTTTTAAAGTTCATTTTCGCGTTTTCACCTTTTTGCGCTTAGCACTTAGCACACGTTCTACTACTAAGCTCTTAAATTGTAGTGGCTAGATCTTTTTATCATGATCTTTTGATTGCTGGGCCAGAGGGGAAAAAATAAAAATTCTTCTCCTTTATCTAAATGTAATACACAAGTAATATTAACTTTTGTTAGAGTTATTAAGCGTATCTACAAGCGTAGATGTTTTTGTACACGAATCTCTCCCAATTTTTCCACACATTTTACATGATACTTTAGATAATAATCCGTTGTTGATACGTGCGTGTTGATTTTATTCAAAAAGCATTATTGATAAAATTATTTATTTCCCTTCCAAAAAATAATACATCAAAGTGAAAAATGATATTTCTCAAAATAAGATGGAACAGATAATTTTCTCCTTATCGACTTAGTTAAAATACAAAAATAATGTTTTTCTCTATTCAATCACAATTCAATGATTTCTCTAGGCATTTGATTTCACTTTCAGTATACTTTAACTCGTTTTCTGGCATTGGACTAGAAAGCAATTTAATTGGTTTTCTTATCGCTTTCAAACCATCGTTTCTAAGTTAAAACGCACAAATAAACATATTGAAGGTTCTTTCATACAGCATATATTGAAAGGTTCGTTTCATGAGGAAAAAAGATCCAACCTGCCATTTTGACGTATTTTTAAGTAAATAAAAACGGTATTTTTCGGAAAGTGTTATGATTTTAGTAAATTACTAAATTGTTCATATTATTTATCTAACAGAAGTTTTATAAATGATTTAGCTTAATAAACATTATTTAAAAACATTTATCAAAACATTGCATATTTTTTATTTTTTATATCAAAGAGGCTAATTTAAATTATTTTAGATTAATTTAAATTATTTAGATTATTTAAATTATTAAGAGCTACATATGTTTTCCTTTAAAATCACAATTTTTGCTTTCACACTACGTTTATATCGTAAAAAGTGGAATTACTATAATCGTTCAGTCTATCTGTTTGTTTGTCGTCCGCCCTTTCATAGCATTAACAACATGTTTCACTTAAAAGTGCAGTAAAAAAACTGAAACACAATCAAACTAGGCTATATACCGAATTTCATTTTAAAAACATTGTAAATAGAAGTATATTTAAAAATCATAAATGCAAGTATATTTTTAATGTATTAATAGCAGTATATTTAATTGATAGATATAAAATTGTATTGATATAAAAAGGTAAAGTTTGAAAAATATACAAAGACTGATGTGTAATAGATTTATTTAAAACAAATTTAATTAATTTTTTTAATGTGGCGGTAATTATACAATTACCTATTTTAAATTCGTGAAATCGTTACATATTTTAAATTCGATCGTTATTCGTGAAATACCTACTTAATCTGCCCTCAAAAGTTCAAAGTTTTCAACATAGATTCCCGTTAATACAAGATGGTGCATGTCAGTTTCGTTTTCTTTCTTTTGTCATGTACTGTGCAAACTTCTTGTCTTCGGAAGTTCGAGAAATAGTATTGAGAGTTGCAGAGAATTGGGTGATGATTGTTTCAATGTCTCATGACCAACAGAGATGGTAATTATTCTAGATCTGCTGAATACTGAAATGTCAATTCTTTCTACACATAGCATGTTCTTTTGCATTAACAGCATCTTTCTTTTTTTAGCACATATATGTTATTATGGGCGTACTGTTCTCTGGTTCAGTTCTTTGGCGACTTTTCATGAGATTGAAAATTTAACTTAATGTCGCTATACTTATGGCGTTATATGAAATGTGAAGTGAGGAATGTGTTAGCATTTTCTGTGCCTGGAAATGTGACGCAAAAAATTAATAGCAATTTATTGCTTTAGTAGACGCAAACAATTAAAGCAATAAATTGAAGCCGGCCATGATATAATGGCTGTTGTTTTATCCTTAATGGTATAATTATAAAGGTTTTCTATACTTATGAACTGACGATTTTGTACATACCAATAATATTAGTGATGTTAACAAACAGTATTAAACAATAAATGAATTATACACAGATTATACATATTTTACAATCATTTATGTGCGCATAATGCATAAGGTATAATTGCAGTTGTTGTTAAAATGTGTTTTTTTTTTTGAATTTGAAACCTTTAAAAGGCTTCAAAAAATTTATTTAAAAAAGCACGTTATTGTTTTGCTAGAGTCATAGTATGCTTAGAGTTTTAAAATAAATCGGTAAAATTCGCTTTGCGTTAACTACTTTATTTTAAAAGTTTTGATTTATAATACAATGCTGATGCTCTCGGTTTTTTTTAAATATTTATTAATTGTAGATCTTTTAATTAAAAATAATGATAACAGAAAACAATACATTTAAAAAAGATAACTCCTTCCTCTACATAAAGAAATATACTCTATATCCATTTGTCAACTGGTAAAGAAATTACAAGGAATTACATCACACTTACCTAGCTAAAGAAAGATGCAGCTACAAACTGTGTCCGGTCAACACTTAACATGCAAAGCAACTATGGCGGTTATCCCGGTGTTTAACCCTTCATCTACAAGTGAATTACCCCGAGGTACTGACCGTACAAATAAAATAAAAAAACAAGTTAACCGGTAAATCTTTCAGCTAGGTCCACACCCAAAACTAAGTTCTACCTTGGGAGGAGTTAGCGTGGGGAAAGCAACTATTTAATTCGCGTGTCTTGTCGGGTCTGTAAACCAATTGAAGTGGCTCAGTTTTGGAATTTAAAAAAAAGTAAATCAATTAATGGGTCAGTCTTCGAGAAATCAAACAAAAAAGTTCAATTTTAACACGATCACCTCTGATTTTCAAACAACCGTCATGAACAACCTCACTTGACCTTCTTAGTTAAGATATTATTGTTAAAGAAATATATTAAATTGGTTAAGAAGTTATGAATTTTCAAAAACTTCTAAAGTCGCTTATTTATGAAAGCTTGATGAGTTTAAAAAAACCTTTTAAAATGTGTTCTATCAGGTATATTAGAAGATTTGTTAGGAAAATTGGGAAAGAAAGTTGCATTATAACTCTAACATTATGTTCCGATACTTTAAAAAGTCTTATTTCGATGCGCTAAAGTTTTTCAACAAATCACATTTGCCTGTAGCATTTATAGTCATATGCCACCTTACTACAAAGCTGTATGCCAGAAAGTTGGCCATTACCTCCATATAGATCACTGTCACAGAACTAAAGCGACATTTAAGACAATTGAAATATAACTTAAATTTTCGAAACCTTTTAACTTTTTTCGATATTTACCAATAAGCGTGTTTGAGGTCTTGAGTGGCTCTACAGTGGCAACATATAGGCTGAATTAATTAAATTCCTTTTCGAGCCACAATTAGTGAATTAATGTCACGTGGGAACATAGTACCAATCAAATGATAAGCAGGAGTGAAAGTTCGAAGTTACTACTTCACTTGAAACAAGCCCATTGTGGGCTTCAAAAGCATTCGAACAAACAACCCAGAGTAAAATAGTTTTTTAAAAAAAGGGTGAATGATAAAACGGCCTGGCAGATTATATTGGCTAACCACCCCTGAGAAACCAAACAACAAAGTATACATTTACTGAGTAGGGTTGGGTAGGAATGATACACATATATTCCGGCTTGTGTGCTTGATCAGATACCCGCTTATAAACCGTCGTCAAGTAGGACAGACACAGAAAGAATTTTTACTGTCACAGAGAGAGAAATTACACCCAGGACGAAGGCGGGAATCGAACCCGCACCCGAAACAGTTCGCAGACTGTTAGCGGTAGCAGCTATCTTTACCACTCGGCCAACCGGGCCCCATTTACTGAGTTATACAGGTCTAAACAAGCAGCCAGGAAATAATCAGCTGATAGCTTTGCCATTTTCTTTCCAACACTACCACAATGTTTTCTTACAAAGAGAAACTCGTCAGGAGAATTCATACAAATAAAAACCGTTAAACCCAATACTTGGTAGATTGAGCTAACACCACCAAAACCAGTATATATGTGGACAATTTGTTTGTTGTCTGTGGATCGAAGTATTTTTCCCAGAAACCTCGTACCTGGGATAAAAAGAAAGTTATCGGATACTGGCACCGTGGAATTTCCGCACTAGTAAACCGATTCCGAGTCAATGATTGCTTCCAACCCTTTGGATTTGTGGACAAATATGTATTTCTATCCATTTGAAAACATGTACATGGTGGTACAGCTGGGAAAAGAACGATCCACCCCTCGTTCCACGGCTGCTATTGATCAGAGAATTTTGTAGAAGGTGTTATTTTACAGGAAATAGGAACTGACACCGAAAATGATATAAGGGGTCGTTACTTATTAAAATGAGTGCCAATTGTGAAATTTCCCTTTATAGAATTTCTGTTGCCAGTTCTCAATTTCTAACGCTATTTCCTGAAAATTGACGCCTTTCACAAAATTTCCTGATAAATAGCAGCCGGCTAACGAGACGTGAAATGTTCTTGATATTTTCCCTGCTGTACATATACTTGGGGTCAACGTGCGTAAATATTATTTCTCAAATCTTTTTAATGACATCACCAAGTACTTTCTTATCAGTTCTTCCAAGTATCTTATTCAATTGTTGTTGAAATCACAAAATAAAAACAGTTTGTAGTTATTTTTATAATCCCACATTTTATCAAATACATCATCAAAATAAGTTAATATATAATTAAAAATGCTTTTAAAACATTACAAAAAATACTTGTAGCTTTATCTTTATTATAATTAACATACTTGCTTACCTTCTCCCCTTACTCTTCTCCTCTCTGTCTCTCAATTTATGCTATGTTTTAATTGTTATTTATTATTTGTTCAAAAGCAATGTATTTTTATTACTTTTCCTTCCTCTTTTCCCATTCACCTTCTTTTTCATTCTTGCTTTTTCTAGTTATTATTTATTTATCTCTCTCTCTCTCCTCTCTCTCTCTCTCTCTCTCTGTAGCTTTTTCCTTTTTTTCTCACAGGTCAAGTGTCGTATGTTCTGTAATTCCTTGGAGACTATATCCTTTCTCAGTTCTCTATTCATCTTCTACTACTGAGGACAAGCTATGTCAAAAAGTAACCTCCACTCTCTTAAGAATCTTGCTTTTACACAAATTATTATGATTTGAGCAATACTCCTTGTATTATTTTTTTTTATCTAAAATAGTTCCTTAGAATAATTTTTAAAAAAGTTGTTGTTTTTAAGAACAAGTGCTTCTGGGACAATAATAATAAAAAATATATAGTGGGCCTTTTAACTAAAATATATTAGTCCCATAATGTTCATAAAGGAGAAAAAAAGTATCAGCTTGTTATAAAAGTGCAAGATTTAACATCCATAAAATTATATTATTTTATGGGCTGGGATTGCTATTTTGATGCTTAGGAATTAAATGTCATTTTAGAAATGAAACCAAAATTAAAAATCTTATTTTTTGTCCAGTAGTAATTCAAATCCCATACATTTTAGGAATATTATTTCATAGAAGATTATTTTAGCACATATTTAAATGTCCTCTAGGTTCGGAATTCGGTGGACTTCATAAAACCATTATTGCCCAAAAATATCTGATATTTAAAGAATTTTAACTCTTAAATGTTTCTCCGTAACGATTAGGAATACTTTTTTTTTCTGAATATGTACTTTTGTAGTTAGTGTAAGAACAATGTAAGCTAAAGTCGGAGAGATTATTTATTGAATTTTGTAAAAATTTGGTTTTTCCATGATATTTCAAACTTTTTAACTATATTAGACAGCATTACCAACCCTATAAATCATTAATAAAAACATTATGTGCTTTAATTAATTAATTTAAGTAAGTTTTACACTATTCTGCCAACAAACGTTTTAAATATTTTTGTTTTATATTTTATTCAAATTATATTTTATTCAAAACAACAACGAAAAGTCATAATTTTAGTGATGTTCTGGCGCAATATTTGTAATTTGTCGCGACATGTTCTTTTAAGGGCTTTTTTTAGTTAAGGAGTCAATAAAAATTGATAAAAAAAAACTTTATATAGTAATATTTAAGGGTAAATTTAAAAATAAAAGATTAGTATATTAAAAAAGAAAATATTGGTTAAAAAAAACTATGAAACTATACAAAAAATAAACAACAAAAATATATAAATAATACAAAACTATTATTATTATTTTTTTGTAATAAAAAATAAGCTTTTGTCGAATATTAGTTTCTATGATGCAAAATTTCTTCATTTAGCATATTCCACTAAATTAATACATGCATTTTTCATTAAAAAATCTGATATAATTATTTTTATTTTAAAAGCTGTCGGTATTCTTCTTAAATGGTTTGAACGCTATCTTAATCAATAAAAATTAGTAACTAGATATTACTTGCCTGGTTAAGCATAGTAAAGCATTTTCCGAAAATTCGCTACACTTAATTAAGTACCATCTAAGAAACATACTTAAAGCATTTTTTTTTTAAATTTAAAAAATCATAATTGAATTTTAGAAAATTCTGATATAACCTCAATTTATAAAAAAAACGGTCAATGTCTACTACTCTTAATCCTGTCACGATTAATTGTACTCAAAAGATAATTACCCGTTAATGGTTAGAATAATCAGCATCAATTGCCAGACAGCATCAAAATCAACAGCAAGAATAATAAGGATGAAAAGCCTCACGCATGGCGAGTTAATGTTGCTGAAACATGGCAATTAGCCCGATAAACCATGAAACTTATATCGTCTTATTAAAAAAATTAAAACCCACTAATTAAAAAGTTGTCGCTTGTCTTATCTTGGTTCTTCTATTTTTGCCCAAGAAATAATTAGATCGTGTATGGCCCGTGGGTCTTTCGGCTTAGGATGTTGCAGAAAAGAACTGTCTGGGATTTTACCTATTTTATTACCAGTTGTTCTATTTTATAAGACTTAATATATTCGTGTTTATTGTCGATATAATAAAGAAACATCAGTCAATAAAAGGATGGTAAATTTAAATTACGCTCAACTAACGATAGGCGGACATCACATAGTAAAAAAAAATCCTTCACTAACATCAATTTCCACGTTCACCATCATTGTGTTATGGATCAATTGTTGTTATCGCCCCACGCTACTAATTTATACATGATGTAAAATTTCACTGGCAGTGATTAGATACAAGATTTTTTTCTGTTTAAAAGCTTTTGGAGTAGGGTGTTCAGGTTTGACTATGCAAGTAAATTCACTAAAAAAACATTTCAACACTGTGATGTAAAAAATAACAGCAAAATATGTTGTAATTTTACAGAAATTTTAACCGTGCACATTTGGCATCCACTGCAACCTGAACTGGTTTATAACTCAATAACTCTGAAATATTTACCCTATTCTTGCCTTTATTCAAATAACCTATTGATTGGCCGTTCTCCGCCAACATATTTGGTTTCTCTCGAGTGTTCAATAGTCCAAATTCCATATAAATGAACGAAAACTGCATAAATTATGCAACACAAACAACAGAATACATTTCTTAACGTGGGCGGGTACTCCAGAGGGAAAGAAGTGGGTGAGATAAATCCAAGATCCATGTCTTATTTGGGACTGGATATTGGCTCATCAGAGGACAAACTAGGAATCATAACTACCGTATAGTCTAGTCGCAGAATTTAACAATAATATTGTTAGCACTAACATATATAAGATACGTCTTTCTTAAATTTGACCTTTACTTTCCGGATCAATTAAACAAAAATAAGAAAAACTTTATTGCAGGGGTGATTTTTTTTTTCAGATTATAGCTGTATTTCTAGGTTTTTTTCCATCCCTTTCCGACCGAGCTACCACAATCATGCATGTAGAAAAGAAATTGTTCAAGCTCTTCAAAAACATCGATATCAAAGCAGCTGACTTGTACCATTCGTTATATGTATTAAAAAATGACTTTGTTTTTATTGAGATTCTGGCCTTGATGCTGTTTAACGACAGCTGACCGACGGTCGTAAAGGGTTATTGAAGGAACCATTATAAGTTTCTCTTAAATAAAAGTCGTAGGAAGTTAACAATAACGTCATCTAATCTTGTAAAAGAGAAAGACTAAAAAAGCCATTGTTACTAACAATCTTCAAGTATTTAAAAAGAAAACATATAAATATTTGTTCTTTCAAATAAGAACACAACAATCGAATACATGTTTTCTTTAAATAACGCAGTCGTTTAAAACTTTTATATTAAAATACTATCAAGTCTTTGTCTTTCTTTTATACTGCGTTCTTCTCTAGTTAATGACATGTTACCTACTTTTCAGATACTCATAATCATGTAATGACTGTTTTACTTTGTATATAATGAAGTGTCAGATTTAACGCTGAAGAAGGGAGGTTGGATATTATTTCACCCTCTTAAATGGGTGTTAAAAAAAAGTGACAATATAGATTCCAATTTTGGCTTAATTAAGTTTTTCATATGCAAAAACAATTGAATAATAAATGATAAAAGTGAAAACAAATTCTTGCATTCTAAAAAGATTTTAAATCCTTAATCACAATGTTTGCAACTTATCTAATCTAAAAATTAAGTTAAATTTAATTAAATCGCATTCAAACCAACTCAAAACTATTGTTTCAATTGCGAAAAGGGATAATGAAACAAGTAATTAAAACCTGAAATTATTAAACGGAGAGTTATTTCAATTTCAATTAATTAACTCCTAATTATCTGTAATTAAGGTTAATTTCACGGACCCCGTTTGTCGAATACATGTCCCTGTCAATCCCACGTAATGGCTTGAAGGAAGTGAGCAATGGTTTTGCTTTCACAGAACAATTAAGTTAAATTACACAAAAGTTTATACTTAATGGATAAGTGATTTAGTAAAATTAAAATTGACATAATGGTTTTGTAAGATTAAAATAACGTGACACTAAAGGCACACGAAGGCTATGGAGAACAGGCCCTGTAATTTTAAACCACAATCATATGACAAGACCAACACCTATGCTGGCGGCACCTGGGCACATCCTGGACTGACAATGAGATGGCCTTCTATAGTTTGCACTGTTACAGAAATTAAATAACAGGGGCATACGTGCTCATTAAATCTAAATAAACAATTCTTACAGCATAGCATAGATGTGGCAACGCTGGAAACGCTCTACCTATCCATCAACCTAACCAGCGTGTATGACACACGCAAAATCAATTGGTTCCCACTCAAATGTTAATCTAGTCACTGGACGACGTTTCTAAACTATGAGGCGTGCATAGAGAGATTGCAACCAATTTGTTATTTTGGAGGTTGCAACCAATTGGTGGCCAAAAATTTTGGTTTTGAAGTGGCAAAAGGTAAACCGAAATTCCGCATTCTAAAAATTGAAAATCTCTTTTTAAAAATGCTGTAATATATTATGAAAATTCTAGGAGTTTCGAGAAAAATGCGTAAATTGTTTAGCAAATGACTAATATGTTTATGCTTCACATTTATGGATGTAAAAAGAATTTTAAAATATTCTTCTTTTCTTTGCTAATCACATGAATCTATTTGCAGAATCTTATGAACATATAACATATAGCTTTGAAATTTATCAAAAAATAATAGAGCATACAATGAAGTAAAATATTTTAAAAATTCACAAAATAAAATTTTTCCTTTAAAACATTTCATAATAATGGAAATCTTCTAATATTAACATAACGAAATAAGCTAACTATAATACGAAGGGAATACTTTTTTTAAGAATTTTAATAATTTATTTTTTAAGTAAAGTTCCTCGATACCATTTTCGTCCAAGAAAAATAAATGCTTCAGATTTTAAAGATTAAGTTACATGAATTGACAGACTGTCTCTCATTGAATGCAAAATAATTTTTTTACGAAATGAGATTGCTAGTTGATAAAACCTATTTATTTTCATAAAATTATTTATTTTAACTGATATTCTAACATTAAAAAGGTATTAAAATTACCTCTTATTATTTCAATCTTATTATTTATTCGAAGAGTTTTATAAAAATTGTGCAATAATTCATTTTGACTTTTTGATTTCTTTTTACAACCGTAAAGCGTTTTTCAATCAAGTTTTTCGGCTTAATATTAGGCGATGGAAACATAATTTAAATTATTAAGGTAGAGGTGTTTTTAAGAAAATTTGTTTTGTAACTTTGATGACAAAAATTGTAATGCGTAATTTGCGTACGTCATTCAGCAACAAAACCCGAAAGCAATTTAATTAAACACAATTAACTTAACAAAATCGTCGACTTAATGAAAATTCAAGTTAGTTCTTTTCTCTATAGGTTTGTATATAATTGAGTCCATCTGCCTAGAAATAATATACCTGAATGTCTGACGTTATTTATAATCATTTTTAAGTTTATGTATATATGTTGCAGTAGAGTATAAAGGTGCCGTCTGTGCTCAAGGTTTTAAGTGCATATTTTTAAACAGTAATTTTGTTTCATAAAATAGCATATATATGCATTCTCAATAGTAAAAATAATTTCGAAACTGTTAATATTTCTTAAATACTCATGAACGATAAATTTCAGTTTAAAAATTATATTTACATACCAAAGAAATGATAGATTCTTGTAAATTTAATAATAATAATTACTTAATCTCAACTATAAACATTTGGAGTCACCTTTCTTTCAGAAACTTTAGAGTGAAAGTTATGAGATAGTCACAGGTGCTGAGAAGTGGTGGGAGGACTATAAAAATTATTGTTGTTAAGTGACCTGTTCAATAATAGACTTAAAGAAAACATTTAAAAATATAAACATAAGTAGGGAGAGGTGGGATGACACAGTTAAATAGTTACAAAAGCGTGGAGCACTGCACGGGAAACATCCACAGATTTGTCCGTATAAGGGGTCTCTCGGGAACAGTTCAAGTCAATCTTGAAGAGTGCTGCAGGTATTCAGGATTTAGCTGCGCGGACAGACAGTGCCTGCATTCTAGGTAAATTCTCGATCCATCTGGCAAGACCTTCATGCCTCTGAGGTACATCGTCCTCAGTTTGATGATCGTGGTAGTGACTTCTCTGTCGTGGTTAAGCTCTGGAGGAGAAGTTTTCCTTCGAGCTCTTGGGCAGAGCTATTGTTTTGCGACGGCATTGGCTTCTGAGGATGTTATAGTCAGGTAGGCTGGTTCGATGTTTCTCGCCTCCTTGGCCAGAGAATCGACCTCTTCATTTCCCTTGAAGTCCACATGTGCAGGAGGGTATTTATCTTTTGGGAGAGGCTCCTATTTCCCTATGGAGGGCCATGAGAGCAGATTTGCAATCCGTTAAGACTACTAAGCCGTCAGATAGTTTGAGTAGTGTCCAAGTAAGCACAACTCAAACCTTCTGACATTAAATGCTAATAGTCGCAGATGATTTTCCTTCTAAGATAAATGCTAAAGCCTCTTTGATAATATTAATTAAACATTATAAATATATATGACATTTATTTATGTGTATTGAAAATCTCCAACAATTCATTTCATTTATCCATTGCGTGACTTTTTGATCTTTCCTAAATTAGTTTTCGTAAATAATTTTATATAATTAAAGAATAACAAAACTTTATTTAATTTTTATTATCTAATTGGAGTATAAGAACACTGTATGTTATCATAGTTGAAACGATTGCAAGTATTAGGCTGTAATTAATCACAAACAAACCATTGGCGGTAACTTCTATCTGAGACTTCATGACAATTTCGAATAAATAATGGAACACGTCCATTGTTGATTTCGGTGGAGCAGATCTGATAAACTTGTCTGAGCACACTACCATCTCCCTCTTCAGGCCCTGAATTTGACTGACGATGTGGGATCCGTAGCGAGACATCTGAAAGACTGTTATAGTGGCAGTAAGGAAATTGCAGAAGGTGTAAATTACAGTAGCGGGCGCCTTAAGAAATTTGTGGCTCTGTTGTAACAAGACACTGACTGTGTTGAAGAGCACGCACATAATTGTGGTGTACAAAAGCAAAACTAATATTCCAAAAGCGTCTTCGACTTTGCTTACCATAAGGGTGATGTTTTTGAAGAAGCTGATGTCGTTGGACATTGCTGTGATGGTCCAAGGTACATTTGACATTAAGCGTTCCTTTAGCTTCACTCTGTATGCATTGACGATATCTCCTATGGCCTTAAATATGTTCTTGCAAATCAAAAATATGAAACCTCCTGTTATCACACAGAAGAGGTAAGTGAATTCCATACAGAATAAAACCAAAGAAAGGTACTGAGCTTTCTCTTCTTGTGGTACTAAAGTCGGAAAATAAATCACTCTCAAAAAATATCTGAAGCCATTGCGATATAAGAATATGCTCATAGTAGTACATAAAATTACCATTGGCAATGCAAACATAAATATTTGACATTTGATGTTTTTCCCTCCTACGTTTACAACGGGGTTAGAAGCGTACGCTAGGTTGCATAAAGTTTTCATAGAGATATATAACTTCTTTCTTTTAAAGAAGATTAGTATAGTTGATAAGTTTCCGCAAACCCAAACTGTATAAACAAATGTACAAATGGCAATAGAATCAAACAGTTGATAGAAAAATGCTAAGCTGCATGATAACAATATCAATTTAATAAGCAATAAAAAGTAGCACCAGGATTTTTTAATTTTACTAATGTCTCTTGATTTAGGTTTTAGAATAGAAGATGCTAGAGGCAGTCCAAAGAGAATGCTGAAGTTTAACAGTTCACTCAGGCCGTGCTTCTTTATCGATATCACACGTTTGGGCCTTTTTATTTCCATCCAGCCAGAATGATTCACGGAATATTTTTTTGCGGAATATAACCGCATGTTATCAGTACTATATAACAAGAGTTAAAACCAAGTTTCCGTTTTACTTTATACTACTTATTTAATAATAATAGACAGCGTATTGCAGTTTACCACGCTATTATTGTACACTTATATACTTATAAAGCTTGATGTAAATGATGTCTTCAATTAAAAATGTTTTTACTTGAAGTTGAGTTGAATATGGATATTTTCGAGGAGGTAATTTTCAGAAACGTGTTGGTTCTTCTTTTTATGATTCTTCATCCAAAATAAGCTGCTTCATCCCTTAGATCAACAAAACTCATACCAAAAAGGTTATTTCAAATCAATTTTGAAGAACTATCCACAAAGTTCCCCAACGTGAAAAAATTTTATCATTTTAATAAACAGAAACTAATAAAGGAAATATAGTAATGTAAAAATAGTGATGAATTACATCAACTAAGGTGAGTGTAATCGAATAAATAACTGTAGTACAATTTTTACTTATAATCTTAAGGTGTACGTACACACTTGAACTTTTTTTTCTTAATATTTCTCTTAAAAATCCCATATTTTTATATTTGATATAAATCATAGGTGCATGAGGGTGCGCGCAAAAATATTTGAAAAAAATTAAAATGATAATTAATTAATTAGCATTTTATGCATTAATTAGCATGTTTTTTAAACACTCATAACTCAAGAACCAATTAACTTAGACCTATAAAATTACCATGCAAATTAATCACCAATTCCTTCTGAAGGGCATGAACCTCAAATCAAGTTTGTGGCCCTTTTAGTTTTTTAATAATAATTTTTTATATTAAGAAACGTGAAAAAAAATCTAAATTTTTAGAAAAAAGTAACTTTGACATGCAATAAAAAATTTATTTAAAAACCAAATCTTTTTTTTGGAGGTTCAGGCCCTTCCCCAACTTATTCTACATGTAAATAAACAATTCGTTTGACAAAATGTTAATTTTAACTTCAGTTATCACGGTTTGAACAAAGTAACACATGAGTAAAATGAAGTTTTGAGAAAATTGAGTTTAAAGGTTGCAAAAGCTAACTGACTTTCATGGTTTAATCATTAGAAAAACCTCTGTAACTTTTTATTATAGTGGAGTACCAGTACAAACTTTACATCATTTTAAAGAAGAAGAATTGGAGAATCCAATTTACTTAAAAACAAAAAATGTCAAATTTGGCTAATTTTGGCCTTTCCAAGTGTGTATGTATACCTTAAGGAAGTAAAGACAAATAAAGTTTACAAGTCAAACAGAGACAGAATTATTATCCTATTTCAAAAATGAAAATATGAGTTATTCTATTGAATATAGTATAAATAAATCAATGATTTATGCAAGTTATGAACACGTGTACCTTCTTTTCTGTAGTACTGCTCGGATAAAACAAGCAATCAATATTAATGTACCTACGTAGCTAATTCGAAAGTCAATTTCCTAATTATTGTTATTCCTATGTTCAATAAGATCATAAATATAAAATGATTATAATGAACTTTTGTTAAAATATACTTAGACATTATTGGCCAAAATATCAAGCAATCCATACATTTTTTGAAAGAAATATTCAAAAAGGCTTTACTTATTCATGTTCAGTTCTTCTTGGTAAACATTGTAAGTGCATCAATCTATTTCAATAACAATAACTCATGCATCTAAAATATTTACCGCTAACCTTGATTTTAATTCATTGAATAAAAAGTGTTTAATTGCGTGTTCACTTCGTTGGATATTGAATTCACCAAATATATTTCTACACGTTACTTTTTTTAATGACCGTATTCTAGAAAGTGTACTATTATGTGGGAAAAAATAGCCATTAGCTACTTTTTTTTAAATAATATTTTTCCATTTTCTCTTTAATTGTTTGGGAGGGTGACCACTGATACTCTTGCAGGCCTGCCATCTCTTTAGGATTATAACCCAGACAATGCAGTCCAGAATATATCCGTTACACTACGGGGGCGATAAAAAAATTAAACTAAAACTTCCGAAAATAGCCTCAGGTATAATTTTATAATTAATTGATAAAATACAAAAAGTAAAACCGCCCTCTTTAAAATCTATTGTTATAATTAAAACTTAATAATTAAGCAGCAGCATTCTCTTCGAAATTTGTTTTATTTTGCTGTTATGGCGCTTCTCATACCCGGTGAAAAATACAAAGAAAAGAAATACGTATGTCAATGTTGCGATTTCAATATTAATGCATTAGCTGTGTTTCACTGATCATACTTCATAGGGTTTGCTTTGGTGTTTCTTGAGAAAGAGGGGGGGGGGGGGGGGCTCAGGTCTTCGAAAATAAAACTTTGAATACTTAATATTCTTAAGTACAACTTATAATGTAGAAGATTCATAGTTCTAGCTTGGTTTTAATCTAACATGTATTCTTTAACACTCTCTGTACGCAGGATTTTTTGTTTCGGCCTAATATGTGATAGTAATATCATTATCGAATTCTTAGTTGTATGGCCACCTGGGCAGTTTTAGAAGTAAAAGTGTTAAAGTTCGTTCATGGAGGGAAAGTTTAAGAGCAAATGCACATACTTTTGGTCTTAAAATATTTTTAAATCCTACTATTTGTTGCTTAACGAAATATATATCAACACAAAAAAAAACTGTCTTATGCCTATTCCATTAAACGAAAAGTTTCTGAGGAGAACTCCCTGAGTTTTGGGAAAAACCAAAGAAACTGGGAGTATTCTCTCCATATAAACATAGCTGTTATGAAGGTTTAGCATGTCACTTCGGAACTGACATCAGGACATACAAAGAGCCTTACATACAGAAATTCAGGGCGAGAGAAATGAGCTTTGCTCTTTGGCAATGTGGATTCCCTGCTTCTCCTTCTGAGTCCTTAGTTTGCATTGATCGGCAATTGAGGCAACTGATATAAGAGAGAGTAAGATTTGGGAACAATCAAAAAATTTCGTAAAAAAACGTGCTAAACGCTATTTTTGAAAAAAATTGAGAGTTCTGTGTCAATGAACATGAAATTATCTCCTTTTATAGAAATCTTTAGTAAAGTTTTTAGTTTGCACGAGACGAGCCGTTAAAACAGTACTTCAAACGGCCAAAATATATTCTTAAAAACTAATTTTCTCGTTTTCACCTTTTTGCGCTTAGCACTTAGCACACGTTCTACCACTAAGCTCTTCAATTGTGGTGGCAAGATCTCTTTATCCTGGTCCATTGGTTCCTGGGCCAAGGAGGTGAGAAAGAAAAAGATAAATTCTTCTACTTTGTCCAAATGGAATACACAAGTAAAATGAAATTGTGTTATAGTTATTAAGCGTACGTACAACCTTAAATGTTTTTGTTACACGAATCTCTTTTTATTTTTCTACAAATTTTACATGATACTTCAGATAATAATTTGTTGATACGAGCTCGTAGATTTTATTCTAAAAGCTTTATTGATGAAACTATTTATTTCTCTTCAAAAAATAGAATACCTGTAAAGCGAAAAATGGTATTTATTATAATTGGATGGAGCAGATAAATTAATGCATATCGACTTAGTTAAAATACAAAAATAATGTTTTTCTATTCATTCACAATTCAATGATTTCTTTCAGTTTTCGTTTTCTAGCATTGGATTCCACATTAATTTAATTGTTTTTGCTTAACGCTTTCAAACCATCGTTTCTAAGTTAAAACGCACTTATAAACATATTGAAGGTTATTTCTTACAACATAAATTGAAAGGTCCTTTTCATGAGGAAAAAAGACCACACTATTCTGCCTCAAAACGTTTTACATATTTTTGTATTATATTTTATTCAAATTATATTTTATTCAAAACAACAGCGAAAATTAACAATTTTAGTTAGGTTCTGGCACAATCTTTGTAAATATTTGTCGCAACATGTTCTTTTTAGGGCTTTTTTTTGTTTAGGAGTCAATAAAAATTAATAAAAAAATACTTCGTATGTGTAACATTAAAGGGTAAATTTAAAAAGAAAAGATTGGTATACTGTAGTAAAAAAAAAACCCTATGAAACTAAACAAAAAATGTCAATAAATAATTTTTTGACTTATAACAAAAATAAGAAACATCATTTTTTGACACATTTTTTTTTTAAGTAATGATAATTTAAAGCCTTTGACTATCTAAAAGTGTAAGTATATTTAGTATACATTTATGAAAAAAAATTATATTGATATCTGAAATATTAAAAAAAAGTTTAAAGTGTCCCATACCCCCTTAATGTAGGCAGGTACTCTAGATTGAAAGAAGTGGGGTGGGATAAATCCAAGATCCATGTCTTATTTGGGACTCGAGATAGGCTCATCAGAGGACAAACCAAGAATCATAACTACCGTACAGTCTAGTCGCAGAATTTAAAAATAATAAGTTTGTTATCACTACCATATATAAGGTATAGCTTTCTTAAATTTGACCTTTACTTTCCCGATCCCTTAAACAAACAAAAAACCGAAATTGTATAGGTTTTTTTTCTGTATTTCTTATTGAAGGAAGCATTATAAGTTTCTCTTAAATAAAAGTTGCAGAAAGTTAACAATAACATCATCTTATCATATAATAGAGAAAGACGAAAAAAGTCATTTTTACTAACAAGCTTCAAGTATTTAAAAAAACATTAGAAACAAAAACTTATATAAATATTTGTTCTCTAAAATAAGAACAATAATCTAGTGCATGTTTTCTTTAAGTAACTCTGTCGTTTAAAACTTTTATATTAAAATACTATCAAGTCTTTGTCTTTTTTTTATACCACATTCTTCTCTAGTTAATGCCATGTTACCAACTTTTCAGATACTCATCATCATGTAATGACTGTTTTACTTTGTATATAATGAAGTGTCAGATTTAACGCTGAAGAAGGGAGGTTGGATATTATTTCACCCTCTTAAATGGGTGTTAAATAATAAGTGACAATATAGATTCCAATTTTGGCTTAATTAAGTTTTTCATATGCAAAAACAATTGAATAATAAATGATAAAAAGTCAAAAATTCTTGCATTTTAAAAACATTTAAAATACATAATCACAATGTTTACATTTTATCTAAACTAAAAAAAAATAAGTTAAATTTAATTAAATCGCATTTACACCAACTCCAAACTATTGTCGCGATTACGAAAAATGCAATGAAACAAGTCCTTAAATCCTGAAATTAATAAACGGAGGGTAATTTCAATGAATTAACTCCTAATTATCTGTAATTAAGGTTAATTGCACGAACCCCGTTTGTCGAATACATGTCCCTGTCAATCCCACAAAATGGTTTGAAGGAAGTGAGCAATGGTTTTACCTTCATGGGACAATACAGTTAAATTACACAAAAGTTTATACTTAATAGATAAGTGATTTAGTAAAATTTAAAATGACATTATGATTTTGTAAGGTTAAAATAACGTGGTACTAAAGGTACACGAAAGCTATGAATGACAGACCCTGACACTGTAAAGACTGATGGTGACACTTGGCACTACCAGGGGTGGTAGTCTCCAGGTCCCTAGGTGTCCCGTAAACGGGACCCCTAGGGCTGCCAGAATAGCACCTCTAGGTGATTCACAGGCCCAAGATTCATTTACCCAAGGCGATTCAGGCCAAGTCTTAAGGTGCCAATCGGACAGCCTTTTCTCCCCAGGGTAATAAACGGCCCCCATTTTCCACCTTCAGTTTTAGCAGTGTAGCTACCATACATCTACATCAAACTCGATGTTGTTGCCACGACATATTTAACGTGTACCTTAACCTAAGTATAAATTGTTTTTTTATGGGTAAGACTTTTTCATAAAATGTGAACTGTTTATGAAATGGATAGAGTGAGACAAAACCTGCGAAGGTAACCTTGACGACATGGCCTAGCTCAACCTACCAGACAACTCCTAATGACTGTTACACGCTTTGAGCGTTGATTTGAGCAGTGATTTGAACGCTGACTTGTACGATTTGACTTTGAGTGATTCGACCTTTACTTGGCGAGAAATCGACGAGTGATTGTATAACGCGGCGATTTTATTCATTGTTTGTGAAAATCCACTGAGATTATGGATGAAGATATTTTGATTGCTGCATGCGCTATACATTTAAAGTGTATAAGAAAGTGCTTTTTTTTTCTTTATTGTTTTTGTTTTCGAGGACTATTCTTTGCCTTACTTATATTTTAAACTTTTAATGTTGGAGTATTGCTGAATAAAATTCAGGTCAAATAAGAAAGTGTTTGCAGTATTGTTTGCCAAAAATTTCGAAATTATTAGTATTAAAAATAACTGACTAGGCTATTCACTCCAACCAGGTTTCAGTATTTTAATACAAAATCTGGCTTAAAAATTAATTGCATTGATTACGGGTACAAGTAAAATTCTGAATTTCATTCATATATGTGCTTGAATTTGTTTTCAAAATAATTAATGCGTCCTGTTTTAAATCAAAATATATTCAGAAAAACTCATACAATTCAATTTGATGTTTTTACAAGTTTTTCACCATGTAGAATCACTTAAAAAAGAGAAAACCTGCCAAGATGGCTGCTATTTACCTTATGGTAACCCTTTCCTGTGAAATCGACGAAAAAAACCAAGCGAGATGGATTCGTGACCTTGAATGCAAGCTTGGTCGAAAGCTAGAGTACCTAGCGTGTTTTTTTAACCTTGAGAAAACCAAGGTCACACTCAAATCGCTGCTCAAATCGTGTAACCGCGGTATCATAGATTTCAAATACATTGGCAAGCAACAGCGTACAAAAAAAAAATCTTGGAACTATCAACCTAATAAATAATCTTTGGAATTGAATCAACTACCCTTGGCATTTTCCATTGTTATGAAATTTTAAAATGCCCAAATACGGCGAGTTGGCGTTTACCATTTAGGTGGTTTGCACTGTTACAGAAGTTGAATACAAAGGGACATACGTACCCATTAAGTCTACAAAAGAGATTCTGGCGGCATAAGCATAGATTTGAAGACATCCACACTCCATACCACCCTAACTAGGGTAAAAACAAAGAGTAAAAAGACAGAGGGAAAAGCGTGATTCATCCGTTTGTTGGAAACTCTTGTTTGGTAATATTTACAGTGTACAAACTCTTAACCAGCGTATATGACACTCTCAAAATTTATTGGTTCCCACTAAAAGGTTGATCTTATAACTAGACGAAAAACTAAACTATGAAGAGTGCTTAGAGATTGCAACCAATGGGTTATTTTATAATAAATTGGCCATTTTTTTTTTTTTTTTGCTTTTGTAGTGACAAATGGTGAACCGAATTTTCACATTCGAAAAATTAAAAAACCTCTTTATAAAAAAGCTGTAATATATTATAAAAATACTAGGTTTCGATAACAATGTTGAAATTGTTAGGTAACTAATTTGCTTAGATTTCACATAAAAAATGTAGATGTAAAAAAGAATATTTAAAATATTCATCTTCTCTTTGCTAATCAAATGAAATCTATTTGTAGAATCTCACTAACATAACATATTGCTTTGAAATTTATCAAAAAATAACAAAGCATACAATGAAGTAAGTTATTTTTAAAATTCACTAAATAAAATGTTTCCTTTAAAACATTTTTATAATAATGGAAATCTTCTGATATAAACATAACGAAATAAGGTAGCGTCATATTTACATAATGTTATAAAGTAAAGCCATAATAACAAAACGAAATAATGTAACGCCAACGCATGGTTATTTTACAAAGGTAATATTTTATTAGAATTTTAATAATTAAATTTTTTTAAGTGAAGTTCCTCGATTCCATTTTCGTTCAAAAAAAAGTATAAGCTTAAGATTTTAACGATTAAGTTACATAAATTGACAGGCTTTTTTTTCATTGAATACAATTTTTTTTACGAAATGAGATTGCTAGTTTTGATAAAACCTATTTATTTGAACAGATATTCATACACATTAAAAAGGTGCTCAAATTGCATCTTTTTTTTTCAATTGCAATTATTAAAAGAGTTTTATACAAAGAGTGCAAGAATATATTTTGATTTTTTGACTTCAACTTTTTACAACTATGAAGTTTCTTTCAATCGAGTTTTTCGGCTTAATATTATTCGATGGAAATATGATTTAAATTATTAAGTTAGAGGTGTGTGTGTTTATTTTTCGAAAATTTGTTTTGTAACTATGATGATAAAAATGGTAATGCGTAATTTGCGTACGTCATTCATCAACAAAACCCGAACGCAATTTAATAAGTGGAATGCTCCTTCAAGTACCTTGCATATCGAAATATCTGCCAAAAACTTTTTGCGTGAATTTTGTATGAATATTTATTTTTTGAATATTATTTTGTATGAATATTATACTTTTTGTATACGTATTTATTTTTGATGGTGCAATTTTTTTGCATATTTATCACATACAAAAACAAGGTTCATTGTGTGTTTAGTCAACTGGAATGTTAAAATATTATATTAGTTTAAAGTTTACAAATACTCGTATTAACTATAAAAATTTCAATATAAACGATAAAAAAGTTTAAATAGGAGTTTTCTTTCATTTAAACAAATTATTTTTCTTCTACAGAGCGCTAAGACTTTAAAAAAGATGTTTCTAGAGTTCAAATTATATTTAAAAAAAACAAAGCTTTCATTTTTTGGGGCTTAAATAGCTGCAATTTTTAAACTTTTGGAAAAAATGAAGATTTATTTTAATTTCTGTTTGGTACCGGACCAAAAATAATGACAGTTTGGAATTTTTACACGGATTCGTATCACAAAAAATATATAATCAGTTTGGCAAAATGTTGTTTTAATTATGAATTAGAGAGCAATTAAAATTGAATTTTAAGAGCAATTTAAAATTGAAAGTGAAAAGCAATAGCCACAGTTGATACTTTCATTTTTCGGTTTGGCCTGTTAGTTTGAAAAATGGATAGAGAGTGTTGATATAAACGTTCGATTTTCTGTAATAATTTATTTTTATAACTTTAAATAAAAATGCCTCGGACAAGATAATTATTAATTACGTCGATTTGCTACCATACTCTAGGACATGTTTACTTGAAATGCTGTACTGTAAAACATTAAATAACTGCTAAGTTTAATATGTATTTCATATGCATTGCAAATAATTTCATTTTATTTCGTGGTATCCAAAATCTACTTGAGCTAAAAAAATATTATTTAAATTTGAAAAAAACATAACTTTAAGTTAGATTATTTTACTTTTAAAAAATCCTTTGTAGTTAGTGTTTTAGAAAAAAAAGCATTGTTTAAGTAAACAAATTTTAAAATTTGACTATTAGATTGTTTCCGATGACGTATTTCCTTCCATCTTTCAATACTTCTCGTACTTTGATCGGTTCTCGGATTGTTCCCAAGTGACATTCTCCTCCCACGAGAAAGAATTTATTTTCATTAAGAATTTCTGATGCCACTCAATGCTGGTAAAATGCCCATTAAAACATATTGCACTCATTTTTATGATTCTTAGAAAAACACTTTAGCTCCGTGTATGTTTATTTAAGTGACCATGTTAAATATTTTTGATATGAATATAAAGTTCAATTTTTTTACAATGTAAGCTACATTTCTGTAAAACCTACTAGGTATGCAAAAAACTTAGTACACAAAAAATAATTCCTAATCAATCGAGGTATATCTGAAATTATCTTTATCTCTAAAGCGAAGTAGGGTGAAACTAATTTAAATTCCTGGTAGCATGATGTTAATTTACAAACCTGGAAGGCATCAAAACTATGAAGTAGAAAGACAATCAACTCATGATAAGAATCTAATTTAATCTAGTTTTTCATTAATAATGAACAATGGAAGTTTTTTTTAAGCATCTGGTGTTTGAGAGCATCGGTATTAAATTTCCAAACTTCATAGAAAAAACTATTTTAATTAAGTACTTAGTCTTAAGAAAAAGTTTAACACAAGCAATTAGAATTTACAAATTTGGTTTCAACGTTTCAAAATTTAAAACTTACTATTTCTTAATATTTTATAAATAAAATATTTTTAAAAAATACCATTCCTTGTCGTAATATTAAAGAAAAACTACTAATTGAGGTCAACTTTACTTTGTTTTTGGTTGTAACAGCTGAACCATTCTTTATAAAAAAAATACTGGAGTAGTGAAATTAATGTTTTAAGGGGTCATAGGAGTCTTAAAATGTGCAAAGAAGGTACTAAAAAGCATAGTTTGATCTTTCATGTAATTTTTTAACTACTCAATGTATAAGTATAATTTTTTTATATGTAATTCTACAAGATTTATTTATTATAAAACAAATTTTAAAATTTATGAAACTTTAGCCGAAACTAAAATAAATGATATTAAACATAAAGCTATTTGAACACATTGGGATTAGACTTGCGCGGCAAATTTTGAGGTCAAAATTGAAAAAATGACCAAGAAAATGACTTTATATTGTACAGCTGGGGAAAAAAAAAACGAATCACCCCTCGTTTCTCGGCTGCTATTGATCAAGGAATTTTGTGTAAGGTGTCAATTTTCAGGAAATAGCGTGAGGAATTGGGAACTGGCAACAAAAATTGTAATAGGGGTCGTCTACATATTAAAATGAGCACCAACTTTGAAAATTCCAATGGCAACACCCAATTTTTTTTACATAAAAATGTTCAGCACCTTCAAAATACCCCATGTATAAAAAAGAATTATTTATTTTGCATTATTTGCTGAGATATTAAAGCCTTAATTTTGAACTCGTTTAGGGGCAAATCTCCTAAGTGAAAAAAGGTAATATTTTGGTTGTGTCTTTTTAAACGACAAGCTAAAAAAGGGTTAGCATAATCTCGCCAACGGATGCTAGAATTTAACTTTCTTCAGTAATATTGGGATTTTTCGAATGTTTTTTTTTTTAATTTTGGATTTTAAAATTCAGAAATAAAATAAAGGCTAGAAAAAGAAAAGTTTTAATTTTAAATTAAGTCGCATATACGGTTATTTATAGCGAACAGATTTTCAAATGTTATTAGTTACAATCAGATTGAAACACATGATTATTACACTTATGTTTTAAATTTTTTATGCAATTTTTTGTTTCATTCACATTGTTGCAAAACGTTTGTTTAAAATTCGTCGCACTCTATCGGTAATATCAGCTCAGTGGCTTAGTGGTAATGCTTATTTCGCAGTGTTACACCACAGGTCCGGGGATAAAATCCCGGATTGGGCGAGGTTGACCCATCCTTTCATCCCTTAAGTGGGTCGATAAATTTGGGACCAAGCATGCTTGGGGAACTAAACGCTGGGGGTTCCGCGTGAGGCTTACCACATTACCGGGACATATGCCTTGCGCCCCAGAGCCCTTGTAATTCACGAAAGCTGAAATGGGCACAGCAGGCCCTAGCCCATTAATGGGCTGTGCGCCGAGGAGTTTAGTTTTTTATCGGTAAACCACGTATTGCAAATTGAGGGTTGCGACCTTAACACGATATTTAAGGAAAGAAAAATAAAATTGCTCAGAATGATCTGGTAATGATTTTTAACCAACCCAGGAGGCACTAATCATTTTAAATAATTAATGTGGTAACAATCAAATGTATTTAAAACCAAATTCCAATGATATTCTAGGGTATTTAATTTTCAATATTAAACACACTTTTTGAAATTGTATTGGAAATAACATACATTTAAAAATATAGTAACCGATATAATTTAATGTTAGTTATACAAACAAAATACGTTGTATGCACTTGAAATAAGAAAAGATTTTTAGACATTTGACAGAAATCGATAATTTGAATAAACATTTACCAACAAACGCTTTTTAATCACCAAACGATAATGCAATTTAGGATCATATTTGCCGAGTAATTTTTTAGACGGTCCCTAAAATTCGTCTTTTTCAGTTTTTTTACAATAACTCGGCAAATAATTGTTATTGAATTAAAAAATTCGGGATTTTGGTTCTACTTGATCTACTTTATCGATTTATGTAAAAAAAATTTGGGGTTGCTATTCATGTTTTATTTTTTATTATTTAAATTTAAATAAAAAATTATTAAAAATGAAAAATTGATGAAAAAACACGTGTGATTTGTTTTTGGAAAATTAAGAAGTATATAATGAAAAAAAAATTTTTGTTAAATTCATTTTATTTGTAGAGGTGTGAATAAAAGTTTGGGAAACTTTTTTAACATTATGGGCGTTCAACTTTGAATACTTATATCTCAGCAAATAATGCAGAATAAATAATTATTTTTTATACATGGGGTATTTTGAAGGTGCTGAACATTTTTATGTAAAAAAAATTGGGTGTTGCTATTGGAATTTTCAAAGTTGGTACTCATTTTAATATGTAGACGACCCCTATTACAATTTTTGTTGCCAGTTCCCAATTCCTCACGGTATTTCCTGAAAATTGACACCTTACACAAAATTCCTTGATCAATACCAGCCGAGAAACGAGGGGTGATTCGTTTTTTTTTCCCCAGCTGTACAAATATGTACAAACTAGGACTTATACCTAAATTCTCAGCTCAATTTTAATTAGAAATTATTTTAAGAACTTTTTTCTAAAAAAATTAATAAAAATTTTTAAATTTTTATTTTTAATTTTTTTAAAAAAATAATTGTCCTATGACCTCTTAAACTTGCAAGCAAAGCTTTTTCCAACTCTTCCTTCAACTCAATTAACGAAAGTAACATATAATTATGATAATTATGGTTGTTGTCATTTTAATCATAGTTTTAACATTAAAAATAGATGGCAGAAAAAGAACAAAAAAATATTTTTCTATAAAAACCTGTATTTAATGAAATGTGTATTTGACACCACACACACTACATTACCTAAATAATGACCAAAAGAATGGAAACAAGTGTCTGAAAGAAAATTGAAATTGATATATCAGCTCTCTTAAAAAGAGTTTTACATTTATAGTGGTCTTCTTAACCAAATATCTATATACATAAAAGACGACTTCTGTGTGTCTGTTTGTATAGGACACGAAATCTAAAGAACAAAGCAACAGATCGTCATAAAAAATTGGCGCAAAAATTCATCTCATCTCCGGAACAAACATAGGCTAAAAAATTTTCGAATCAAATCATTCCTTCTATCATTTTCGAACGTTTGTCTGTGTCCTTTTATGGAAATAACACACCACTTTCGCTCAAATCCGATCCTTTATTTTCCTTTAGTGATGCCATTGGGTAGAAAAATTTAAATAAAACTTTTTAGAAAGCAATTGAAATTGAAAATGTCTAATTTGTTCATTGCCTTCAGAAAATAAAATAATAATTTGAAAAAATTATTCATATGCTTCAAGTGACGTAATCCTACCAGTCTCAATTCTATTATTTTATTGTGCCTTTATGATTTTAATTATGAATTTTTTAAGAGCATAGTTAAGCGTATACTGAACTTGTCTATGTACTGAACTATGTTGTGATGTCTAACATGATCTACTGAATTGAAGAAAGACGTTCAGATTTTTGGTGATTTATGCCTAAAGCGCGTCCGCGATAAGAATGAGGCAATTCGATTAGCTCAGCTAAAGCCAGAAATTTGTAACATGCACAGTTTCACACTACCTCTAGAAAGAATATCACGCACACTTTAAAATATTTATGATTCGAGTGTTGCTGCTGCACTGTTCGCCTCGCCATGCCAACTCCTTTATCGAATGCTGTTCGAAAATTTTGTTGTTTCTAATGTCAATCGGTAACCAAGCCCGCAGCAGGGAACTACCCGATTTTTAGGCTAAGAAGGCGACTTCCGATTTTATTGAGTGCCACAAGGGAAGTTCGACTTTTGATCGTCACCATGACACATCCCTCTTATAGAAAGGTCCTTTTCACGCATCCATGCTCCTCACTACACATATAGGAGTTTTGATCCAGATCAAAGGCCGATAACCCCCTGATCTAGTAGCCTAAGAGATATTAATTTGTAATGGGAACATGGACATATTTAACGTGCCCCAGCCACCATTAGTCAACACAGCGGTCTTTAGCCGAATACAAGCGCCGACCCAGCAGCCATCAGAATTGCGACCACCGTCGAGGATAGAACCCGCTACCCTTCCTATGCGGGCATGATACTTCTCACTACTGAGCTACTGCGGCTCAACGAACAACGGCTATTTAAAAATAAATTGTACAGTTCTATAATTTCGGAGCCAGATGGTGCAAGAATGTGGTTTTAAACAATTTAAAAAGCGGAAATTTTCAAAAGCAACTTAATACCATCTTTTAAAACAGTAAGATGAACAATTAAACATAAAAATTTCTTGAAATTTCGGAAAAAGAATCCAGAAAAGAACTTAACTCTTGTAATTGAAGGTTAAAAAAGTCGTGAAAAAGAAATCTGATAGTTCAGGGCTTCAAATTGAAGTGCGTCAATTGAAGATATCTGAATCTTATGTACTCAAATTCATTAAAGAATATTTGAATTCAAAACTTTTTAAAGAAAAAACTGTTCAAAATTACATAAAAGATTTTTTTAAAAAAATAGAAAAAAAAACCGCTTAAAGGGAGTCCGATATTTCTATCTCTGCCATGTTAATTTTACTTACTTTAGGAACCTTTTTCTCCAAAACTGTATGAGATATTATTATGATTTTTTTTTATAGTTTGCTCCTTGAATAAAGCTCTTTGATTTAAATTCCGGATATTTCACAGTATAAAAAATACTTATACAGCGATTTTTTAAAAACGTGTATTAAAAAAACTACGCTTTAAAGTTATATATTTTTTTATCATAAAAATTAAAAATTCCTCAGTTTAAATAAAAGAGCTACTTCTGGGGAAAAAATAATTTTAAAAAACATGTTGACATCATTTATAGTGCATGAGAAAAATGTTCCTATCTGTTGAAAAACCTTATATATCAGGAAACGCAAAAGAAAATTTAAGTTATTGGTAAGAAAGAATTTCTGAAAAATGCTTATAAAAAGAAAAGTACTTAAAAGAAATAGATAATCCTAGTCTTAAATTAAAGCTATAGATATGCAGATTAAAAAAAAGAAAAACAGAAAATTTATATTTTTGACCCAAACACCCATCCTACTTTCCTTAAACATTTATAGGAATTTGATTCCATCTGGATCAGGACTGTAACTCCTCATTAATGACGAGTTTTAATTCATGTATGATACCAAAGTTGTTGTTAGTAGTAAGTACTACCATTCTGCTTCATCTGATTCTGCTCCCGTCGAGTATAAAATCAAACTTAACGATTTATAAACAGAGATAAAAGATATAAAGATAGCTAAGCACTCCACGGAAAAGGATGGTAATGTGTCCAAACCGGTCTATTTTAGGAAATTGGGAGTTGTAAAATTTACTTGCAATAATGTATAAAGATTGTACTAATACCTTTCATCCTCCGACATCATCGGAAAGAATCTTATGGTGTATATTTTTCATACAGTAATTACGCGAAAAAAAGTGACCGAGTATCTGAGGAATCAGAAAATTGATTTCATGCCTAAAAAGGACAATGCACCCAACATCCTACACAAGCAAGAGAGTAAAAAAATCAGGGTTATTATGAAATGTAAATATTAGTTTAAAAAAAAATAGCCCAAAAAGCATGGCCCAATTTAAGAGAGTATATCATCATCCCTTTCGCTATGAAGGATTTTTGCTTCCTCGTAATATTTGATAGGAATAACATTATCAAATCCTTAGTTGTTTGGGCGTTTTGGGGCCCTTCAGTAAGGAAAGGGTTATCTGTATTAGAAGAAATTTACAAAATGTCATGACGGCGGCTAAAAGAAATCTTCGTAAAATGTGGTGTAAAGTTGTAGATTCGTCGGTTTGAAGTGTCGAACGGAAATAAAAAGTTTTTTTGCCTATTTGGTGGAAGCAGCATTCATTTAAGTAATATTTCGTTGAATTTAAAAGAAAATAAAGTTGTGTCATTCCTATCGCTGAACATCTTTACCTTCGACGAAAAACTATCACGTCCAACAACAATTAGTTATTTTAAGTTAATATCGGTACTACAGGGTGTCCTAAAAGTTCCCGTACTCCAACTTTGAAAAATCATTATCCGTGTTTATTTTTCAAATAGTGAATTTTTTCGCCTGCTTATTATTTCATCAAATCTTTTGTTTTTATCGCTTGGTTTTTTTTGTGCTCAAGTTGTTCTGTAATAAAATTCTATGTCATTTTGTTCTTCATTGCAACTTGATTTTTCACGCATTCAGAGAATTGCGCTGCTTGAGGCTCATTTTGGATGTAAATCATAATGAAAGATGTAAAGAACTTTGGTGACATAAATATCCCGTTGATGCTATACCGAATAAAGATACTCTATATAAACTCGTCCAGAGATTTCGTGCGACATCAGGTTCGGTGGAAGATTGACACAGAAGTGGCAGACCGAAAATTTTTACACCAGATTTTGTGCAAGAAACTCAACGAAGGATATTGCAATCTGTTTTATCGAGTCAACTGTTGATGGAACTGTATATAGAGAACTGATCCAACAATTTTTTTGCATTATTAGAAGTGAATGAATGCGATTCTTTGGTTCCAACAAGGTGGTGCAACATGCCATATACAAGTTATGAAACCATGGACGTGCTTCAAAAAAATTTTTGGCGATCGATTCATCTGAAGAAATCTTGTGCCCCCTCGTTCCCCTAATTTGAGTTACCTGACTTTTTTTCTGAGGGGATATTTAAAGAACAAAGTTTATGAAGATAATTCACAATTAATAGAGGATCTGAAAAATGCCATCATGCTAAGGATACAAGAAGTCACTCCCGGCATCTTGAAACGCGTTTCTAAAAAAAAGCGCAAATCACTTTCAGCTATGCTTCAATGAAAGGGGTGGACAATTTGATCATTTAATATGAATGTAAGTTCCAAATTTTTTCCTACGTTTTGTTAAAAGTGCTCAACACCACTTGCATAAAAACAATGTTTTAAAGTTCGTTTTTTTTGCTTGTAAAAAATTCACGAATCGTCAGTACGGGAACTTTTAGGACACCCTGTATAAGGTAACTTTTTCATAAATAAATCAACTTCAAAATATCAATGCTAAAACTATTATTTTTTTTTCTATGTTTGGGGATAAAAGCACTCGAAAACACTCTAACACGTCACTAAACTCACGTGAGTTGGGCTGTTAGTTATATAGTCATCTTCAACTCCATTTAGATACAACCAAAACAAGGGTTTGAGCACAAAAGGAGATGAAAAAAATCAGAATGAAATAGAAAATTGGTTTTAATCCCAATTACTCATTTGGGATCAAAAATAAAATATTATGGGTCCTAATTTTGGAAAATTAAAGCGTGGTTAGTTGTTAAGGAAAATACAATAATAAGTAGCAGCCAACAGGAGACAGAACAGAAGAAAACTTATTCCACACACTACATCTGTTAAAATCAGCTTAGTATTGAAAGTGCTCACAGATGTTGCTAAAAGTGATCGCCTGTAAAACTGCAAAGTACGAGTGCTTTTACTGAACCCATAATTTATGCGAGCTTTAAAAGTGTAAATAAATGTGCTTCAAAAAATTATCACTTAGAATATAAAACGTAGAGATCCCTTTACTGACGCATATTTAATTGAAATGATTTTTAACCAAACAGGCTTTAAGTTAAGACGCTTGTTTACTGTTACCTAATCCCTATATGTTCTCAAAAATTAACGAATATGGGGACGTACATAAATTACGTCACGCTCAGAGGGGGGAGGGAGGGGTATGCGACAACGTGACGGATCGTGACGTGGAAGGGGGGAGGGGTAATCGCTTGCGTGACGTAACGACTCAAAATTTTCGATTTTGCAAGGAAAATCTGTTTTACACAATTTAGTTTTTTAGCAAAAAATCTGAAATCTTTTTTTATCATAAGATCATCATAAGAAGCACTTGATTTCAGAAAGAAGTTGGGGGGATTATTGTATGCCACAACGTTGGCATTAGCCTTCTACATTTTATAGACCTTTTCCTAACGGAACTTAGAAGTAACGCACAAAATTGTGACACTACCTTGAGGAATCGGAGGACTAGCAGCTACATGGACGAGCACCAAAAATACCCAGAACTAAACAGTTGACAGATCCGATTACATCCCAACCAATATTTTAGAAGACATTAGAGAATGGCTAGCTTATCCTTGAACAACAAAAATGTAAATACAATGTCGATCCATTCCTATAAATAAATTATTTAACTAAGACAATTTTTACTTTTTTTTTTCTAAGTTAATTTTAAAATATCGCTTTATGCTTTTTTTTTAATTTCAAAAATAAAGGGAAATATTAAAATCTTTCTTTGAAAACTTTTAACTATTATTATTTTTTTTAAAAAAATGGAAAAGGGGGGGGGGTGCGACAAACGTGACGTAATTTTAGGGGACGGGTTCGACCAAACGTGACGCAGCGTGACATAGGGGGAGGGAGGGGTCCAAAAAGTCAAGATTTTGCGTGACGTAATTTATGTACGTCCCCTATCCACTATAATAAAAATAAGTTGCATCAAGCAAAATGTAAGTAACTCAATAGAATTGTACCATTATACCATTAGTTGAAATAGTTCTCCATAGCAGTAGTAATAAAATTTCAATGGAAGACATTTGTTTGGAAAATTCCATTGATGACTTTCTATCTTATTTCATATGAAATGCCCTCAGTGCGTATTTGTTTTTATCAATTCAAGTCATCCAGATTCAGTCACATCAAACAGAATTCAGGCTTGCAGCTACGTTCCCTATGCGTCCTACGCAATCCTGAAAACGTCATTTCTTTTGAAATTGGTACCGAAACAAACAAAGAATACTTAAGTGAGCTATTTTATAAACTCAAATCAGCTTTCTTTTCAAGGGGCATTGTTAAGATTTCACTTGTCCCGTTTCTTCAGTTCCAATCTTTGATACACAGTAAGGAGAATATACAAGAATTTGGTCAGAAAAAACTGTATATCACATTTTTGTACAATAATATTGTATAATTAATTTTATTTAGTATCGATAGATTTAGAAAGTTTTATTTAATATTCAGGTATTTTTTTAGAGTCTATTGTGAAGCAAATAAGTTACAAATTTATAAAGAAGAATTTTCAATCACCTAAAAGGTATTACGTGACCGCCTCAAAAGCCCAAGTTTGCGGTCTGAAAATCCGACTGAGTAGTCAGATTTTCTGGATTGGAAAATCGTAGAGACAATGTCATAATATTAAGTAGCATGTAAAAGATCCCTTGAGTACAAATTTGGAATAGGCTCTCTCGGCATACTTTAATATACGCAGAGAGCTTGGATTCATTGTAATCTGACGTCAAAATTGGGGGCGAGAGTCGCTTAGAGGGTGCCACAAAAAAAAATGGCTCTCAATTATGAGGAATACGCCGAGTCTGCAAAGGTTTTGCAGCCAATAAGGTAGCCCTGTTGGAAAAAAAATCACCTAAAATCTGTAATGTCTATTATTTCTTATTTTAAACCCCCGTTTTTAATTACAGAGGAAAAGAATGAGAACAAAATGCAATATATTTTAGAAACTCGTTCTCGAAGTCTGTAGGCTCAAATCCAGCCATCCATTAATATTAGCATATCCTTGTAGTCAGCTTTAAATAGTGTAGCTGAGTAGCTAATAGTATTCAACCCAAGTGTAGCAATACGTCACTCATCACTGGGCTCTCAACAAAAAACAGACACAAATCAGTTGAATATAAGTTGGTTACGCTTTTGTCAAGCCAAAGCCACGAATATCCTCGATTGTAAGAATTCTTTTAAATAAGTGCTTTCTCTTTCAGTTGACTTTTCAAAAGTCAACTGAAAGAGAAAGCAAGAAGTTTTAAACTCGCCTTGAGCGAATAGAAAAGACAGTTAGATAGATGCTGATATGTACCTTAGCGACGTCAGATCTTCTTATTACCACAGCAAAATACTATACGCATATATTTTTCAGATAAACATGTTTTTCAAACAAAAGTATATTAAAAAAAAGTATGTTTTGCAAGTAATTTTGAAAAGCTAGCACGCGCCCAGGGGCACGTCCATTTCGTGAAATTGGAAGTCTTAAACACTAAAGATACACATTTTTAGTGCTATGTATAGTATATGAATATCAAGACAAGCGGTATCAGGTTTTTTTGTAATTAATAAGTTCACTCTACCATTGTTTTTAATACAAAATGCTTTAAAATTTAATGCTGAAAACTTTTTTTGCAAGAATTGAAATCGTGTTGCCCTCGTACAACTTCGGTTTTAGTTTATACACTATTCATAATGTAAACAGTTTAGTCTTTAATGGAGGCTACTTCCGTCTGTCAATCACCCATTTTCATATCCCTAACTGCAAGTGCTACAGACAAATGCAATATGTTAAATATTTCATCGCATCAAAACTAGATGTCATTAAAAATCAAATCAAGAAATCTGAATCATAAATACTTCAATTATTAAAAAAAAATTACAAATTTTAATGCTCATTTAAAAAAACCCACATGAGAAGATCATTTTTCAGCAGTCCAACCACCATTACCACTCACAACAATCGCACAAGAAACTTTCTTTATAAAAAATAAAACTGTTACTGATTTTTTTTGTTCGACAAATCAGCTTGAAATAATGTCCTAATAAACGCCACAATGAGATTATTTGATTGTTCGTATTATGTTTAGGTTGTTGGTTCATAACTTGGCTATATGGTTCTAAATTACGACGGCAGACACCAATAGGCCTTGTGTAACTTAAGTGTGACATTAATTCAGCTCAACTCGTATATTTGTTTAAAAAGAATCACAGGGGTTATATTTTGTTACGTTAAAAAGCAGGCGTAATGTTCCATTTACATTCAAGCACATATTTAATAATGATGTTTTAAGACTTATTATTCCTTATTGTAAGATTTTTTTTATTGTCGGGTGTTTTTTAAATGGTATTTTAAAAAATCATTTAATATGCTTTTAAGGTGATAGATAGTTTCAATAATGCTTGTCGATACGAAATGCTTTACTTTTTTTTAAGAAAGCAGTATTACATAGTTATTATATTATCCAAATAAATTGAGCAAACTATATAAGTTATAATTATTTAATTTACGATGAAAAATAGTTTATTTAATTTCGATTTACAAAAATTTTTCTTTGGTGTTATTTTTTAAACGCAATGGAGTTTGTGTGCAAACAGTTCTAAATAAAGTTTCTGCTACAAACATGCTTGCTTATAGAAATAAATTACTGATAGCTTTTAAGAGAGTGATACCAGATCTTTTTATATCAAACCATTTCAGTGCTTAAAGTTTAAAATAAAATGTGTGGCTACAGGAAAGTAAAGCAAAATACACTTTTAAATGGATGCCAGATATCAGGAGAAAAACTGTCCGGCTGTCCAAATCGTACTTCAAAATCCTGTTCACGTTTCTTACTTGTCGAGTGTCATAAACTGTCGTATGCAATAGAATTTATTGCAATGTGCGATCAGTTTCTTCAAACATACAAAAGGCTGTTTCTATTTTCTTTGTACTAAAATGTCACACATTTTTTTTAACCTCTGGTACACTGCTCAAAACAATTAGGGGAGCACATGTTTTAAACCCTTTTGCTCCCAATGATTCCATTGGGAATCATCAGTTTGTGATTTTTTTCTGACTAAGTTAAATTCGCCGCTTATGTATCGTTAGATACATCGTAGATGGAAGAATAACGTATTTTGAAGAATTTAATATATATTTTTTTATATTAATGAAAATATGAAAAATATGGTAAAATAAATTTAACTTTAAAACAGTTTTAGAAAATAAATTTACCCTAAAAATTGCATGCTTGCATTTTTTAGATGTTTACAAATATATTTCAACTATTTTTAACAAAAAAAGTTTTAAAAAAATTATTGTTATAATTTATTAAAAAGTTATTATTCCATTTCCTCCCTTTAAATTTAAGTATTAAAAACTTAAAATTTTTCTCCTTTTTTTTACTATTTCATTTCGAATGCATAGTGAACCTATTTAACAAATTTTAGATTTATAGGATAAAAATTAAAAAGTTGGGAGTGAAGTTAAAGTTGGAATTAAAAAGTGCTCCCCTAATTGTTTTGAGCAGTGTATAATAGCTTGAATAAAGGTTTATTTATAATCTATTATGGTTAGTGCTCTACCTAACAGAAAATAAAAGAAAATTTTCCATATTCCCGAATTATAATTAACATTGTTTTGAAATTATTCTCCTCCCCCCATGTTAATTTTGAATTTTAGAAATTTACTTACTGCTTGATAATTGGTAAGAAACCTTATTTTCACTTTTGTAATAACGAATCGGAAAAAAAATATAAACACAATATAGAACTATATCTCTTAAAAATTTACGGGAAATTTAAAGAATTTATGCTTGTATTTTGAAGTTTATAAACTAAATCTGTTTACAATTTGGAGAAATTGCCTTCCAACTTGTAATATTACTCCATATTTTACTTCGTTTTTAAAAATAATAAATGCAGCTACTTTGTAGTGATTAGATCGTCCAATTGCTAACCAAATTGCTAATGGGAAAAACTTCGTTATATACTTTTATAAACCACATAATCACATGACATGCGTGCGCAAGATTTTCCCTTCCATAAAATCCGACGACTCAGCCGGGATTCGAACCCGCGATCTTAGGCTTACGAGGCGGAAACGTTTAACCACTCAGCTGCTGACATGTCCTACCATGCAACATTTTCTTTTTGAGATAATAATACTGAACTTTTACTCGTGCTATATTTATTTCAATGTCCTCCCCAATACTTCTTCAATTATTTTACGTGCGCATCAAAACGGGCTATGTAAAGAAGGTCAAAGATTCTGATTAATGGTAACTGAAAAGCATAAATCTAATTTGCGAACTTGACCCGTGGTAACATCCCATTGTTACTCCTCCCTGCCCTAAAGGAGACAGATTCAACTTCCTTCTTCCACAACTTCTCTATACATAAACCTAAAAGTGAAAAATGGGTCAAGTCCAAAGAAGATTTCCGTAATGGCTTCCATTTTCACTAAACTGCTGAAAGGTAGAATAGTAAGGACAATTCTTCAATGAGCCCTACTGCCTTTTACAGTTAGCGGTTCAAATATTAAAAAAAAAAATGTTTTTTTTTTTTTAAAGGAATGGCTTCTTCGATTTTGTGAGGTATCAGGTAACATTGGGAAGGAGTCTTTAACTGTCTATCAGTGTACATGTTTTGAATTCAGTTGGGATTTTTGTTTTTATTTTACTATTTAATTATTTCTTTTAATTTTTTTGTTACACAATGCTTCAGAATTACTTTATTTTTTGAAGATGATTCGCTTTTTAAAAGATAATTTTTCGTAATCACCACTTCGCCTTTCATATCATATTAGAGTATAGTATATCGCAATGCAAATGCCTCTTTTTGGTGAAAATAAAACCTTTAAAATTCGTTTATAGCTCTAAAGTAATGTTAACGATTTTTTTAATTTATATGACAGTTACAATTAATGCTATAATAGACATTTAAAAATGAGTGCGAGTGGTATTTAGTGCTAAAAACTTTTATGTATTAAAATGTCTTTATCACTTAATCGTCTAGTTACAGTGTCATTATCGCCTAATATAATGTGTTTTAAATTTGTAATCTGGTTTAACTACTACTAGGCAATAAAAGGTAGAATTTAAAGTACTCTATCGAATTGTATATCCTACACTATAGCAACATTTATGTGTTAAATTAAATTCTAACTTTTTCTTTTATTTTTCAGTTTTATTGTGTTATTTTTATAGTAATTAAACATTTTATTTGAATATGCGGTCATTTTATACAATGCGTTTAATACAGCAAATCATTACATTATTTATGCAGTTGGCTAGAAAATGCACGGAATAACAGAATCCGATTCCTGATAGATGGTCAGAAACCCTTTAAACACTGAATTTTCCCAAAATTTGTGAGAATACATAAATTTATAAATGTCAAATCACATTTTAAATCAATAAAATATAAATAATTCCCCATCGAAAATTAAAAAAAAAAGATTTAACCAAAGTAAAACGATAGTGAAAATGTTAGTGGAACAATTCATAAATAATTCAGACTCTGGAATCTACATTTTTCGAAAACTGTGGTACATATTTCAAAAATATTTTTTTTTAATTATTATGGACCCAACTGATTTTTTTATTAACTAAAGATAGCTTATCTTGCGAAAAACAAAAAAATAATTTAGTGAAAATAAAACTTATTTTGAAAGATAAAACAAGTTTGAATTGCAAATGATCTCATTTAAAAAAAAACGTATGCAACAATAAAATCTGCAAACGATGTATATTTATTCCACTAAAAAAATATTCGAACACGATTAAAACATACTACGGTGAATTCTATTACATCTCTTTTCACAATAGTGCGATACGACATGTTCGCGGGATTTGGACAACGTATTGCTTTACCTACGAACATGTTTTTCAATCTTGTGAATAAAAAAATTCCATTCCGTAGATACGGAGTTTGGAACGTAAGAAAAAAAGACAGGTTTGATTGTCATAGAACTTTTTGAGAAGGATTTGGTGTCCGAATATAACACCGATAGTGAGGGATTTCTTGGAAATGGTATATAAAAAAAGCTTGTTTTCCGATTTATTCGCATCTGTTTTTTTAGGTAATAAAATATTCATATTTTTCATCCTGCCTTAAACTTACTTTAATAGGTTTTTTTTTGACCGAATCAGCATTCAATCATTTTTCCAAGTCAATCTTCAATCTATATATAATCCCGATTATTGAACATAAATCAATTATAAAAAAAAGTATACAATTTATATTTCTGCACTGTTTTAAGTGCCTAAGCAAAAACATGAATACACGGACACTTATAGATCTGAGACTATATGAGGAGTCTAGAAGCTAAGGGGTATACTGCCCGAGGGAAAGTAAACTACAGTAACTTCCATAATGACTTGGACCATTGCTGCAAACACTCAATTACCCGAACCTTTAAGAAAGCATACAGGACAAAAAATATTTCAGAATAAAAATTTTACAACTCATTGTTGCAATTACTGCAGTTTACCTGCCCACGGCAGTATATAAGTTTTTTTAGCATAGGTGTTACTTGCACTAAGTAATTGCTATTGAGTAAAATATTGCTGCGGTAAAGGCAACAAATGAATTACTGGATGGTGCTGCTATTTAACTAATGGTATTTAACTAATGGTTTAAGTACAACCTCTAATGGCTTTACAGGTTTTCGGTGGCAAAATACTCAAATTTACCTTAACTTAATATTTTACATTATAAAAGCACGTTTAAATTTATTTATAGAACTGCTTTACTAAAAATTAGCATGTCCACTCAAGTGTCAAATCATCTACCAATTAAAACTCATTTCCATCTGAGATTTTGAATAAAATACATTTTGTAGGAAAATACAAATAATCATGCCTAGGACAATGACCCAGTAGCAAAGTTAAGAATCTTGATTATGTAGACTGTCAAAAGAAATTTATAATTTAAATTATGTTCCAATATTATTTTTAATCTTAAGATTACTATAATCAACGAGGAAAATAGAAAATCTCTGAAATTGCGTCATTCTTTAACAAAATTGTGCGACAAAATTTATCTTCCCAGCCCTAGCTATACACTCATCTCCCCTAAATTATAACTATTTTTCTATTGTTTTATACTTATTACGTAATACGGTTACTTGCCTTCAAAATGTGCTATCATATCAACCAATTAGTAGCTATAGTTATTTTAATTTTTAGCCGAAAACTGCATACATTTATTGCCATTTAGCTGGGTCACTTACTTTCCCAGATATAATTTCCTAACGATAATTTCTATTAAAATAAGTTGTGCTGCATAATTTTTAACTTAATAACAGATTTTATGACATTTCCGGCTAGTTACAAGATGAATACTTTCATCAAAATAGCACTTAATTTAGTAAATTAGGCTACCATGAAAGAAAAGTACTTTAAACAGCTACTAAAGTGGTTAGACTTAATGCAATTAAAACATGGAGATCGATCAGCTAATTAATTGTATCTAAAGGTCCAATCCATTAAAGTAATCAATAGCTGTGATGTAATCAATATAAGGAATTCTGGTCTAAGAGCAACTTGGTTCGTTGGTTTCGAAAATGAAATCGTTAGATTTTAGTTTGTGTTCAGTTCATGTTTCTGGCAAACTATTTAATGCTACAATTCTATAAACTTGCCGGCCCGGCGGCGCATTGGTTAGGATGCTAGCCTTGGTTTTGGTTCTAATCCCGATAATGCATGGATGTTTGTGTTTGTCGAATATATGCGGAGTACATGCTCGCTAAATCTGTTGGGCTCGAAAGTCCTGTGGGCGTTCATTACGCAGTTTCCTACGGGTACAGGTCCCTGGAGACCCTCCCCTTCAGGGACATGTCTAAATTGTGGAGGTAGTGCGCGATAGAGGGCAGCATCTGTCGCATATGTGTGTGTGTTCTGTCTGACTTACTTGGCGAAGGTTTATAAGCGGGTCTCTGACCAAGCACACAAACTTGAAAATATATGTCTACCAACCACCAACCAACTTGACAAATCCATTATGCAATGCAAATCCATGATCAGCAACGGGCCTCATAATTTAGAAACACGGTCAAGTTACGAGACCGACACCTGAGCTGGTACCCAACTCAATCAAAAACATACGTTGAATACTTTTTAATTATTGGTTTATTAGTTTTTAATTATTGATTATATCCTCTTTGATTAATGTGTTTGAAAGCGTTCAATCCCTATTTAATAAGCAATGAAAATAGTAAAACTTAACAGAAAATACTGCAAAAAAATATTTTAGTTTTCTAAAGTTAGTTGGCAATAGACATTGTCTTCGTAAAAGAAACTGAAACTTTGAAGTGACTTGTAAAGGAGAAAAGTTCTTCTTCTCCAACAACTTTAACTTCAATATTTCGGAAGCAAATATAAAAGTAATTCTGTGTGTTGATCCTCAAACAAGGCGGGTTGTCCGATATCCTGAAATCAAGATTCCCCAAACTTTTTCACCTGTGAGCCACATGGGACCATATACTGAATTGGACCTGCAGGCAATATTAAACATAAAACTAAGAAAAGCTACTACTTTATATTTCAGATAAAAGATATAAAAGCCGAATTCAGAATGGGTTTTTTGTGGGGTCGTAAAAAAAGAAATAAAAAAATAACAATATGAGGAATTAGTTTTGAGTGTGTGTATAAATCATTTGGACACCCTTAGACTTGTCATATCACTATAACGCACTTCGTGAAACGTAACTCAACAGTGTATAACAACGCTTTACTTACAATTGAAATGCCGGACAATTATTTTTAGGATCCTTTTTGTTTTATAAAACTCACTATTACTTCCAAACTGTGGAAGGGTGGTGAAAAGTTACAGTTTTGTGAAAGAGAATAATCGTACCCATTATTTCTACATAAAGCTTTTTGCTGCAAAACGTTGATGAGGGCTGTAAGGAGCCTAGTGGTCCGGACCCCGGGCTTGCAATCGGAAGGTTGAGAGTTCGGGCCCCGGTGCCACTGAAGACTTACCGAGTATACGCGGAGTACGTGCTCGTAAAATCTGTTGGGTCCGAAAGTCCTGTGGTCGGTCATTGCGCTGTTCACCATGGGTACAGGTTCCTGGAGAAAATTTCCCTCCCCTTCAGGGACATGTCTAAATTGTGGAGGTGGAGACAGATGGCAACATCTGTCATATGTGTTTGTGTGTGTCTTGTGTTGTCCTACTTGACGATGGTTTATAAGCGGGTCCTTGCGACCAAGCACACAAGCCTGAAAATATATGTCAAACCAACCAACCAACCAAACGTTGATGATTGTGAATGCGCTTATGGTCTGTGGAAGAAGGGTGTAAGGTACACTGCTTTTGTGGAAGTTTTCTCACCAAATTTGAGTTCAATCAGCTTACTCCAGAATTACATTTACCTTGCCTCAAATAGTGCAATGTTATAACCGATTTTTTTACAGTGAGATGTTCCATGGTTTAGCTAGAAAAATGTTGTTTGTTTGGAGACCCCTGCATCATTTTTTTTTAAATATCTAGTAAATCATTTCGAAGAAGTTTATTGTTATGGCATATATAAAGTTTTTGGTTCTTTAAGCTTTATCGGAAACTTTGGAGGATTCTTAATAAGTACTGATGATAGAAATTTGTCAGACCATGCTTAAAGTAAGTGGTAGTAAGTTATTTTATAAATTTCAATTTGCTCAAAAGTTTGTTAATTTTTGGATCACAAAAGTTTAACAATCAGTTTGCAGCAGATTCTATTTCAACTGCAATCATGCTTAATAAAAGAAATTTTCATCTTTTAATAATATTTTTATAGTTTTATGGATTTCTAATATAAATAATTTGATCGGTCTTAAGCTAAAAAAAAAAAGATAAATTTGTGACTTCTACTAATTTCGTCATAATAACACTTACGATAGCTAATTTGTCTCTTTTTGGTGAAAGAGTTTACATACTATTTTCTGTTAAATGAAGATGCAAGGAAGGATATATTCAGTAACTTTTAAAAATAACGAGTAGAAGCTCTTATGTACTTTTAAAAGTAAATATAAACATGTGTTTCGAATTAATGATTTGGTTTTCATTCTTCTATTTTTTCATACAACCCTTTGACAGTAAAGAAATATTCAAAGGGTACATTTTTTGCAATAATTTAGAAATTATAAAAAAAATGGTTGAATGCTATAAAAACACTGTTTTAAAATATTTGATTTAAGTGAGTAGAATACTAAGAATAAATAACATTAGTTATAAAATTTAATTAAAATAAACTATTTTAACAATTCAGAAATTAAATTGTTTTCTTGAAAAGACTGAAAGAGAAAGATCACGATTTTACGTTTTATTATTCAGAGGTTTTAAAAATCACTTTATATATTGCATTTTATACTGAAGCAGTTGAAATATATATATTTGGTCACGTCTCTAGCAAATTCTCAAGTGACACTCGAAGGTAGAAAGCTCGAGAATCAGTGCTATTCAATACAAACAATCAACTAATAGAAAATTTCGATTCTCTTTTATTATTTTCTAAATAATAAAACTCTGGAGAACAACATCGAAAAAAGAAAATGCAGAAGCAGGAAATATTCGTAAAGGGTAGTCTGCTTCCTCGAAGCCATAGCAAACAATAGCTTAATACAACAAAATCTTTCCCTTGCAGAATTCTGTCGTTGTCTTGCTTATAGCCCTAATCAAGCCATGTTAAAGGTTTCGTTTAACAGTGGTGCAACAGCATTTAGAAATGCGGCGTCTTAAGTGGACTTAAAGTTACTTTGAAGCAACTTCAAGAAACCGAACTATAATTTCTAAGAGTTTCAATCTGGTATAATCCGAAAAATTAAGCTAAGTAACGTTCCTCTTTTAATTGGTGTAAAAGTTTACAATGTATAAAAATTTCTGTCACGTCATTAGCATGGATGCTGTAATCTAATGCTTATAAATTTACTATAATATTTCAAGCACATATGCCTCTCTGCCACGATCCAGCATAAATTCCTGATTATACCCACAAAAACGAAGAGCACTGACCAACACATTACACGTCGTGTAAGCGTTTGTAACCTGCGAGAAGACTTATAATGCAATGGCAAAGGGTTTAGTGAATGTATATATATTAAAATTAATTATTTAAACAAATATTTGTTGAACTTTTTCCCCTTTTTGGCTTCTTGAAATTCAGTTTATTGTAATAGCGATTTTAACACATTGCGTGTAAGTCATATGACTCAGATTGAAAAAGTTTGTATGTATTTTAAGAATCTCTACCATGCTGTTTAACATTTATTTAGATATAGTGGTTACTGACACCGTGTAATTTCTCACAACTAAAAGGGATACAGGTGCAAGCATGATAAATAAAAGAATATGATAAATTTATGAATTATATTTTTCCATGTTACTGGCAAATCAAAATCTAATATTTACAAAAATATATATATTTAAAACCATATTTTCATTTTTTAAACCTTGTCAACTAACGACTTTCTTCAATCCACTCTGTATGTATAAAAGCATGCTAATAATTTAATTCAAGTATACTTTTTAACTGAAGTTTTAATGTATACGGTTTCACTCAATATACCTTTTTCCCATTTGAATATAATAAAATTTGAAAGATAAAAAGTTCTAAATTTGATTTTTTTTGTATTGAGTAAAATTACTCAAATAGGACTCATCCATTTCTTACAAAAACTATTTAACAAATTTTCACAAAACTTGACGTAAACCATAATCATTCGCCTTTTTTGAATCCCCCTTTCGAAGATTTGATGATTAAAAATATTTATACACCACAGCAAAGCGGATAGTCTTTTAATAGTCAAAAAACATCTATCGTTGGGTAAAATCGGAATAAGCAAATCTCACGGTACTTCAAAGTTTATTTGTACCACTATTAACTTAAGGCTTTCATATCTGATGATTACAAATCCGTCTTCTATCAAACGCCCCCGGTCGAATCGTGTTTGAGCAAAGCTATACATAAAAAAATCCAGTTTAGTTCCCAAAGTAGTGAGGCGGTACACGCGTTTGATTGTTGGAATACAGCTCTTAATAGCGGTTTATCAAATGTATTTCAATCACGTATCCCCTTTGCGGGTTCGGAAAATTACATAGTAAAAAAGTATTCGTGGATATTGATGTGGCTCGCGCTATCTATAAGAGAAATCTCATTATAGAAATCTTTTGTGAAATTTTCAAATGAGTTCAAATCTTTAAAGGGTAAAAGAATCTGTATCTTGACCATTGATCGGTTATTAAAGTAGGTGATGGGTATATTCTAGTTTATATTGGAGTTCAAAGTAACTCGAAAAATTATATTGTGCTATTCAAAGCAATTTTAAAATATTATTCTTATAATGTGATTTTAATAAATTGCGTTCTCATTTATTAGTTTTGTGAAACTGCTTCCTGGTTGCATTGACAATATTTTTTTCATTATTGAGCAATAATTAGAAAATTATTTAACTTACGTAAGGATATATTTTAAAATGCTACCAAAATAAAAATTATATTTGTTACGTACAGGATTCTATGTCTGAATAAAAGTTAATCGCAAAAAGGTTTAAATAAATAAAAGGATTTATGTCCAATCTAACTCGATCCCGAAACTCTCTTTTTTATGATCTTAAAATGCATATATACTTCCTTTAACTCGTTGAATAACCAACTTAAATGAGCTTGTAACTCTTCTCATTTCAAAGCATTGACCCTACCTTATTGATTTAACAAAATCCATATTTTCAAGCCAGCAATTATTTTCTATCCAAATGAATAGTCCATTCATTTATCATACATTGAAGGAGTCAATTCAAACCACAAACATACTAAAATGTAATTGAAGTCTTTTAAATGCAACAATAATCTAAGAAAAACACTTTTTTTTATTTCCCGAACCTATACCTTAACAATTAAAAATATTCTCCTCTATTTTCATTTCTAGCAACTTTTTAATCATGTTATTTTGCTGAAAAGCGATTCAATCGAATTTCCACTTCGAAAGCATTAGAAATTTTATTCACCTCACATGTTCGAATTTAATCAGAACAAAAGACCGTTTGAACGAAAGAAACTAATGCAATTTTCATTGTTCTTGACATTTCGTTTTGATCGTTTGACAAAGTTGCAACCTTAGCCGCCTTTGAAAAGCACTTAGTGTCACTGAAGACTTTTTAGTGCAACTTTAGCTCAATAAAACTTATGGCAGAAAGTTCTACCTCCATCTTTATGGAGTAATTATTTAACATAGGGCTGTAAAAACTTACACCACAAATAAGAAGCACTACACCATAAAAACAGAGTAAGGTGAAATCTCATAAATAAGTTTAAGAAAAGCATTGGCCTACCTACTTCTTCAGAACTAACAGTGGAGTTAACTGTTTTACTGTAGTATAACATGATGCATACTAGTGTAATTTATTCAGTAGCGATATTTTTACCTTACATCAATAGTCATATATCAATTAGTTGAAATATTCTCCTCCGAGACGGGGAAAAGGGAAGAAGAGTCCACAAATTGTGCAACGGAAAAATCAAAATATCCCGTTCTTTTTCATCAATTTATGGTCGCTTCCCCCTTTCTTCCAGTGTCGGGCAGAGATGAGAAGATTTTAACTTGTGAAAAATAACTCTAACTAATTTTATTATAACTAATTATTACTCAAACATATTTATGGATGCGATGCTTTCTCTCATTTATAAATTCCATAAAACTTTTTTCTCCAAACTAAAACTATAAAAAGAAATGTTCAATCCTACAAACCATTTTTAGTAATGCTGTAAACATGAGCAGAAAATAAGCCATCTCTATAAATACCCAGAACTCATGCTAAAATTTTGATGAAATACGTTTCATACACTTAAGACAAACTCCTGTATATAACGTTAGCATCAGCTGCGTATTTGGAAAACTCATTCGAAAACTTGAACTGGAAACCGAACGCCGTATTGAAACCTAGATCGCTGGATTTAATATGTACCAAATCCCGATCATACTCTTTTAATTAAAAATTCCGTAAATTAGGTGGTAGTGTCAAAGATCGTATTTAATCTGAGAGTTCTGCCTCTCACAATCGTCTCGCTTTTTTTACGTATTAAGCTAACTTACAAACTAAAACACAAATTAGCACTTTTTAATTTTCTACCTTTTTTATCTAATTTAAAGTAAAATTTTATCAGAATCAATTTTAATTTTTTATAAATGATGCAATCGGAAAAAAAGTCTTCGTATTCGAATCCCGTTTCGAGCATAGACTTTCAACTAATTGTAACCTTTCGAAATAGACTTTTTCGAATTTTAATTAACTCTGAGGTATCATACAAGCCCCCCCCCCCCCTTAAACTTTTAAAATAAACAAAACAAAACTATTTTCGAAAAAATAATTTACGTGTTTGTCAAAACAGCGAAGCATCTGACGTTGACGCGTTGCTTCGAACTTTAAAACGCACTGCTTCAAATTTGATTTAGAATGGTTTTAGTTCCTGAATAGAACCTCCACGATGTTATAGAAAAAAAATAACAAGGTGGAGACCATAATGTTACTCTAATTATTGCAATCAAACTTCTTTTAAAAGAGTGATGGACAGACAGCAAGCTTGGAAACAACAGTGAATACCACAATAGGCTGACTAGAGAAGGAGGTTACCTTAGTTTTGTTAAAGCTCATGGTTGTTTTAGAGTCTTCTCTATAAGCCAACAGGTATAAATTAAGGAAAAACTGTGTTTAATTTCAATACAAAAAATATATATATTTCCCAATTGCTACACTCTTAAAACCAAAGAGTGAAATCCACTTCAGTTGGAGAAGTGCATTTTCGACACTGGAAAGGATTGAATATTTACTCAGACTGAGTTAAAATCACTCGCTTGGAGTGATCCTGTCGGAGGCTTAACACACAAAGAATCCACTCCTTCCGGGTAAGTGCATTTTCCAGACTGGAGGAGTGAAATTAACTCAGACTGATTTAAAATCGCTCGTTCGTTTTAAGAGTGTACAATTTTTGTTAAAATAATACAAAAGTTGCATTGCGACAAATAATAATGAATGGTTCTGTAGCACAAAAAATGCATTAAAGCACAACCCGTATAAATTCTTCCGAAATATAGTTATTTATAATTAATATAGTTAATGATAATAATGAATATACTTATAGTTAATGTAGCATCTGTTCTTTTCGGATAAATAGCTACACTAAAAATATAGTTTTGTTTTAATCGTGCATTGTTATAATAATAATAATAATCATAATAATACCCTTCGCGATATTCAGTTGTGTCCAAACTTGTGTTCCTATGTAATCAACACAATTATTTTATTAATACAATACAAAATTTTAATTTTTGCACAATACTTGCCTTGTACTCCTTTTCTCCATTTTTACGCAATATTTGCGTTCCACGTGCTTCCCTATTCGAAAACAATTTTTTTTTCTCGGTGTAGATTGAGTTGCTTGTTGTCGTGGGTCCTTGTCGGAATCCAATGATCAAGAAAGATGTATTCAGCTACTCAAAATATTTTATAAAACGTAACAAAATAAATGAAGGTTCTAGTTGCAAAACTTGCTTTCTCTAACGTATAGGGTAAAATATATAGGGTTCTGTTTATTCATTGGCAGCTTCGTCCAATTGAACTTCGTCGCCAATGAGTGGACCAGGCCCGATATCTTAGTTATACTTTGGAGAATGTGAGTTTTGTGACCATTGTTATTGAGAATAGGTTTGGTGCTTCGCAATGACTGTATTCCGCGTGATCAATTCTATTCAGACCAGGGCCGGATTTCTAAATAGCCTAAATAGGCTTGTAGCATAGAGGGGCGAATTTTTGGGGGTGGCAAATTTTATGACGAATTACAGCAGCATTCGGCATTAAAAAAAATTATAAATATACTGACGTTTTTAAGAAAGAAAACAAATAGTTTTCTGTAAAGAGTTAACTTAACCGTATATATAGTACAAATATTTAGTAGCAAACATGGCTGCTGCGAGGGTAAATACACCCTTTCCCTCCGGATTTGGAAGTTAAAAGAAAAATTGTAAAACAGTTTAAAAAAAATTCACCTATTATTTCGCTTTCGAGTGTAAAGTTACATAGATGATTCCAATATGTAAAAGGAAAAAAAATGGTCAAAAAACTGAAATCTGGGATAACTTACAACGGAAGTGAAGGACGGAAACACACCATTCAGACACCGAACATAAAAGCTCAAATATATTCAATCGTAGCCTACAAGCGGCAAATCTTTAAATCCGGCCCTAATTCAGACTATTATACAATTTAAGAAGACGTATAATTCTTCAAATGGAAGAGAATTTTAAGCTTTTAATTAATAGATTTAATTTATAATAGCATTATACTTCCGGCAAAGCATGCACAGGTATATCCTTATTATGCACCACATTTACTCCCCATTTAGGCACAAATATTAATCCATATTTCTATTTATTTTCATTTGTATACATAAAATTATATTGATTAATCTACTTAATGGTAAACTATTTGAATTATTTTATTATCATCAACATCCAATAAAGAATTAATCAATTAGTTTGAATTTGAATCGAAAGGGTATCATATTAAATTTAAAAAATATATCAAACAGGGAAATTTTAAATATATTCAATACACAAAAATAGCATTTTTTTTTTAAATTTCAAATACAAATTCCATTTTTTATAATTAGCTTCGTTCTAAAGCAATACAACCCAATTCTTAATTAAAATTTATATGCCTTGCTACAAATATTAGCCTACTCTTAACTTAACCTTTATACATGACTTTATATCAACAAGCTTCCATCCATTCAGGCACGTATCACTCAAACGCACATAATGTACGTCTAGCTGTTGCCACTCCCATTAAAGTAATTCGTTCATAAATAAACCTTCTTCGGATTGAAAAGGTTAAAAGGTGCAACTTAAAAGCAACATAAATCATCGATCATAAAACAGGACAAAGGAAGTTGTGTTTTTGAAGGTAAAAATTATAATATGTAATTTTACTTTGCAGGTTTGTTGGGTTGTACGTTTTCCTTCTCTTTCTATTTTTAGCCTCAATGAGAAGCTTAAACACATCCAAATGAGCCACATGTTTTAGAACCCTAGTCAAGTGACGTTTTATACTTTGTTATATCCCCCTTCCATCCTTTATTAAAGAAAATTAAAAAGTTTCGTATTTAACTTTCCAGTTATTCTTAATTATATCCTTTTTTTGGTATGTTTTTAAATTATCCTTTTAAAGTTCATGTAATTATGTATGCTATGTGGGTACACATTCTTACTTAATTAAATTTTTGCGATTTGTTTAAGTCGTGGTGTAATGGAATGATAAATTCTTTTACTATTTAATGTTAACAATTTATCTTTTCAACTTAAAGGAGAACTTTTAATTCCATAAAGGATTAAACAAAATTTTTAGACTATCACAATATTTAAATTTTCTAACTTAATTAATTTATAGGTGTTTCTAATTTTAATCAGCAATTATTTGTTTTGTAATAATAGTGACTAGTTTAACAAAAAAAGTTTATTATAATTCTAAGCTATTTCAAGTCTTCGCTATTTCTGTAAGGAAAAACTTTGCCCCTCAATTAAAGAAATGTGACTGGGCATTGAATTTAATAAATGGAAAATAAATTTTACTACTATTAAAATAAAGTTATTTGATCCTCAATATTTTTTTTTTTTCATTTTTGACTTGAATCATAAATAAAAAAAATTATTTACTTATAAATATAAGAGAGTTTCTTGTCGGATTTACTCCCATGCAAAAATATTATAGATTTAAGACTTTGTGATAGCCTCTTCAGCTGGTGAATAAATTTTCGGTAAAAAAGAAGCGAATGATTCATGTTTCTTTTTTTTTATTTTAAACCAGCCGATGAAATACTTAAATAATTTTAGAAATAGCAATTTCTATCCTATAAAAACCAATCGGTTCGTAAAACTTATAAGAAGTTGCTAAAGAAATTTTTTTGCCCAGTTTTTGCCCCATTATCATTACTATGAGTCTCCTAATCTTAAAAAGAAAGTCCCCAACTTAAAATTTTTCTATAAGTCAAAGTAGAGGGTTCTCCATTACCATTTTCTTTCTGAACTAATTATTCCTTTTTAATTCGTTTCTCAATCATTTTTAATTTCAGAATTTCATTGCTATATTATTTGAAATTACAGTTAATTCCCGCTTATCCGAAAGGTACGGGACCAAAATTGAGCAGCAAAAATAAAAATAATTAATGCATATTTTGAGAAATAAATCCAACTTTGTAAGAACGTATTTAAATTTTCGTGTATTTATTCATGCGTATATATTTCATATTAAAGCAAAACAAATTAACGATAATTTCGGTTAAACCGAATTTCGGATAACCGGGATTCGGATAAACGGAACTCTACTGTAATTCTTTTTAATCATTCATTCACCTTTAAACTACTTTTTTCACTTGATCATTGACTGATCACCAAGTATAAAAAAAAATTTTACAGTCGTATTCGTATCTTTAACAATCAGTTCTCCTCTTACTACTTGAATCATCGGCTATTAAATGACCACTTCTCTTCCCAAACAATCACACAAAAATACAATGGCAAAATCATTTTATAATTATTAAGTCTTCTCGTCAAAAACAATGCTGAATTGAACATATTTATAACTCCACCACCGTATCTTAAGAAATCATTATTACGATAATGTGCTGGAACTGGATAATGTTAGAATCACATTCTTCGTTGGCCACACTTTAAGTAGATAATGATATTCTAGAAGAGATTTCAATTACTTGATCATTTTTTTCGTGGTTTAATTGTGAACTGATGAGTAGGGTTTTAATGCAAGGAATATCTGTTTCTTTTACCTGTTTTTTAGCAAGATTGAACAGATTATTTGTGATGTTTCCCAATATATGTCTTTGGTATGGTATGGTATGCGGTATGGTACATATATATTCCAGCTTGTGTGCTTGTTCAGAGAACCGCTTATAAGCTTACGTCAAGCGGAACAGACAAAGAAAGAATATTAACAGTCACAAAGAAAAGAATAACACATAGACGAATGACAACATTTATTGATGGTCACAAACATCCATGCTTGACCGGGATTCGAACCCGACCCAGCAGCTCCAAAGGCTAAAGTCTTAACGATTGAGCCACCGGGGCAGCATATATGTCTTTAAATTCAAGATCATCAAGCCGTACTTCTAAAAAGGAAAAAAAAAGTTTCAGGCTAAAGCGGCATATTTTGAAGGAGCGCAATTATTTAATTAATTCAAAAAATAAGAATTTGATTGATTATGCCAATTACTAAAACTATATTTTTTTCTAATTTGTCGCTAAAAAATTAAAATAAATGAACTTAAAAGGTTAAAATATCTGACACACAAATGAACTCCACCTTTTTTGTTTTATAAAACAAATATTTAAACAAGTTTGAACTATGGAGATAGTGGAATAATAATAAATAATCTAAAATACTGTTCTGATCACATATAACTGTTTTTAGGTTGCATGAATCATTAAATTTGCTATCTAAAGACGTCTAAGTATGCTTCAAAAATTTCAACGACGAGATTTCATGGCAAGACAATTTACTTGAAACACTTTATAAGTATTGACACATATTCTACCAACTCGATCCCAAACCGTGTGGCTTCAAAAGAATAACTGCTCTTTAAAAAGAGCACAGCTGTACCCCGTTATGCTATTGTAATAGGAGAGAATTAAGCAATTTTCTTGTCACTGGTGATCGCCCATTTTGGGAAGTTAAGCAAAAACCATCAATCCTGTAGCTGAGGGACTAATAGCACTGTTCATTGAATTTTACGGATTAATCGTTTCAATTTATTATTTTTTTGTTCGAGTTATTGATTTTTTATAAGATGTTGTTTTGAAGATCACTTCCGTATGGTGGTGAAAAAAATTAATTTGCTTCAAATCGATTAGAGGATATCTTACTTTGTAATCGTCGTGATAATTTGTAAGCATGTGAACAATATAATTATCATTTTTTTATAGTTTTCGTGCATTGCATATTAAGTAAAAGTATTAAAAAATTTATATACTGGGTTTTTAAACTTTTCTTACCTAGTTTTTAAGAAAAAAACTTTTTAATTACAAAGACCTTTCTTTTAACACCATTTGTAACAACCTATATAAAAGACATATAATTTTTGGGACACTTTTTGAAGAATGTTTAAAAACTAATTATACCATCAAAGATCAAAGTTAGTGAAATTCTTAGATAGGAAGAAGCAAACTACTTGTTAACTTCACATAAGCGCAAAGGTATATTTGAACAGAAACATATTTAGTAAACTTTTATTTTTTCAACAGTTTTTTTTTTAATTGCCGTACAAGATATTAATAAAGTACATTGCTTTAGTTGAAATTACGAAGCACATTTGGTAGTGGTACCGCTGTTTGGTTTGGTACCCAGTGTTTACAGGCAAGCTAATTTTTATGAAATATGATATTCATCGACAGTACACATGCAATTTATAATTAACAAAATTGGACTCTTTATTGTGTTGCACAGTTTAAGTGTGGAGTTTTACTATTGGAAGCCTTACAAAAAAAAATCTGAACAAAAACTTCTTGAAAATATTTTTTATTTCATGAGAATATACTTTTTACTCCCTATAAGAAAATACTAAAATACGAGGAAAATGCGATTCATCCCTTTTTTGTAGACGAAACCTCTTGCATGCTAGCCTAGTACTGAACCGTCTGCCACAAAGTAATTACTTGATTGCGACGGATAGCATGAGATATTTGTGTTGACCACCATGTACAAATAAGATTTTATTTTAAGTTTCGTTCCATCATACTCATAACCACCTGACCTTTACAAAATTTCCGTTTTGTAATTCGAAAGATTAATTTAGTGGCGAAGCATCGGAGGTTACTCATAATTATTTTGTATGTTGCCAACTACAAGGTGTTTATGTCATTAATATTCCATCAACATCTCATTTACACTATCCACACGATGAAACCAATATTGGCATAATAAAGGGTACGTTATCAATTTTCCCTTTGTTTGGTAGGGTTGGGATATCGAGACACATTAATTGTACCCATAGATCTCCACTGCGAGACAGATTTCTCCTGGGTAATTATTATTCTTGATTATGCAAGGGTTAATGTCGCTTTTGTGGACCTAATTAATATAATTATTCTCAGTCGTCATAAGGAAGAAAGAAAAACCCTTTAACGTTTATCATAAATTTGGATAATGTCAATGGCTAATTAAAACGAAAGTACCAGTTGCCAAAAAGTGAATTTAGTGATGTCGGGATACTTTATAGATGTAATAGGAATAATGTGTTAAATAACACATGATGTTTTGAGTAATTTGCATATATATGTTCTTGTACTGTTGTTTTCTGGGAAGCATGCGCAAAAACGTTCTGGAATATTTATTGTTTACTCCCTCTGGTTTTGGCATTATTTTTTCATTAATTTTTTTTTTCAATTATTTTACTGTTGTTTATTTGAATGAAATTTATATCTGTCTCGTTTTTAACCTATTTTGAACCATAATAATTTAGATATTAAAAATAGTTACAACTGCATAAGTTTTTAGTTTTTGTAATTTAAAATTCAGTAAACAATACCTAACAATATTACAAATTTTAATGCAATATACCATATTTACAACATTTTCTAAATAAAATCAAATACGCTATTCAGCTTTCAAAAATTGTGATCTCGGTTTCAACATTAAGGTTAAATATCGATATTCTTTGGTTGTAGCCAATTACAAATCCAAAATATTTACAAAATAACAAATGTAATGCTAGTAAGGTACGTAGCACTCGTGTTAAGTACCCAGAAACACAAAATTTAAACTTAAATACTCTTGTATTAAAAAACTAATTTTAAAGTTATTATATTGCATATTTTTTTATTAAAATGCTTACTTATTTAATTCATTTAAGATAATAATATCTCCTTTAATATCTGTTTTGGAACTATAAAAAGAAGTGATAAGACAACGTTTTTATTTGAGGCCAATTAAAATTTCAAGAATTATTATAAAATTTAAATTATCTAAATTCTAAACTACTAAACAAATAAATGTAACTAAACATAAAGTCTTCGTATGTCCATAAACATTAATACATTAATTAATAATTTAATATTTAGCTTTAAAAGTCTTTATTCTTTATGGTCAAGACAGACAATATCAATTATTTAAATTAAGCACCTTCCAAGCTGCACCACTTAAAATAATGTGCTTTATTTAAGAAAATGAAAAGCAAATACGGGGTTCAACTAATTTTATTGTATGTGACCTCTTGCTTTAACTGAAGTTTCAAAACAAGATTTAATGTTGCCAATTGTAGTAAATGATGCCAATTATATTCCATTTCATAACATAGAACAAAATTAATTAAATTTTCTTTTTATAATTAAAAAAAATACTCTTTCCTATACCAGATTCAATAATAAATGTTTTGTTACACAAAGTATGCTATTTAATTTCAAAATTTAATTAACTATATATTTTTTAAGAACTTGCAAGTCATTTATTTATGTTTATGGATTTCTGCAATAACGACATTTAGACTAATATAGCAAAGCGAAATAAAATATATTGCTAATAAAACAATTATCAAATTCTTAAAAAAGGAAATAACAAAAATACACCACTTCAAAAATAATTTTTTTATTATAAAAAAACTTTTCCATGTTATTTACTTTAAAAAGCATTTCAAATACTTTTAGATCCACTATTAAAAACAATATTGCAATATTGGAGCGACTGTTATAATTCAAAAACTCTTTAATTTGGAAGGATATTACGGGAAATTGCTTAAACATAATGCTTGGTTAAATTGAAGACATACAAAAAGAAATGTATTATTTCGTGTTTTTTTACCTTAACAAAATATACGAAAAAAATTTAATTAAAATCTTTTTTCCGTATTCAAAACAAACGAAATTCTTAAGAGAAGATACAAAATGCGAAGGAAAACAATAATTAAAAAACAATTAAGTCTTAGGAATGCCAGATGCTACTTTTCCGTTATAATTTTTGTAGAAAAAACAGCTTTTAAAATTAATAGAATTATTGAAATTTTAAACTCGTTGCGTAGTTCAATTAATTTTTGTTTGTCTTAAAGTTATTTATTTTAAGACTTAAACTAATGCAACATAGTGTTTTTCGATTATCGGGAAATGGATAAAATGTTATAATGTTGAACATGTTGTAATAAGTTAAATGTTTCGCAACATTTTTGTAAGCATTCAACCCATAAACTACTTGAAATCTTTCAACTTACTGCGTAATTGAATACTTAATATGGAATCTTGTGTCTTAAAAGCAGTTGAGATGCCCCAAAAATAGCAACGAACACATTTTTATCAAATGACGGTTCACATTCTTACGGATTTACCCTCATTAAAATAGCAAATAGAAACCAGAGTTTGATATATAAAAAATCACTGTTGACTAAAACTGTAATGGTAAGCATCTTTATAAATGACGCGTAATGTGGTAATTGTGAATGAATGTAGATATAAATATGAATGAATGTAGATATAAATATGAGTGGGAAAATTTAACGAAAGATAAAATCATCTTCGTTTTCCAAAATAGCGAAAATATATTTCATGTTGTGACTATCCCTCAGTAGTCTGGCGAAGTAAGACAAGGTCTAGCAGATTGTTGACCTTAAGAAGAAAATAGCCTTAAAAATTAATTTTTGCTTAGTTTGAATTATCGTAGCACTAGAGCAACACGAAGGCCATTGGCCACGGGCGTCATAATTTAGAACCACAGTCAGGTGACAAGCCGACCCCTGAGTAAGCACCCAATGCATCCGTTATTTAAAAATTTAGAGCAAAATATATGTTGCTGGTGCTTTTTTATTCTGTTGCTTTGTTTAATCTTTTGACTATTTTCAATAAATACAAAGATACTCGCGTTTGTTAAGCGCAAATTTCGGTTTCCATTTCATCGATTTCGATGCCGTTTTCAGGGGGGGGGGGGGGTGGGGAGCCTATTCTTAGAATGATTGCGGTTCTTTTTATAATCACAATTGTCAAAACACTTTCCGTGTTATTTTATAATTCAATAATACAAACCGCACACAAATGAAAAAAATTTTGCTTTTTAAGATAACGCATTCATTCAATTTATAAATATAATAAAATAAATCCGATTCAGGACACGCTTGCTATTTCGTAATGAGTACAGACAGACTATCGGCAAAATGAGGTAATTCAATAAACAAAGGGATAGTTCCATAAGTGAATAAATGTATAAAAACATTTAAAAAAGAAAAATGCCCATCTTATTTGTTGCAGTAGAGGTTCATCAATTATATTCTTTTTGGGATCACTAAAGTTTTTTTTTTTACACAAACTAATTGTATAGCTGATAGAAAAATAATAAAAAATCCACCTGGTCTTGTAGGTCGTATAATTAATTGTTTTTTGCTTATTACTATTATCATTGTTATTTTCTTATTTCGATTATTTTTATTATTATCATTTTGTTATTTATTTTTATGATCATCATCATTATCATCATCATCATCACCATTATCATTATTGTTGTTGTTGTTGTCATAAAATTTTAATTATAAAGATTTGGTTAAAAGTGATATTTAGTCCACTAATAAATTAATAAAAGTACTTTTAAATCATTGTTGCCAAATTTCTTATTTTATTATTATATCCTCCTTAATAATTACTAATTCATCCAAACTTTGCTGAAACTATTAGCATATCTAAGATATTACTCAAAATGAAATCATACAGCAACATATTCTACTAATGACATCTTTATAACGCTGCCTTAAAGTGAAATACATCGAAATGTACTATATATTGCAGAGAAATACTACTAATATATTTGCTTGTGTATTCAGTTGATGTTCTTTTGCCAAACATCAGCAATGGGAATAAATAAACTACTATAGATGAATTCGTTAACACTTTGACGATATATTATCTGCTAAGAATACATCAATACAAGAAGAAAATGTCAGAAAGAATACAGATGAATACTACAGATGAATACTAGAAATCGGGATAAGAATTGTATACTTTTCTGACCCTATTCATTTTAAACTAAATTAAAGCTTGATTTCTCATTCAATAGTCCAACTATTTCACGATGACTGGCGTAGGTAAATTAATTCCACCAACCAAACAATCGCTGAAATTTATTTTGAGGTAATAAATAAGAATACGTTTTAGCTCACACATAACCTTTAGCATTAAAAACACTGATTTTCTAAATTAAACATCGATGGCAAATTTGGGTATGACTGAATAAACTATTTATTTACCAGTTGAATGACGAAATCAATATTCCATAAATGCTAGTGACATCCAGCATAGAATTTCGTCAAAACTTTGGACCTATAGCGCACATGCACCAGCCTCATAACCAACTTCTATATTTTTGTAAGATTTAAGAAAAAAGCTGGCATTAAGATTTAGCTAAGTATTTACATTGTGGGATACAGATTTATTCTCACGAAAACTTTCATTAAAACTAGATGAACATTTTCTATCACTTGTTTGTATATAACATCACATAAATTAAAGTTTGTTGATAAATAGTCTTAGACCTGAATATAAAAATGCATACATATAAAAGGCATATAAAAATGTATAAAATTTTTCAAACACTGATCGAAAAAACTTAAAATACTTATCATAAAGTAAAAAATTATTGGATTATAAAATATAAAGTTCTCTAAATAAATTACTTGAACAGACAATGGTAAACCTTCCCTTAACACATGCTACTGTTGGATAATATATAACACTGTATGTATGTATAATATTAACATTCATACGTCCGTTTGTAGTGTTGATTCATTGAAGCTAACAGAGAAGCCTCTCTGTCGTTAGATTAGAAGAGGGACGTTGAAAAATGGTTCTTTGTCGCGTGAATAATACAATGATTTGTCAAATCGAGCTTAATAAAAGATGCAACTCAGTGACGGATATTCGGGAATAGACTATTCTGGGGTTGTGAAGAAACTTAAGGTAGGAGAATACCCAAAATTCTAAATTTTTACTATCACTTTAATCTTTTCCAAATGTGGCATAGTGATTTCAAATATAATGAACAATATTATTTAGGCATTTTTTTTATTTAAATATAATTTATTTATTTTAAACGGTGTTTTTCAACTAAAAGAAAGAGGTTTACGCTAACAAGTCTACCACATTGAATTTTCATCCTACAAACATTAATTATGTGTTAAATTCTTCGTTTTAGACTGATGCATGCAATGACCCTCTAGAGATACATACAAATTACAAGAAAAGAAGTTCGAAAAACGTTATAAATTAACCACACAAAAAAAATTCGATTAACTTACACTTGGGAATTTAAAAAAAAAAAACTTGTATATTTACACCAGATGTTAGAGGTTCATGGCACAGATATATATTGAAATAGCATCTGTAAAAAATTTCAGGTAAATTCATGTAAAACTTTTAATGCTAGAAGTGTTGGTGTAAACCCCCTTTTTTAGTTGAAAGACACCGTTTAAAATGAATCAATTATATTTAAATAAAAAAAAATTGCCCCAAAAGCACTGTTCATTATATTTGAAATCACTATGCCAAATTTGGAAAAGATTAAAGTAATAGTAAAATTTTTAGAATTTGGGGTACTCGCCTACCTTAAGTTAAATGCCACTATATTAAAACGAGCTTAGTTAAATTCATTCATTTATTATCATTATAAGATTTTAATTTTGAAGTTGACAACCTAACCAGGATAAATTCTTCGCATCCCAAAGGACATGGTCTTGAAAACAGAATAAGGCACAGTAGGCATTGGCCCTCACCCAAGAGTGCTGCCGCGTTGATAATGAGAGAGAGTTTATCAGTCAACATTATTGATCCTCATAAGTTGTCAATTAGTAAGATTTTAAAATTCTAAATGATTGTTTATAACTGTCAATTTTATTATTATTCACCAACTATTAATTACCAGTAATGGAATAATAATCAATATTAATGCCTTATTGATTTTACTTAGGATATTATCATCCATTATCCAGATTTGTGTTATCATTTATTAACTTTTGTCAATTAACTGGGTTAATAAATTTTATCTCCCAAAGAATTTTTTTAATTGAGGCAAGGTTTTCTGACATAATCCAAAATTGAACGACAATACAAGTTGATTTATGAGCACACAATTTTTTCATAACCTCCATATAATGTAACTTGGATTTTAACAAGTTAAAAAAAATTCAGGCATCTTACAATGCAGATCGAAACGGAACACACAAGTTACAATCCCCTTAACTTGTAAGCAGCTTACAAGTAGAAGCACAAAACGTAATGCCAAGCACGGCGAAAAAACATTTCAAATGCATTTGTCGTTGAATTTATATATAACAGACTTTTTTACAAGATTGAAGACGTCTTTTTGAACCTGTCATTGGCAAACTATGGAGGAAATTCCCAATGGACAACAAATGCTACTTTTGAACACTCCACATTTTATCAAAACTACAAAACCACGCATTAGGGATGTCTTTTTTGGTGTGTGTTTCATAAATCAGTATGCGACTCTCTTTGAAATCTTATTTTCTTCTTCCTAGGGTATTTTTTAAATGTAATTATTTGCTTTCATCCAAAAGTACAAAAACTACAGTGTGGTAAACATAAATATTAATAGTATAGTAAACTGAAAATGTTGCGATATTTCGTTGTGGTCGAAAACAATAAGTCATAGTTTCTCTTATTAGAAGAAATAGCTTAGACGATTTTATTGAATATTATTGACGATTTTATTGAATATTATTGACGATTTTATTGAATATTATTGACGATTTTATTGATTTTATTGACTATTAAAACGTCATTGTTTTTTAAAAAATGCATCATTAAAAAACATAAATTTAATTTTCTATAAGTAATTACATTTTCCAGGTTTTTATCAAAGTAATTTGACGTTTTGATGTATTTTTAAAGATTTAATATAGAGAATTTTTTAGATTTAATATTTTTTGCCAGCTTATAGGGTTATCGACTGAAACCTATTGGCGTCAATTTAATTTTCGACGTTGTCCATATTGCATCTTCGAAAGGATGTTTGAACTAGATTGGGCTACTTAACAATTTTGCTAACAATAACATATAAAACTAATCTCCTCAGAACAACAGCCCATTTAGTAGGCCAAGGTCTGCCGTGCCCATTTGAGCTTACGTGACCAAAGGCTCTGGGGTGCTATGTTCTGGTTAGGTAATCAACCTCACGGGCCCCAGTGTTTAGTTCCCAAGCATGCTTGTTCCTCATTTTATAGACCCACTTAAGAGATGAAAGGATGAGTCAACCTCGTCCAATACGGGACTCGATCCCCGGACCTGTGGAGTAGCAATGCGAAGCACTGCCACTAAGAATTGGGCCTCATTGTAACATGTAACTGATGATTTTCATTTCATTTTTTTTTGTCTGAATTCTTCAAAGTCTACAAAAAATTATCGTTTTGGGAAATACATTCATCGCATTGATCTGTAAAATAATAATATAATAAAAATAAAGAGACAACCAAACGCTTTGTTAAACAAAAATAAAATGAACATTTCTTTTCATTATCTGTCAAATATCGAGCTTGAACTTTAATTTCCATGTACGATTATATTTTGTTACAGCTCAGAATGAATAAAAGATGTTCTTGAAGTTATATTGTATCATTCTTTTCGGATGCTACAGTTATTTAATCATTCCACTTGATTTATTTTGGCTACAGCCCTCCACCCTTTTAAGCGATCCATTGTAGTAAACTCGTTATTGTGATGTATTTCACTATACTTAATGTTGAGTAATTTTCTGTGAATAAAAGGTGCTCGTTTGTTTGTTTTTTCAACTTTTCTGCTAAATTGTCTCCATCAAAAAAAAAATGCGTTAAAAGTAACTCCCCTCCCCGTTATTATAACTTAGATTGATGTTGAATTGTGGTTTTTATTTGGCCAAGTTTCAGATCTTGGCTTGGATTGGCATATCAATGTCACTTGGAAACTGGAGTACAGATCCGAGGAATGAAAGCTTGACTAAAGAAAAATATTATTCGAAGGCTGTGCAAAGCAATATAGCAGCAATAGCAGCAATAAAAAGCAATTAAGTGATATGATAACATAAATTCAGCATAATAAAGGCTGTGGGGTGCTCATCCATTGTTTTACAATTATTCTCAAATTTGTAGAAAAATAGTCAAAAATCAAAGGGTCCGTGAAAGTTTGATTTAATTTTCTTTTTAATTTATTCGACATTAATAATACATTTTCATTCAAGTCTGTGAGAAACAAAAAGTTCTAAAAGAACTGAAGCCTATTCGATGCGCTGATTTTTTTTACGTATCTCACTTGTCCGTAGCATTTGTAGTTTGCAACAGCGATTTAAATGACTCAAAATAGAATTTCAATTCTAATTCAATGGAAAATTCGTCGACAAATAGTAGATTTATGTCCGTCCAATCGTACAGACAGACGGACAAAAAATATGAAAGTTGGTAGTCTGAGGTTATACCTTTTAAAAAAAGAATTTTTAAGAATTTTTAAGAAATTAAGAATTTTTAAGATAGAACCGATTTTGGAAGGGGGGTTTGGACGGACAGACGGACATCGACAGCATGTCAGAATATATATTTTCATTTTTTAGTTCTTCGAATTAAAAAAAGAAAAGTAGGCTAAAAATTCGATAAATAACGTCGTAAAAAACAATTGCATCTCAGAGTTTAAAACAAAAAGAAAATGTAGATGGCAGCACAAATTTAGTGGTTGCTTCGTTGCGAATAGACCGGTAATCCATTCACGTTGTAGCTATGCTGTAGCTGGATTTTGTGACGTCATTTGCTGTATCTAGCGTGGATGGAAGTTTCTTGACTTATGGGTTTTTTCTCTCAATAAAAAGTAAACAAATAGGAATATTAAGAACAAAACCACGGACAATTAAAAACTAAATGACTCTTATGACTGCTCATGCCCGAAACCAATTTACAGCTTTGATATCGCTTGGAAAATGATTCAAAAATCCAGCTTCAGAAGTACAGCTTTGATCACGCGCGCATGCGTACTAGGGACAGTTACGTCACAAAATCCAGCTACAGCGTGAATGGATTACTGGAACTAACTTTCTCAGAAGACACATTTTCGAATACCAAAACAAAGTAATTTTTAAAATTCCCAAAATCCATTTTTATATTATTAAATAAATTTTAGAAATACATATGTAGTGTAATATAGAAAAATGTTATTTTATATTTTTTTGTAAGTTTTTTGGTTTCACTGGCTACAAACCAGAATGTAACCGTACGTGTCTATATTTCATCTCACAAATTTTGTAAACAATAATTTTAGCGTAATTTTATTATTTGTAAATCTTGGTTTCTTTTTCTGTAAGGAAATCATTTGAAATGGAAGACGACGCAGAAGAAATGTCTCAACTGAGAAAAATGAGAAACAGGCACTACCGTCAAAAAGCCACTTCAAACGATTCAGATAACGAACAAGAAACTACTTCAACTCAGAAAATTACTCCTAAAAACAACATTCCTGAAAGAATAGATGATACAGACGACTCGGCTCCTAATACAGACATGGCTTCCATGATGGGCTTCGCCAGTTTCGGAAAAAAAGCCAGAACTTTTGACTTTGATGCTTTATTCGAGCAAACGAGGAGGGCTGCTAAAGAGAAATTCGAAGGCCCTCAGAATTCCAGTGAAGTTCCAGAGCCCAGTGTACCACAATCGTCTGCGGAAAAAGAATCGGAATCGTCCAGTGGAAGTTCAGACGATAACTCGAGCGACAGTGAAGAGGATGAAATTGTGGGGCCTCCTGTTCCCAAAGATATCTTGGATGCTATGAATTCTCCCCCAGAAGAAAAAGATTCTGAAGAAGAAGAATCAGAAGAAGAAGAAAAGGCAGGATGGAATGATAGATACAAGACAGTACCTGCCAGTCATGAAGTTGTTCTTCAGCATGGAGATAAAACCGTATCAGCCATGACACTCGACCCAAACGGTGCACGACTTGTTACAGGTGAAGTTTAATTCTAATTTTTCAAATATAAATTACATTTAAAATCTGCTGTGCAGAATATTTTGATTTACAGAGCCTGGCTTACAACTTGGCACCAGTAGTTTCTTAAAACTATATTAGTTTAGTTTTTTTTTTTTAATTATGAACTAATTAAATTATTAAGCACCCAAAATTGTAGATTTACTGTTGCTTTGTGCATGTACACAAATTACGGAATGGTACCCAGAATAAGGGTATTTATTACTTTAAAATATTGCTCTGCACCAACTGTTTTTAGATCCACTGCTGAAAAATATTGGAGAGCAAGAAGTTTAGTGGTCTAATGGCCTACCATCTCCCTGGCATTTGAATTATAATAACTTTTAAATTGGTTCTATGCATGAAATATTGTTTTAAAATGTAGTTATGAATCTTACGGGTATATAATTCACCACACAAATTAATTGTACAGTAAACTCTCAATTATCCCATTCACAGATTATCAGCGCAAATCTCCAAAACTGCATTACACAATGTGACAGGAAATTGAAGATAGTTAGGGATGTCAATCAAAGGGCCCTGCTCATTCCCTGTCCTTGTACTCCTATTCAACTCTGGGGATCCTAATTGAACATACACAGATTAGCACTATAATGCCTCATTTTTAACAAAATGCTTCGAAACACACTAATAAAATTGAGAAGTTTGAAGACTAAATCGCAATTAACTACTATGTTGAAATGTTAATCCTCAAATTTCTTGACTGTTATGCTTGTTTAACCCATCATATATTTTTTTGCTTATATTATATCACTTTACTTTCATGAAAGCTGTAGTTGGCAAATTTGTGGATATTTTCTTTATTTTTGGGGATTATCCGCAGATGTTGCCATCTCCACCCATTTCGGTGGATAATCAAGAGTTTACTGTAATTATTATTCTTAGTGTTCTAAAATTATGAATACCCAAGCCAGGAGCATGTGACAATTTAAATTGGTTTTATAAAATGTGTTGTAAAATACATATATATTTAAAATATTAATTCTCGAAACCACTTTATAGAAACTCAATTTATAAATTATTGAAATAATTTTCTATATGTTATATAGTGTAACTTATTAAAACAAAAGTTGTTAGTTTACAATGACCAACAAACCCCAATAAACATTGACCAGGCAAAAAATTAAAATGTCCATTTTTCAACTTCATCAAAAGTAACTAAGCGCTGCTCAGCCAGTCCATGTTCCATGGATATGAACAAATAATAGTTTGAAGAAGCAATGCCTGGAGAATACGGCAGGTGAAATAGAACATCATCATCCCATTTCAGGTTATTTAAGGTGTCTTTCACATTGTTCGTGGAGTGAGGCCCCTCATTGTCATGGAGCAAAATAACTGTTCCATGTATGCAGCCCATTCTGGCCATTTGTTGATCAATTCCCGGTTTAAATCAGTTAATTGTTGTTGATATCAGTCAGAAGTAACTGTTTCACGAGTTGTAGGCCACCCATAATAAAAAATGCCCTTTTGGTTACACTAAATGCAGAGCACTGTCTTCTTTCCAAAGCAATTTCTCTTTGGAGTTGATGTTGAGGGTTGGCCTGGATCAACCCAGGATTTTTTTCTTACAGGATTGTCATATTATATCCATTTTTGGTCACCTGTGGCAATTAGATGCAGAAAACTCCTTTTTAGACGTCAATTCAAAAGTTTTTCGCAAGTGATTATTTGGTTCTCCATCAGTCTTTTTGTTAAAGCATGAAGGACTCATTTCACTTCCTTGGGAATTTTCCCAAGGCATGCAAACGTTCAATATTTCTAAAATCTGTACCTGAGTCATTTTTGGGTTTTCATCCAAAATTGTTTACAATTTCATCTTCATTTTTTTTATCTGGTTTTCTCTTATCTTTGTCTGTCATATCGAAATCGCCATTTTCAAATCGACCAAACCATGGTTTACAAGTTCATTCAGATTTACCATTGTCTCTATAAGCTTTTTAAACTATTTGAAAAGTTCCAACAGCAGTTTTTTTTTTAATTAAATTTCCCGACAACCCTTTGTTGACATGAAACACAACATATCTAAAGCCCAGAAAGACTATGATAGAAATACAGCAGTAATAAGTAACAAAGTGCAAGGAGGTCGATTCCACACTTTTATTAACCCAGGTACAGTGTGATGTGTTAATTCAAGGTCATTTCATATGTGTAAATTATACCCCTATTTTATAATATTAACTTGTAATATGAAATGAGCACTTTAAATTAATAATGAATAAAAACCACTTTTAAATTTAAAGTATTTTTTAATTGTGAACAGCCTTGTGTAGTAATATTCTCTGTTTTAAATATTCTAATACTATACAGTAGTGTACTAATTTTAAAAATGTCTTTATTGCAGGAGGATACGACTATGATGTAAAATTCTGGGACTTTGCAGGCATGGATGTTTCCGTTCAATCATTTCGCTCTCTTCGCCCTTGTGAGGCTCATCAGATAAAAAATATTGAATACAATGTGACAGGGGACTCCATGTTAGTTGTTTCTGGCAACGCTCAAGCTAAGGTTCTGGATCGAGATGGATTTGAGCTCATGGAGTGTCCAAAAGGTGACCAGTACATTTCCGACATGTCCAAGACGAAAGGACATTGTGCCATGTTAAACGACGGATGCTGGCACCCTCGCATCAAAGAAGAATTCCTCACTTGCTCCAATGATGGAAGCGTGAGAATATGGGTCATGGATGAAAAAACAATCTTGAAAAATGTTATCAAACCTCGCCAACAAGGTGGTTTAAGAGCTGTGCCGATTACATGTCGATATAGTCGGGATGGGTTACTGGTTGCCACTGCGTGTCAAGATGGTTCCATTCAAATGTGGGACCATCGCAAACACTACGTAAATACTTGCCTCCTAGTTCGAAATGCACATGAGAGAGGTACCGACACGTCATCTTTGGCCTTTTCCTACGACAATCGCTATGTAGCTTCAAGAGGAGGGGACGACACTTTAAAACTGTGGGATCTGAGAAACTTCAAACAACCAGTAAATGTCATGGGATGCCTCTTCAACAGGTTCCCAATGACTGATTGTAGTTTTAGCCCTGATGATTCCTATGTTTTCACAGGGGTGTCACTCAGAAAGAATGAAACTTCAGGCAAACTGATGTTTTTCAACAAGGACACTTTCAAGCTGGCTTATGAGCTAGAAGTGGACAATTCTGACGTTGTCAGGAGCATGTGGCATCCAAAGCTTAACCAGGTCATAGCAAGTACAAAGAGTGGAATAGTGAAAGTGTTTTATAGTCCCGATTTCAGCGAACGTGGTGCCAAGCTTTGTGTTGTAAAAGCCAAGAGGAAGGAAAAACAAAATGATATGATTTGTGAGCAGCAGATCATAACACCCCATGCCCTTCCCATGTTCAGAGTAGACAGACCTAAGAGCACCAAGAAACAAATGGAAAAAGACAGGAAAGATCCTCTAAGATCCCAACGTCCTGATTTGCCAGTAACTGGCCCTGGACAAGGTGGCAGAATAGCAAATGCTGGAAGCACTCTGTCCTCCTTCATTGTGCGAAATCTCGGACTGAAAAAGAAAATTGATGAAACCCTGAATCCTAGAGATGCCATTCTGCAGTATGCTAAGGAAGCAGAAGAAAATCCTTTTTGGGTAACACCAGCTTATGCAAAGACACAACCGAAACCAATATTTCAGGCTGAAGAAAAATCAGATGAACCTCCTGCAAAGCAGCAAAAGTTGTAATTTGATTTATTTTCCACATATAGCAATGTTTTAATTCTTTCCTGAGACCCCAGCAACATACTATGTAAACATTTTTTTATGCAGACATATTTTTTAAACAAATATAGTATATTAAAAAGTATGCATTGACATGATATTTTGAAAGAATTAACGTTTGATATTTGCTGATTAGACACATCAACATAATGGAATTTGTTGTCTTACCCTAAAAATACACATTTCTTTTGTATGTTGTGAAGCACAAACAAGCTCTTTCAGTTTTTTGTTGTTAATAGTCTATTCTCACTGGGTTTTTTTTAATGCAAATGCCTTTAACATTTTCATCTCAATTTTTTTTACAATACTTTTGAAATTTTGTTGACCCTACTGCTATGTCATTTTTTAGGCAAATGGGCAATTGATACCTTTAATCAAAGACTGAAAGGTGATTTGTAGATCTTCTATCAAAACTTTTTTTTTTTAATTCTTTAGGTTTAACATAAATTTTATGGGAATATAAAATAAAATATCTATTTACATATATGTGAAGTCTCATAAGAATATACAAGGTTTAACTGATATTGATATTAAAATTCTTTATGTATACTCAGATGTCACACTAATGTGGGATCTCCATGAGCCCCTATGGGTTAGTATGGACAATACCCATATAGGTCCAGAAAGAAAGACGCCCTTTATCTTTTATCCAGCCACACGGGGACAACCTGGAATATCCCATGCACATCAACTTTTAGTTATGTCTACTTGCATCTATCTGTATAGAAATAATTCAAAATAATTGAACAGTTAAGCTTTTTATAACAGAATTATATCAAATTTCCAATGAAACATAACTTTACAGTTAAATTATTAGTATTACATTATCCAAATAATAATTAATACACTTTTTGATAACATGGACTTTAACATGAGTAACTCATTATAATCTTTATGGTTTGCCCACACTACCCCATGCTGATTTAAGTGATTTTATTTGTTTGACAAAAATTGTAAAGGGGTTGATTATAGTTAGACCATAAAGATTATGTGCTTCAGCTTCTCATAAAAGATCAGTGTTATAGAAAAGAATCATCTTGGACAGTGTCTATTTTTTGGATAGTGATTCAAACGTAAAAAAGAGCTATTTTTTATTGTTAATTTAAAAACAATGCAATGAAAAGTTTAATTGTTTCTTATTTTGAATATTTTTCTGAGAGAACTGTTAAGTGGGATAAAATTGTAAATTTGCCTAGGTGTGGGTCCTAATAACGGGGGTCTAAAAATAAAGAAAAAATGCTACTATAATACTACAAATAATTAAAAGTGGTCATTTCTTACTTGGCTTCATATGGGTAGTTCCCACAGTGTAAACCTGGTGTGGTAAGGCTTTCAGATTTTTGATTATAGATAGAAGGTATAAAACATGCTATTGCACATATTTTGACAAGATTCAAGAAAAGGATTTCTGATATTTTTTAAATATAAAAATTGAATATAAGCCTATCCACATAAATCATAACATATTTAGTTCACCTCATTTTTACTGTGTAAACTTGGAAGAGCATCTAAAATTTTCGCGTTAAGGTGTGGGACGCTAACTTTTTAGCGAATAATAGTATTGTATTTGTCATTTTGTAATTTCCATAAAAATGTAAATTTCTAATGTACATTGAAAAATGCCAATTAAAAGAGGAAAAGCTTTTTTGTTACAATCTTATCTTCATTCGCAAAAAAAGTTGTATCTTGCGTAGAAAATTAAACCTACAGATACTTTTGTTCAAGCTAAGCAAGATTAAATTAAGAGATTCATTGCTAAGCATATTTAAACATTTAAAGCTAATTAGGCCATGCAAATACGTTTATAAATAGTTCATCTTAATTAATCAAAATTTCCTGTTTACAAAGTCCTTTGTTAACATAATATTTCTATAATATACTCTTAGATACGTATCTATATACATAAAAGGCGACTTCTGTTTGTTTGTCTGCATAGGACGCAAAAACTTAAGAACCACGCAACAGATTGTCACGAAATTTGGCACAAAAATTCATCTCATCTCCAGAACAAACATAGGCTAAGAATTTTTTTAATCGGACCATTCCTTCTATCGTTTTAAGGGGAAAAATACCACTTTCGCTCAAATACGATCATCTTTTCGCTTTCGTGATTCCATCAGGCAGAAAAATTTAAATAAAACTTTTTAGAAAACAATTGAAATTGAAAATGTTTAATTTATTTAATATTTGTTCATTGCCTTCAGAAACAAAATTAATAATTGGAAAAAAATAGTTGGATATGTTTCAAGTTGCGTAATCCTACCAGTCTCCATTCTATTATTTTATTGTGTACATATGATTTTAATTATGAATTTTTTAAAAGCATAGTTAAGCTTTCACTGAATTATGTTGTTTTTTGAAGACCGTTGCACTACAGATGCATATTAGGGTTTCATGTCTTCCTTTCGCCAATTACTTTGCCAAACTCGCCAAATTATTACAAAGAACGTGCAAAAAAGCATTTTTTTAAATAGCTGGTTGGTTGTGCGATGGTCTTTGCGCTAGAGCTGAATGGGTGTAATGGTAGCTATATATTTTCCTTGCCAAATTTTTCAAACACGCCAAATGAGCTAAAATGTTTTTATTCGGAAAATCACTACGACATTATCTGTTAATTTTATAGCATTTTTTTAATTTTGAATTTTTTAATGTAATATAAGTAGCAGGATTTTGTACTTTAATAACGAACGGTATCAGCAACATAAGCTTATTAAAAAGCAAATAAACTTATAAAAAAATGCAAATCGTTTGCTGGAGTAGCTTATTTTTAATTCTTACTGATTACTTTTTTTAACTGAAATATGTATTCTCTTTAATTTGAGCTTCTTATCAAAGGTATTTTTGAAATTAATATTAATTACTATATCCAAGATGGGTAATTAAATGGAAAAAATTACTGGGTAATCTTCATATCTTATGTAACTCAAATGAAAGAAAAAATAGTAAAATTGACTATAAAATTACTTTTTCACCTCTACCCGTGCAACGTCGGGTATAACAGCTAGTATTTAAATAATTGAAGCATTCTAATAATATTCCAAATACAATTTTGCTTTTTTTTTTTAAATTAAGTTTTAACTGCAAACAAGATATACATAAGTTAAATCAAACCACGAATGAGCATTACATTTCATAGGTTTTTTTCCCTTCTTAACATATTTCTAGTATAATCTTTTATTGAAGAAAACTTGCCTGTTGGCAACTACAATCGGAAATATCACACTTCCAGGTAGCATTATTCAGGCTAGCAAACCACACAGGAAACAATTCCTCCAAACTAGAATGACCACTTTTTCAAAATTCAATTTGGATTCTGAGGGCAAGGCTGAGTTCGTTGCTTAGATTAAACCAAAATACATGATACACAGTTGAATGAATGTGAAACTATAAAATGCCAAAAAGTGAAGTGGACCGACTCTCCACTACAAATTATTATTTAAACTAATAAAATAACGATAAATAATGAAACAATTGCATTATTATCTATGTTTATTGTGCAAATACATAAAATCAATTAAAAATAAACCACAAATATTCATGTTTAAAACACAAGATGAATATTGCTAAACTACAATAAAATAAATTACCACTTAAAAGTTGTAAGTTGTTGTAGTTTAAAATTTCTGGAGTACATTATTTATTGTAGTTGGAAAAGTTAATTTGTTATACAAGTGTAAACATAAAGGCTGGTACGTTTGACAATAAAATGTACACTATATACAAATGCAGCATCCAATTGAAAAGCTAATCGGACATATCATTCTTAGCTTGTTCTTCTTGGGTAGGGGCAGGGCCTTGAAGTGGTCTTCGGAACAGCAAAATATGTGGTTCTATAAAAAAAATTATTTAAAATCCTGAATTGAGCATATAAAGTGTGTCTCAAAAGTTTAGACGAGACATTTTAAGTCACAAAATTTCAATGAAAATGTTTATTTGAAAAATTTTTGGATGGTAAGGTTAAAGCAAGTCTATATAATTAAAAAAAGCATGAATCAAAGAAAACAAAAAATAATAAATTTTAAATGATTATTTGTAAAAAGTACCCAAAAAAATCTGTCGCATAAATATAGACAAAATCTATTTTTATATCATTTAATGATCTTATTTCGCATTTTTTTGCTAGAATTGTATTTTCGTTTGATATTATGAATTAAAAACGCGTTCTACCGTTTTATTTTAACCATTTTGTACCATTCCTGGTCCAATTTTATACCAGTAGCAAATATAGCCGTTTTAGCTCTTTTAAGGGGAAATATTGCTGGTGATTGGCATAATATATATCAAAATTAGATGTAAATAACGACTGTATGCCTTAACCAACAGTACTGAGAAGTTTTGCCTCTTATTCGCACATTTTAAAACATGTAATAATGCATTTCCTGTTAAAAAAACGGCAATTTGTTTAATCTAAAAGATCCAAAATTTCCAAAAATTGGTATGTTGTGCACCGTAACACGATGCAGAGTTTGCTTCCCCTTCAAAAAAGCCAGAACATTCCAAATTTTACCCCAAATCCACCCCCATAACATTCGATATTTCCTCTCAAATTTGCTTTTTGGTTGACTTATCGACGGTTGATATTCGTTTGACTTATCGACTTTGGATGATCGATTTTTTCAGAAAACAAAACCGTTAAAAAACCTGAGACACTACTGGTGATAACTAGCAAATATATTACTAGGCTCTGAGGCTGGTTTACATCTGATCATAAGTAGAACTATAAAAGGAACACTAACCTACTGTGATTATGCGGCTACTTAGCAAATGTTATAAGTCATTGTGTGTGTTCGTGTAGTTTAAGTTTAGTTTCCGCACGAATAAAAAACTTTGATCCACATTTGACTTATTTCCAGAAAATATTGTTTGGAGTTTGCAATTAAAAAATATAAGTAGTAGTTGACAGGTATAAAATTATGTTTGTTAGTATTTTTTGAAAAATTTCAGGACAATTTGTGAAAATTACAGACAATTCAGGACAACTATGACCCCTGAAATTCAAAATGTGCTGTTTTTTACTTATTTTCCCACACTTGACCTTACTATATTGAGCAGGTGCTTACCAGGTTCATGTATCATATAATGAATCCACCCTTGACTTTGCTGAACTCCAATACTTCGCCATTCCTTTTCAGTCATCAGGTGTGTTTTCGGAACAAGTTTGACCATCTCTTTTGGAATTATGACATGCCTGAAAAAAGGTTTTTTAATAATGGGCAAACCCAGCAAAGAGAAAATACATAAACTTTATTTCTATACACTGAATTTTAAGAATGTATCAAGTACATCCTGCAATTACAAAAACATAACTTTAACTAATCAGTAGCTAAAGCCTTAAGCTAGTAATCCATTCACGCTGTAGCTATGCTGTAGCTGGATTTTGTGACGTCATTTGCTGTATCCAGCGTGGATGGAAGTTTCTTGACTTATGGGTTATTTCTCTCAATAAAAAGTAAACAAACAAGAATATTAAGTTAAAAACCACGGACAATTAAAAACTAAAGGACTCTTATGACTGCTCATGCCCGAAACCAATTTACAGCTTTGATATCGCTTTGGAAACGATTCAAAAATCCAGCTTGAGAAATACAGCTTTGACCTCGCGCGCATGCGCACTATTGACAGTTACGTCACAAAATCCAGCGACAGCATAGCAGCAGCGTGAATGGATTACTGGCTTTAGCCATTTAAAAAAAAAAATCTGTCTTTTTACAAGAAAAGTAACCATTTGGTAGCAAAATAACTAACAATTCTATTGATTATTTTAATTTATTTGCTATTAAAAAAAAAACCTTCTGACTATTGAAGATAATCTCTGGCAATATTGGTTAGTAAGACTGCTAAATAAAATAAGTGGTCAACTACTCACTCACTTTTGGCTGGTATGGTTATCTTGTACCAATACAACATACACATAGGTGTATTGGCATTGGTATGTGTTACTTTAATTTAGTTTGATTAATCAACTTCTAGCTAGAATCACCAAAACCTTTTGGTAAAAGGCCTCATTCTTTTAAACCATTTTCAGTTAATAATAATCCAACGATGCTTTTTCACCAAGTATTTGGCAGATTTCTAGAGGGTAATAAATACTTTTTGTGGTCATGCAGCATTTTCTGGTGGTATGCATTGCAGGCAGATAGCGTTTTTTTTTTTTTTTTTTTTTTTTTTGAATGCCGAGTTTTTTTGTTTCAGAGTCTTACTTGCATGTTTTCAAAATTACCCGGAGCATGTTTTGATTGAAAACAAAACAAAGTGGCCAGAGCAAAAAAAAATCATATCCAATCTTTTAAAAAAAACTGACGGTGCCGCAAATGAGTGTTTATGCTTTCAATTGTTTCAATGGGCCTACAATACTGCCCCATGTTTGATACCGATTTTTTTTTTAGAAAACAAAACTGCTCGGTGCCAAAAACGAGCGTGCAGTGGGCTGCGTTGCCCCACCGCCACCATATCATTGTGTTCCAGTTTGGTTTATTATAACAAGCACCCTAGTTTAAGCTCAAAACAACCAATTTGGTGGGACAAGGGTTAACATCAAGCACTGCAACAACGGAAGAAAACACACTAAACAACACCATTAGATTAAAATTAAAACTGCAGTTTGTTTCGTAGCTAATACTATTTGGTGTATTCCTTCAATAAAAGCACAGAGAACGCGAGTTATCGAGATTCTAGCAAGATGTTAATTTAAAAGCAAGCTAAAAGCAAACAAAAAAACATTTTACAACTGGATTAAATATGTGAATCGGTATACAGGGACTTTTTTGGAAATTTAGCCACTGTAAATGAGTGATAAATAGCATTCTGGCAACCAAGAAAAAAGCTGCAGCACACCGATTGTATAGTTAAACTCTTAATTTCCTTGCACAGAAGCCACGACCATGGACAGGGCAACAAAACACTTGGAGCAATCAGATGAAGGGAAAATTTCAGCCGTTTTATTTTGTGTTCAACCAATTGTTTCACATTTCATAGCTCCACCCATGGTCGTGACTTCTGTGCAAGGAAACTATGAGCTTAACTATAGGATTAAATCTGTAACTGTTTACAGCAAGAAAAAATTATAAACTAAAATGCATCTTGGGTCAATCCTATTACAGCCCACCTCTTGGCGACTTTTGATATATTACCAAGCAATCAGCGATAATGTTGCTGTCACAGAAAAGGTAAAATTTCTTTTTTCCTAAAATTCTAAAATTCAAATAATTTCAATTTGGCGAGATTTTCGACAAGTCGCCAAGGGGTGGGCTGTTCTAGGATTTTACCTGTATCTTATGAATTTCGAAATATAAATCATGAAATCTGTATTTTTATTTTTAAAAAAATGAGTCTGGGATCAGAATGAAACAGTCATTTTTTTCCAGGCCATTAGTAACATGTACCGCAGCCAAAACAATTTCAATAAAACAAGCTAATTACAATTTTGCTTATCACTTAGCTGATTTTACATACGAAAAACAGGTTAGTTTCCACCGTTGCAAATTTGCATAGACGTTTTGAAAATTTAACGTTAAATAAGAAAACTTTACGAAAACTAAATAAATATGAGAAAAACATAAAGACTTAAAATAACATTTACAAACTTAAGCCATAATAGCATTAGAGTATAGAGAAAAAATGCATACCTATATTCAAACTTGTCATCAAAATACTTATCTGAATAGTAAATGTTTTTATAGGACATTTTTTGTTTTATAAGTTTGAAACTTATGTGAAGAGTAAAATATCACGAAATGACGTATTATTATTTATTGAAAGACTTAAAAACCCGATGATAAATTATTTATTAAAATATCAAATGAACAGCATAAAAATATTCGAAATTCGCCTCCCGGAAAAAAATTCGTCACAGTGACAGTGAATGCAATCAAAATGCAAACGGTTTTCCCAACTGAATCTCAGAAAAAAAAATGTTTTTGGGGGGGAAATTAACTAAACAATAACTATTGTTTGAAAATTAATTTTAAATAAACTCTTTGGTTTGAGGATAAAAACCTTTCGCTATTTCATATTTTGAAATCGAACTAAATCCAATGTGAACACCATATATTTGCTTGTGGTTATTTTTTTTAACTGTAACAAATCTGGTTTATTTACAAACAATACCAAAACATTAAATTTAGGGCTATGGGGAGCTCTAAGGTCAGTGTCTCAATCTATGGATCGGAAGGTCCCGTGATTGAGTCCTGATCGCTAAAAACCCACCGACTATATGTGGGGTACGTGCTCGTTAAATCTGTTGGGTCCGAAAGTCCTGTGGGTGGTCATTGCACAGTTTCCCCCGGGTACAGCTTCCTGGAGACTATTTCCTTCCCTTTCAGGGACATGTATAAATTGTGGAGGTGGCGCATAATAGGTTGCAGCATCTGTCACGTATATGTGAGTGTAAGTGTGTGTTTTGACTGTCTTACTTGACGAAAGTTTATAAGCGGCTCTCTGAGCAAGCACACAAGTCTGAAAATATATGAATACCAACCAACATTACATTTTTTTAGTTTTAATTATAGCATGAGACATTAGTTAAGGCAAAATAAAGAAAATAAGTATTGAAAAAAAAAATTGTAATTTGACTGTGAAAAATGAATGCAGTTGAACGGAATACTTGTGAAGAATGCGCTAATCTCGAAGCTGTTTTGATTGAAAAAGACTGTGAAATTAAAAAATTACAGGCTCTAATAAAGAAGTTAAAATCTTTTTTGCTGAACTATGAAACTCAAGCAAAAATGTGCAAGAATTGTCCACTTAACGAAGAGTGGAAACTTGATAGTGCCGAAAATACTGATAATACTTTATCAGCAAAGGATATAACTGAAAAGAAAAAAAAAGTTAATTTGGAAATTTTGCAGAGTAATTTTATTTGTGAATAATAATAAGTTGGAATATATTAGTTTAGCATATATTTAGTGCCAAATATTCTCTCTTCCAAAAAATGCTATTAAATATTACAGTTGAAATTCATCTACACATACTATTTATTAATATTCACTTGATATTCCCTTTTAGAAATAATTGTAGTAAGGTGCTTTCTGCAAATCAACAACATTATTTCTCATTAAAAGACAGCAAATTTGAACAGAATCGATCTAGAGTTGCTGCCATTCTTCATTTTTGCTCGTTTCTATAAAAATTATGAAAAGAAAAGTATCGTGGACAAGATACAGATTTCTATTCAAAATAATTTTACTTTAAATGTTGTTTCAGAGACATAGTATACATCTGTAACAATAACATGTGTTATAAATATAAATATTTTAAAAACTATTATAATTCACAGTTCATTATTCAAATGCAATAATTATAATTAAACAGTGTTTTGTAACTACAGAGTTAGTAGAATCTGTCTCCCAATAGTATGATAGTCTTAATATACACTGCTCAAAACAATTAGGGGAGCACATGTTTTAAACTCTTTCGCTCCCAATGATTCCATTGGGAATCATCAGCTTGTGATTTTTTTCTTACTAAGTTAAATTCGCCACTTATGTATCGTTAGATACATTGTTAGATGGAAGAGTAATGTATTTTGAAGAATTTAATATTTTTTTTATATTAATGAAAATATGAAAAATATGGTAAAATAAATTTCACTTTAAAACAGTTTTAGATAATAAATTGACCCTAAATTTTTCATGCTTGCATTTTTTAGATGTTTAAACATATATATTTCAACTATTTTTTACAAAAAAAGGTTTGAAATAATTAGCTATAGTTAATTAGTTAATAATAAAAGTTAATAAATTAATTAGTTAATAATAATTAGTTAATAATAATTATTAAAAAGTTATTATTCCATTTCCCTCCTTTAAATTTAAGTATTAAAAACTTAAGATTTTTTCTCCTGTTTTTTACTATTTCATTTCGAATGCATAGTGAACCTATTTAACAAATTTTAGATTTATAGGATAAAAATTAAAAAGTTGGGAGTGAAGTTAAAGTTGGAATTAAAAAGTGCTCCCCTAATTGTTTTGAGCAGTGTTTTTTTACACAAAAAATTCACTTGGTTATGTCAATACAGCAACCAGCAACCCCTTGTTATATTGTGCTAAAAGGGTTGCGTATTTCTTATGTATTTCAATATTATTTTTGCTTCCAGGTGATTCAAACATCGAGAATTCTAGAACTGCCAGCAATAACAATGTAAGTATTTTTCGAATATGAATTATGAGTGTTATTCTTGTAACATTTTGTTTTCCCAATTTTACAAAATTTTTGTCCAAACAATATGAACACAGATTGCAAACGAACATGAGCTGAAAAGTTGTAGTACTACATCAGCACCTAAACAGCCATTTCAGCTCTCTTGACCAATGACTCTGGGAGTGCAACGTATTGGTCCTGGTTAGATGGTCAGCCTCATGCAGAAACTCTTATGTTTAGTACTCAGTTATGCTTGTTTTCATAATTTTATTGATCCACTTAAGGGATGAAAGGCTGGTTGAACTTCGCCTTATGCAAGAAAAATCATATACCTGCGACATGGCAGTGGAAGGCCCAACCACTTAGCCACTAGCCCTTATCTCTATTAGTATATTTTACAAAAACATATCAAGGAAAGAAAAATGAGTTTTATGAGAATGAATTACTTGTTAGTGTAATAAAGCTTTTTATTTATTATTATTTTTGTATCTTTTGTAATAGATTTGTAAATTAGCCTTGTTACAGAACATTACAAATTAGTTGAAAATTGTGTCGCCTGTTTCCACCTAATGTACTGGGATTATCTTAAAATGGACGGATCTGACAACCCAGTACAAGAAAATTAAAATCAAATAAACAAATAATTAGGAACCAAAATAACTACAACAAAATTTGCCAAAACAAATTTTATTAACAAAATTTATTACAGCTAGCTTGAACACATGAATTCAAATGTAATTTAATTCAATCAAGGAAAAAAATATATTATCGCACACAAAAAGGACCAAATATAGTAATAGACACATAATGTGAATTGTATGGAAAGCAATAATGTAATTAAATAAATTTGCTAATTAAACAAATTTAGAATTAGAATTTTAAAGAAATATCACGAGAAGAGACCACCTGGATTTATCAACTACCCAAATAAATTCATAATTAAAGGTTAAACCAACAAAAGTTAAAACTAAATAAAAATAATTAAATCCCTAACTTAAAATTAAAAAAAAAAACAATTTAAAGCTTAAAAAAAAATTATAAATAACTCAGAACAATTGAAATAAAAATAACTGGCTAACTCGATCTGGGAGGGTGCTCAATTAGAACGAAGCAATTTAATCCATCAGCCGATAAGTTCTTATCGCACACAAACGTGGAGGGTCCATAGCTTGTAGTACTGGCCAGTTGTACCCGGGCAGGAGGTGATGGTTGGAGGATCCCGGTGAAGAGGGTGTTTAGTGTCCTGGACAACACTGGATGAACATCGACGGACGTCTATGGACCCGGCTGGTATTTACCGGGTTGAACAGTGGATGAGGAGAACCCCACATGGCCAGGGGACTCCCGGTTGGGATTTGCACTAGGCACTTAAGTTCATTGGCTTGGCGATGACATCTCGGAACTAGTAGTTGAGGCTTATTGTAGGTTTTCTTCCATCGGACGATCCACGAAATTGCATGTATTCCAAGCAGTGAGTTTTAGCAAAAGACCTCGAATTCAACTCGCTGGGAGTATTTAAGCACCCTCCAAAACCGGTAACGAAAACGATTAAAAGGCTAACATATCGATATTAACGTGAAAAAAAACCTACGTCACAACGAAAAATCATATTTTTATTTTTCATTAACACTTTTTAAGAAATAATGTGATGAATTTTAGCATTAACTAACAAAAAGTGAGGGGTTTGGGCTTACAAGGTTTGTTTGGTGACTTTCTGATGGCTCCACTGATTTTTTGCCACTCATCTCCATTTTCTGCAGGATTCTATGAGTATATCACCTCACTGTAATGTGTTGGAAAGGCAAAAGGCTTAGTTTGTTGTCTCTGGAAATTGGTTAATCCTCTGATGAGTCTGATATATATATTGTCGATTATTTTTTAACCTTTAATAATACAATTTGTCAAGTATTCCTAAATCCTTTTTTACACTATAAATGTGTTTTATCTGCTCTTTGTAAGTAAATAATTTGCATTTAAAATGTGACTATTTTCCAGATCACTTCTGAAAATGAATATTCATCAGATTACATCTATGATGCAAATTTAAAGATGTATTATTGTCCTTCTACGGGGTATTATTATGATCATGTATGTATTATATTATAAAAGATATTTAATCTAAAAAAATGTTTTTTAAGTTATGTTTATATTTCATTTAATTTTCCCTTTATTGGATGAATTATAATCAAATAATTAATACTAGTTTTAACTATTTTTTCAGTAAAAATAGTTATGTTTAAAAGCTTATTCCATAAACTGTAGTGTGAGCTACAACTTAAGAGGAGCTTATGAACTCTTTAAATTTGAATAATAAATCAAATTAAATAAAAGTGTAGATCAGCTATTCTACTATTTTTTTTTGCATTTAATGTTAAAAGTAGTATAGTTACAATCACTTTTTTACACATATGACTTAAACTACAAAAAGGCTAAGTTTGCATAGAATTAGCCTATAAGATAAAGATTCTGTTTATTTCTGCAAGCATTGGATCCATAGATCCCCAGTAGCATCGAATATTGGCCCAATATTGGTATGACGTTGGCCAATATTGGTTATCTTGGGCAAATATAGCAAGTTTTACGACATTCAGCCAATATTGGCCCAATATACGAAACCAATATTTTAGTTAAAATTTAGAAAGTTAAAATTTGCCAAGATAGGACCAATATTGGGGATGTATTGTTTGACATAAACCTAGGGGGCGCTCGCGTTTGTCATATATTTCCTTGATGAGATTAAGAAGAAGAAGAACAGTCAAACGGCCCCTTCTCGGTGGCCGAGAGGTGTAAGCGACGAGCCTCACACCGAGAAGGTTCTTGGTTCTGTCCTAGCCATACTATAGACATATTCGTGCTGGTAGACAAATTCCTCTAATAAAATTCACCAAGGTGCCCGAGTACACTGCGATATACGTGCTCGTTAAATCTGTGGAGTCGAAAGTCCCGACGGTGCTAGCGTACAATGTCGCTCGAAGCATAGAATTTGAATTTGTAAAGTGGGAGGTTCCTTTTTAAAATTGACCCCTAACCCCCAGGGGTCGCACATAAAAAATTATGGGATACCTGTTCGCCGATTTTTCCATCTACCCAATCGTTTCGAAAAAAGTCGTCGGATATTATTGGTCCTATAATGGCAGTCAATATTGGTTATATGTTGTTAGATAATATTGGTCTTATAATGGCAGCCAACAATGGCCAATATTGGCAAAATGTTTCCTCCCAATGCTGGACCAATAAGGGTTAGCATATTGGCTCTACATTGTAACCAATATTGGGCCCATATTCGATGCTACTGGTGTAACAATGTTATAACTATAGGTAAACTGCCCAATAACTAGATTTCTTTAAAAAAAATTTGAGTAAAGATACATTTTACCATAGCTTTAGATTTTACATAGTTATCTATCAGTACTGCAAGAATTTCTATGAGTTTTAAAGTGATTGTAAATTGGGCTATTTTTCAGTAGGTAGTGATTTTAAAATACACAACTTCATTACTTTTTGTTTTGGCTACAATAATAAAATTATATTTCAGAAATCTAGTCTTTTCTACCTGCCACAAACTCGCTCGTACTACAGTTACGATTATTCCAAGGGAGAATATGAGCTTTGTGGAACAAGTGCTTCTGATGAATGTGTAAAAGATGATTGTGATTCTGTGCTAGATAAAGTCAGTGACTTAAACATTTGTGATAATGAATTCAGCTCAACACACAATGATAAAGTAAGAATTAATTTTAACACCTTTGTTACAAATGTAGAATGTGCTTTCATCTGCTGTCTTATCAGCATGTTTAATAAGATTAAGCAGCTTAAAAATAAGTTTTGTTTTTTTAATACAGTTATTATATTCTATTATTTGTTTTGTTATTATAAATATGTATATAGTAATTTCATTTTCATTTAAAGAAATACAACTTTAGACCTATAGTATTCCTTTTAGTCTGGTTGGGTAAATTTTAATTTAGATTAAAATATAATTTTTTTCCTGCTTAAATTGATATAAAAGCTAATTGAATATATTTTAAATTTACAAAGTTAAAAAAAATCAATAATATTATAAGCAATACATTTCCAAATTGTTCACAATGTGTTGGCTTGCTTCTAATTTTGTAATAGATTGTAGAATGTAGCTATTGTTTTATTATTGCCATTTTTCTCAAATTTCAGTGTTTATGTATATTTTTTCATAAATAAATGATATCATTTATTTTTCAGTTAAGTTGCAACTTGCAAGTAGAAAATGCATCCGAAAGAAAAGAAATTTTGGATGATACATGTAAGAATGTTGTTTTGATAAAAATAAGGACAAATGTCGTTAATTGTTGTTAATTAATCCTTGTTGTTAATTGTTTTTTTTTGTTTTTTTTTAAAGTAAGATAAATTATAGTTTGCATAAAGCAATGCAATTACTAATATGAGTTCATTTTAAGCTACATTTGGCATGTATATTAAACATTATAGCTAAGAACAAAGCCCTATTCTTATTTTATTATAATTTGTATTACAATCATGCCTTGTTTATATGAATTACAGTGTTAATCTAACTGTATTTAATAATTTTAGTATGTGAAGGATTCTCCACAGATTGGAAACCAACAGAAGGAAGTAATGTATGACTGTTATTTAAAGTCCAATTTTGTTTAATGTTTTCAACAATTTTGTTTAATATTGTAACAATTTTGTTTAACTTAACTCTAATATAATGTGTTTTTTTTTTGTTTTTTTTCAGGAAACAATTAAAGATTTAGTTAAAACTGTAGCTGAACAAACATCTGGATTGTCAGACTACATTTATGATGAAAAAAGTGCAATGTATTATAGTCCATCTACAGGACACTATTATGATCCAGTAGGGATGCATTTTGTTAATTCAATGTACAACTCATTCTAACAACTAGTTACTTTTTCAAAAGAATTTAAATATTCATGAAGTTTGTAAAATACAATTTCAGATACTAACTTTCTTTTTAAAAAAAGCTTATATCCTTTTTTTTTCCAATAAAAAATGTGTATGTATGCATTGCAACAGCCAAATAAGTTTTCAACTGTTCAATATCTAGTAGTTCAGTTAATAGTGGTAATTATAAATCATGAATTAAGTTTATAATATTAATTTAACAAATTGCCTTTACCTAAATATATATAAAAGTCCTCATATATTGTCCTTTAATAAATATTCAGATTTTGCTTTTTAAAAACATTTGATCAAATTAATGAATAAGTTAATACAAATATTTTTGCTTGTTTCATTTTTATAGATACACAACTACTGCATCAATATATTAAAAAATAGAATTTAAAAGAATTAAAAAGTGTAAAAATTAAATGTTAAAATTTAACTTTTTTAATTACAATTATAGGTTAAAAAATTGTTGTATGATCCTTACACGACAACATATTACTTGTACATTGAAGAAACTGGGTCCTATGAATTTTATTGCAAAGCTGATGAGGCAGCATCTATGAGCTTAATTCCCAAATATCATCATAAGAAGAAAAACCATAAAAAGAAACAGTGGAGGAAGAAGGTAGGGTTTTACTGTCAGGTGTTTTGTAAAAACAATGGTTATTAAATTAAACTAGAAAGTAACAAATATAATTACTGCATAGTTCAGCATTTAATATTTAAAATTTCTTTAAACGCTAAAACATGTGCTAAATTAGTAATTAAGTTTATAGTTGTAATTTACAAATTTGACTTATATAAATATAGTTAAATTATATATACTGGGCCTTATATATTGGCTTTTATAAAATATATTCAGTATGTACTAGGTGATGCTTTAAAAAAAACATTGAACACATTAATAGAATGAAAAAAAATTGGCTTGTTAATTAAATATAAGGCTGAAAACAAATTCTATATTTATGAGTCCTCAACTACTTCTTCGATATATTTTTAAAAAAATATATAATTTAAAAGATGTTTGAAATTTAACACACAAAGTGAAATCATAATTCTATGCTTGGCAAAGTTTTTAATTCACCTTTATGTTTTGTTCAGGTCATATAACACTGTATGCGTGTAAGTTAAAAAGTGCCAAGAATGGGATTTTCTGAAAGATTTGTTCTTTTAATTTCATGGTATTTTATTGAGTAAAAGTTATGGATCAGCTTCTTGTAGCCCATATTGATATTCGTCAATTTAGGACTCGTGATAATTGAATTAGTACGATATTGCTACCAATTCTTTTCTGAAGCATAATTTGATTTTTATTTCTTATGATATCTTTTTAAACATTCCTTCCACATTTTTAGCTACCTAAATTGTTGTTTTATAATGTTCAAATGGTTCAGTATTATAAAACTTCTAGATATTAAAAGAACCCAATAAAACGTGTTATTATCTATAGAAACATCAATTGCTTATCCTGCAGATTTTAAACTTTCTGTATAAAGTTTATCTTCCTATTATTTAGCTTGCTAATATCAGTCATATTTAAGAAGAATTGCAAGCATTAATTGTTTCATTTTTTTTCAGGTGTTCAGCTCTGTAAAAAGTGATGATTATCTTAAAGATAACTCTGAAATGATTGAAAATAATACAGAGAATAGCCGGGACTCTCTTGAAGAAGGAGAAATTTTATCAACTTCTGACAGCGGTTCTGAAAGCGACAGTTCCTCAGAAAGTAAGAATGGAACATCTATACTTAATGTGTAATGTAATATTACCAGTAGGAGTAGCATTTGCATTTGAAGTCAAGCCGGAAATTCAGATTTCATATGAAGCTACTTGGTTGATTGTAATAAGACTAAGGCATTTTTAGGATTTTTATTTTGAGTATCCATAGTAAAGTTTGGTTGGCCTGATGTCATTTACTTCTTTTGCTTTTGAAATAAATGTTTCTTGTGCAATTTTAACTGAATGCAGGATAATGTCCTTCATTGGCAAAATTTAAGAGACTTTTAATTTTCAAAACACTTAAACAAATTATGTAAAACAAATTTGTAACTTCTGTTTTAAAAATAACAATAATATAGACCACACTCTCTTATCTGACCATCCCTAATCCCTTCTAAATTCCAAAGGCCTTGGTTGATATTCTTTTCGTGAACTAGAATGTTTCATATAACTGCAGGCAGAAGTTGGAGGCTATTTATGAGTGAGCAAATTGTGATTCAAAAAGGTGTTTACATTAAGCTTCAGGGAAGGGTTTTAAATACAAACCAAACCTCCAGGAATGGTCTTGAGCCTTTATAGATATCTTGTGTGTTCTTTACCAATAGCTTCAAAGAAAATAGAAAAGTCACAGTCATAGAACAGATATGATGTATTTTAAAGTCGACCAACCAACCAAGCCCTTTATACATGCTCTTTTGGATAATAATCGGAGGGTTTTGGACACTGAATGTGACGGATAAGCGATGGTGGACTGTGCAACTAACTGTGAAGTTTTTTAACTTCTTTCTTGTTTTAGGTGCATCGTCATTTGGTCCTCCATGTATTCGTGCCATTGTTAAAAAATCGGAAAAACTGAGGATCGGTTCTCTTATTCTCATAACCTGCACAGGTGCAATAATTGGAAGAGAGAAATTCAATACCATATGTGTGTCCGAAATTGGTGTTAGCAAAGTAGGTCCTATGTCAGTGTGCTTTATAATGTGTACTTTTTGATTTGTATTAGGTTTAGTGAATAAAATGGAACATCATACTATATTTGTTTGCTCTAAAATTACAATAAGGGTAGCAAAATTCTCTGCAAAATAAAAATGAAGACTAAAAAAATAATTTAAGTTTTAAATAAGCTATGTGTGTATTCTAGAAGCTAAGATTTTTTTTTAAAGTAGACATTCAAATGCAAATTAAAAATTAAAAAATCTTTTAAAAAAACATAGTCGTTTTAAGACTCAAATGAAGTCCCATCTTCAGTGCATAAAAACTGATAAATGAATAAAAAGCAAAATTTTAGTGGTTGTTAAAAATTCCATTTTGTGGTTATAATCATTTTAATATCTATATAAATGTTTCAACTGCAATTAGTTTAGTTTTATTATTAATTAAACTTTATTTACTATGTTGCCTGTCTTTAAACTTAAATTTTACATTATCAAGAAATTTAAAAGCTGGAAAAAAATCTGTAAATTAAGGCAAAATTGCTGTTGTTGTTGATTGCTTAATTATTATTTGTAACATAGAAAATCTTTTCAGACTCATGCAGAAATAACATTTAATAGCAATTCTCGGAAATACGCTATTGAAGACTTAGGAAGTCAAAATGGAACTTTTGTGAATGATATTAGGCTTTCTGAGGTAACACTTTAGTTAAAGTATCAGTTATTGAGAAAAAAATTCAAAATTGAAAAAATAATTTAATCTCAGTTTTTTGTAGTTTAAACTTATTTTCTTCCTAAAGTTTTTAGAAAGTTATACCTTCCAAATTTTTGACTAATTCAGGAAGAGTTGCTATTTGCCAAAGCTATAATAATTTTGAAAGTTTTAGGTAAAAGGTTAAATGATCTAAGTTATAAAATGCAAGTAACGATTGTGATGTTTTATTGTTTAACAACATTTAAATATAAGAACAAATAATGTTGTGAATCCAACAAGATTCAACAAATTCTGCTTATCCAAAAAATTTATCTCAATGCATGGTGGTGTTATATTGAACACATAATAATTTTTTATTAAGTTATAAAATATAAATTCAGTCAAATTTTTGATTACACGACACTTGCCCAAAATATGGCTGCCATACTATTTCTTCCCCTCTTTGACCATTTTCAAGGTTTGTAGTTTTGGCATGTTTCTCTCACCAGTTGAGACTTTGAGGGTTGATAGCGTAATAAAAGCTAATTGTCCTTATACGCCCCCCTACTCTACAAGCAGATCGAGGGAGTCGAGTCAATAATGAAGTGCGCGCATTCCGAGATCTTACCAGCCAGCTGGAACTTGTGTGGCGCCCGTTTCAGCGAGGGGTATTCGGTATTCTTCTCTATCAGACATTCTTATCAACGCTAATGTGTTAGTTACTTTCAATATGGCTTAGAAGGCCATTGTGACTATAGCTTCCCATTTTTGGAACGTTTTGATTTTGTTTTTTCAAATTGCAATTGAAATTTGCTGGATTAGCACAAATACGTTTTTAAGAAAAAGTTATTTAAAAGAATATGCTTCAATATAAAATCTGCAATTTATAAGAATACTTAATTTGGTTGTTCTTGCACGAGTTTTTCGATAAGTAAACATTTTTGCAGGGTAAAATCAATGATTATTGGGTAATTACCAAAAGTAAACGTGTTTTATTCGAATAAAATTGTCTTTAAGCTTATTTTAAGTTTAAGTTAAGTTTAAATAACAATGAAAGCAAGAACCTCTAAAAGAACTGACACAACAACCTACTTTCCAATTAGTTTAACACTCATAGAAATTATTATTGTTAAAATTTTAGAAGCGGCCATTTAGCTTTTAATTTTCATTAATTTTCTTTCACAAATTCAATGAATATTCTTCATATTTTGTTAAATTTATTTACGTTCGAAGCAAATTCATGCAGAATTGCTATCTCTAAAAATGTAAAAGAAATGTATCATTATTTTAATTTAGATTTTTTCGAGCTCTGTTATTTAAAATTTTGTAGCAAACTATCAATGGTAAGGTTTTCAAACATCTTTATAAAAACAAAACAAATATAAACTAAAAAAAAAACTAACTTGAATAATGAACCATCAAAGAATCATATCATTAAAAAAAGTTTGTCTTTCTTTAATTTTAAATCTTAAATTTAATCTTTAATTTTAAAACAAGTTTATTGTTCGATTGTAAATGTTGGAACAGTGTTTCCTGGAGACTATTTCCCTCCCCTTCAGGGACATGTCTAAATTGTAGAGGTGGCGCGTTATAGGTGGCAGCATCTGTCACGTATATGTGTGAGTGTGAGTGTGTGCGTGTTGTGACTGTCTTACTTGACGAAGGTTTATAAGCGGCTCTCTGAGCAAGCACACAAGCCTGAAAATATATGTATATCAACCAAGGAACGGTGTTTTAAATTCATAAAAAAATGCCATTCTAAGGGAATTTAAATTATTACTGTGTTTTTTTAATTTTAAGGGGGTCCAATTCGTTGCTCAATATTATCTTTATTTTCGCACTTTTCAGCATTTAATTATTTTAACATAAGCAGTAAAAATTTAATCACTTTGCAGCCAAAATAACTTAAAAATAACTTGTGTATAATTGGTCAAAATTTAAAAAAATCGTCAAATTTTTAACCTTTTTTAATTCTCACTCCTCTTCCAGTGCATTTTGTTACCTGCGTACCACTAATCGTTTTTAAGCAAAATAAAAAAGATAATCAAGGTAATAAAGTTTTTTATGTAAAAAGTTTTTTAAAAAAGAAATCGTGATTATTCATTCAATTCCAGTTTTGTTTAACATTATATAAATAAAATTAAATATAAATTATTAGGTATGCCGGACAATACCCCGGACCCGAACCATCAGGGATCCCTCGCAAGCCAGGCGAGTGCATAACCGACTGGGCTCCCCAGCTTAAAATGGTTTTGAACAATGGACATTAAAATATGCGGCTTGCGAATAATAAATTCGACAAGAAGTTTTAAAAGACCTAAAATATAACTCTAATACTCACTGAAATTCTAACAGAAAAACAATTAGTTTTGTAACAGTAATTGTCCCCTAGATCCGCTACCACAAAAGATTTGAGGGGGGAAAAGCAGCAAGATGACAGCATTTAGTTTTAATTTAAACTTTTAAAGAGCGAAATTTCCCATTTTCATGAATTTTCTTAAACAAATTCAAATAACATTTTTTATACCTTGCTAAATTTATTTGAATTTAAAAAAAATAATTATGTGAAATACCTTATTCTAAATATTTTCTCATGATCTGACTCCAGGAAAACGGCTTACAGAATGCAGTATATAAAAGATAACGTCATTTGCCTGTCCTTTTAAACTTAATCCCAAATATGTATAATTTTTTTATTAATTTATATTTATTGTCCATTGTTTTACAACTAATGACTTGTAGGCGGCAGTTATACTTATAGGTAAAGTTAAGAGGACTAGAGGAGACAAAAATAGTGGCGAAGTTGAAGAAAGATCCCAAATAATTGTCTCCAGATATCTGACATAGTGTATTCTTAACATTGCACAAGCTCTCCAGTGTACATTATCGAGGGGGCCCGGATGGCCGAGTGGTTAGCATCGCAGGCCAGCAGTCTGTGCGCTGTAACGGGTGCGGGTTCGATTCCTGCCTTCGCCATGGGTGTACTTCCTTTCTCTGTGACATTAAAAACTCTTTCTGTGTCTGTCTTACTTGACGAAGGCTTATAAGCGGGTCTTTGATCAAGCACACAAGCTGGAATATATATGTACCTACCCTACCTAAATTATCGATCATTGGCTACAACATGCAAACAATCTATCCTTCAAATAGTCTCTTATTTTCAAATTCTTTCGTAAAAACAAAAATAGCTAAAGTTCATGTCACAGTTGACGCCTTTATAAATTGCACATTGATAAAGGAAGAAAAATAGACCTAAACTAACCAGTTTTTTATGCAAAAAATTAACACTGTACACCGCTTTCTTAGTATACAGAACATGAACATTCAAAGAATCACATTCTTTGAATGTTCTGCATATTATGACTTCATTTGAAACTGATAATTTTTTTCTTTAAATAATAATTTTTAAATTTGTTTCGCTTGTGACAGTTGATTTGGTTAGGGTAGGGTAGTTAACATCTATATTCCGGCTTGTGTGCTCAGAGACCCGCTTATAAGCCCTCGTCAAATAAGACAGACACAGAAAGCGTTTTACTGTCACAAAGAAAGGAAGTAAACCCAGGGTGAAGGCGGGAATCGAACCCGCACTCGTTACAGCATGCCGACTGCTGGCCTGCGATGCTCACCACTCGGCCATCCGGGCCCCTTGATCTGGTTGCTTTTCTTGTTTATACTTAATTTTCACTCGCGCTGAAATTTGTATTCAAATTGGGAATGAAAAGTATAAATCTCATGCTTACAACAATAAACAATGCTATACCTATGGAGAGATCAGTTCACTTTTTGCATTCATATACCCGTTTAGGCTAGAAATTCGAAGAATCTCTTCTTAAATGACGTCTTCGGTACATAGGAATAAGCTCCTTAATATGAGGAGTCCCGAGTCTGCAACTAAAGTAATTTCGAATGCTTGATGATGTGAGATTCAGTCAGTAAAAACTTTGTTTGTAGATGTAGATTTAGTATGTTTTGAAATTGAGATATGTTTTTTTAGTTTCGTTTAGAAAGTTTTTTTACAATTTTTTTTCCGTAAAAAAACATTAAGCTAAACTACTTCGTTACGTTGTTCATTTTCACCTACATTTACGACTACAAAATCATAAAAGAAGATTTCCAAAGTTTTGGGCGGTTAATTCTTCTATTATTTATGATTTATACGGCTATTTAACTGCCATATTCTAAAATTTAATGTTGCTTAATTTTCCTGTCATATTCAGCTAACCAAAACTTAAACAAATTTTAAAAACTAAAAGTTATAGAACAATTAAAAAAACCTGTTTTTTAAAAATTGTTATTGCAAGAACTCCCAATCAGTGTTGTAATTGATTCTTTTTATAAAACGCATGAATGGCAGGTGCTGTTTACTGTACCAAATTCTGTAAAAAAATATTTGACTTCCATTTGAATTATGGTTTTGAAATACTGAATTTAGTTTTTATTGATTTAAAATTCTTTGTTGGTTATCCATTTTACGTAGGTGTACGTAGGACGCTCTTATAAAATTTTACATTAATAAACTAAGGAATGCAAATTAAAACTAACCATCTTTTTATACAATTAAAAAAAGGATTGTTGTATACTGCTTTCTTATTAAAGAGACAATAAACAATTTGGTACACAGTTTAGTTTTTAATAATATTGTATATAATATTCTTTTTTCGAAATTAGCATTAGTAACTAAATGAATATGTTAAAAAAAAAAAACTAAGTCATCCTAAAACGATGACAAAATAGGCGCCAAAAAAATCCTTCGCCACGTCCTAATTATTGTGCAGTTGTCAGGGTTGTCAATCCCAATTCCTAACCCCCCGCGAGGACAAACCTTCCCAAAAATTCCTACGGCACAACCATCTGTGAGAAAGGGGCTAAGCGCAAATTTCAAACAATTCAATGCCAAGAGATTTGGTCATAGGCTACACGGCGAAAAATTGCTGTTCTAAAAGTAGCCAACGGTCACCCCGGCCCCCTGCTGAGGGGGGAAGGCACTTAATAGGTCTTTTCGTTTTGGGCAAGTGCGCTGCCACCAAATTTTTTGTATGTATTTGCCGTCTTAAAAAAATGATTCCTAGAAGTTTTGATGATTTAAAGTCATTTTTTTTGGGGGGACATTATGTGTAAATACCCTGATTCCTACCATTTATATTTACTACACTCTTTGCCAGTCCAAGCTAAGTAAATAGAAATAGGCTATCAAGAAGATCGTTCTGCACATGTAAAGAGTTCCACAAATTATTTGTGAATTAATCCAGAAAACATGTGTAAAACATTAATTTTGTTTAAGGTCTTACAGATTTGAATATTATGTGAGAAAATTTGGCAATTTTATCAGAATGAAAAGTGTATTTAGGTTAAATTGTATTCAGATCACTTTGTATGTAAATATTACCTTACAAGTGTTTCCATCTAACGGACCAATCAGGCTTTTCCCTCTGCATTTTATTCTTTGTTTTTACCCAAGTTAGGTTGGCACGGAGTGTAACAACTTAACATACATATGCTTTCTGGCTTTTGCAAGGTTACATGTATAATTAAACTGTAAGTTAAGGCTGAATTTTTTTTTGTTTTAACTAATTTTGCAATGTTCTAAAATCAATTGCTTTACTCCGATTCTAGCCAAAACAAAAAAGTGAACCTTTGACATTGAATCATGGAGATCTCTTGACACTAGGAACATGTGAACTCTTACTCCATATTCACGAAGGTCTTTTTACTTGTGATAAATGTGAACCAGGACAAGTATTGGCAGAAATTTCTGCTAAAGAAGGTAAAACTTACTTCGTTGTAAGGCATCAATCATCAACCTTACAGCCTTTTGTTCTTTACAATTACAGTTTTAGTTTTATAATTTTGATTTCCTTTTATGAATGTGGTATTAAACATAAAATACTTTTACACATAGTTTATTTTTGCTTTTTTTGTTAAGATTTTTTTTGTTGAGTACTTCATTGAATCATGGAAAAACTCATGTTCTCTGTTGCTAAACAATGTTTTAGATTTTTTTTTTTTTGGTTCTTATTGTTACTAAAAATATAAATTTTTGTTTTATTCGTTAGCTAAACCAGCATTTGTATTAAAGACAAAGGCAGAGAAAGAGAAAGAAAGACGAGAAGAAAAGAACAGACTAAAGAAAAAATATGGGCTTAAAGTATGTCTGATTATTATACACTGAATATCTAACACTTTCTTCAATAGATTTTATTCATATAAATAAATTAATCCCAAAATAACTTTCATACATTGTATTTCTTCATATCAGCATTTCATGTAGGAAGTATTTAGTTGTAGAATTAGCATTCCCCAAAATACAACAGTCATATAGATGGCATGGTTATTGGCTACTTCATCCAATTTAATTTACGATTGTCAAAAGTTACTGAAAGTGCCGCAAATTCTTACAAACTCCTTTGTTTTAGGGGGATGAATATATTCCTGGAAAAAAGTCGAGTGAATGTGGAATAAAATATGAAGATAAAGCGGACATAAGGCGTAAAACGGTGGGCAGTCAAAATCCTTATGAAAAGACTGAAACAGCATCTATGCATGAGTAAGTGAATTAGACAGATGGGAATGGTGTGTTTTTCAAACTACAGTGGTGGCCAAAAGTGTGGACACATTTTGAAAGTTTCATGTGTTTCAACTGTTAATTGTGCTCTTGCATCTATTAAATTTCGCTTAAATACAAACATTTAAATATTAAATTGAAGGTAATGTAATGTAGAATTTCACTAAAGAAACAGAATTAAAGTATCTTTATTAAAAATAAAGTTATGCTCATTTTAGTTGAACAAGCAACCACAATCAATGGATTCTCTTATGCTGAAATTGCAATACAAGTTGGTGGTTTAATGACTTGCAAAACTAAGACAGATCATACTATTAGTTGCATAACTTATTCATAAAACATATATTGTAATACTGTATTTATTTTTACTTCTACATGAAATTACTTTGATGATGATGATGGTGTGTCCATGGATATAGATTATATGGAACCAAAGGTCTCATAGACGGCTTCAGCGATCTGCACACAGTGGTCCTCATAAAGATTAAATTACTTTTTATTTGATATACAATTGTTTAATTTGATATACAATTAATATATTCTGTAATCACACAAAGTTGAAAAATATGAAAATTTCAAAATGCGTCCACGCTTTTGGCCACCACTGTATGTGTGATCCATTTTTTGAAAAAATTCTATTCTGGCTTCTATCTATTTTTTTTTTCATTATTAAGGTAAATTAAATATAAAAAAAATTAACAATAAAGATTGATGAAGTTCATTCAATAAACTGTTCAATATTTTCAACAGTTTATTTAGTTGAAAAAATTTAAAGTCATGATGTAGTTTTATTGAATATTTTTCAAATAAATATATATTTCTAAAAATAAAAGAAATTTACATTTTCTTTTGCTAAAAATAGTTATTTTTTATAATAACGTTAATATTCTTGTTTCTGATGTGCAAAATATGTTTTGCAGGAGTATATCAAATTCAAATAAAGGTTTCCAAATGCTTAAAAAATTAGGATGGAATGAAGGGGATACACTGGGAGTAAATGGAACAGGGCTTTCAGAACCGGTAAGTTTGATATTTGTTTCCATTTTGTGTAAATGCTACTTATTTTCAGGAGCTGTTTTTCGCAAAATTAAAGATATCCAATATTTTGTGAGCTGAAAATTTTTCAAATTAAATATAACAGAACTGAAAGTTAAAAAATTGGTAATGTTTTAGCCGCATGTTCGAAACTGGTCAAATTTATAGAGGAAAAATAATCTGTGGACCATCAAATATCAGGAATTAAGCAGATTCATGATCCTTGTCTTGTGTGGATGTTTAACGATATTAAAGACAAACAGGCAATAGTGTTGAATGCTTCCAACAAACTTGTGTAAATATTTTCAAGGAATTAACTACATTCTATTTATTGTTTTGTTTTATTTTGTTTTAAAAGCGAAATTTTCGAAATGGAGTTTGAAAAGTTTATGATATTTTATTGTAATTCGAGGTGAGGGGAAAAAATTCATGATAGCAACCAGACACATATGAAAAATTAAAGCTTTGCGGGAATAAATATATATTAACTAGCAGTATGGTCCCGCCTTACTGGGAACCTGTTAACTTCGCATTGCTTCCTTTTAGAGGCATCTTTACTTTTGAAAATACACTCAAAATCAAAACAAAATTAAATTCGTGGTGGCGCATGCTCACTTAAAAAAGCAAACACTAATAGAGGATGAAGCAGCCTTTGGGCGAGCGCATATCTCAACCAAACTCAATCAATCAAACTAACAGAGGATGGCGTCAAGCCCCCGTTTCGGCCTAGTCCATGTATTTTCAAGCCCTGTTATGGTCCCGCAATCCCACGTGGATGAAGTTTTTTTTAAACTAATTATATTAATTAAAAATCACAATCAAATATGAAAAACTAAGCCTCAGGTGCATACGTAGGTATTAAAAGGAATCTATATTAAAAATTTCGAATTTTTTAGAGCAGTCTAAGCAGGTCATTTGGATCCACAGACATACACACAGACAGACAGACTCTTTCCTTTATTATTATAGATGCTGTATTTGAAAACAGATAGTGTTTTATATGGCTATAAATTTAGTTATAAACTATATATTTGTTGATTTTTTTTGTGGGAATCGCATATACAATTTATATTAAAGGTATTAAAACTGTTTCAGCAAAAAAAATTCTTTTATACCAAATAATGACTTTTTAAATATGGCATTATTATAATGTGTACCACACTGTAAAAAAAATGTTTGATATTTTATTTATTTTATTCCCTGAAACTCAAATTCCTTTTTAGTTTGATATTTACACAACTAAAATTTAAGATTTTTCTTTTTAAAATCCATAAAAATTCTAATTATATTTTTAAATTAAGTTTTTACATTTTGTTACTATTTATAAGGTTTTAACTTTCAAAAATTTGCTAAGTGTATCACAGATTTTCACCTGAAATACTATCCATTACCTTTGTCAAATATTTATGATTAATAACTTCCAAAATACTTAGTTATAGTAAATTCTAAATTGTTTATGATGAAAGATTGTGTAATGATTTAATATGATGGTGATATCAATTACAATAATAATAAAAAAATTCATTATTTTTAATTTTTATTTCACAAGCAATATTATTTATTATTCAAACTCTAAAAATTCATTCAAACTAAACTTCTCGGCTCAACAGCCCGTTAGTGGACTAAGGCCTGCCGTGCCCATTTCAGCTTTCAAGACCAAGGGCTATGGAGTGCTAGGCTTATGCCCCCACGGTACTCCAAGTATTTATGTTGCAATCATGCTCATTTATCGACCCACTTAAGGGATGAAAGGTTGAGTAAACCTCGCCTAATCTGAGATTCCTTTAATAGGCGTTATTATATAAAAGTTGCTGTGTAATAAATTCGTAAAAGAAGATTTAAAGACACTAGTATGAAACACTCCATGTAGCACATAAAAGATTGAATTCATTGCTTTTTAATTTGTAAAAAGGAAGAAAAAAAGTATGAAACATAAACCTTACGTAATGAAATTTGTTTGCACTTCCACAATCAGTAATGATTATGCTTTTAAGACTTACTCTGCATTTTAGACTTCATTGATTGTACCCAAATACATAATTTGTTAGGTACTCAAATCTTTTTTTTTTTTTTTTGCTATTTATACAAGTGATATGTTTTGTTGGCAGTGTTTATCCATTCAAAGAAGCTGTTTATGAGTGCAAGCATTTCATTAATTATCATTGAAACAATTAGAATTTAGCAAATACATTGAGAATTTAGGGGTGATTTACTGGATTGCTGTAAATAGGTCCCACCATAAGAAAAGCAACTTGCATTGCTTGTTCAATGAGAGCAGAAGGTTAAGTGCAGAATGTTTGTGTTGACCGAAGCACAGTTTGGTATTTGGATCCACGGTGGAATACACAAAAGGTGACAGTTTACACTGGGTGGTAACAGAACTTGAGAAACCTCGAAATCAGGGAATTTTTCAAATTTTGCAAAATATCAGGGAATTTTTCCATTTTGGATTGTTTAAACAGTAGGTTTATTTTATTTTTGTTATCACTATACTAGTGGACAGTCTGAACACTTCTTGATCAAAAGAAAATATTCTGGTTAGTCCGATTAGCCTGAACCGGAGTTACAAAAGAAAACTCGACTCTCTTCCTATCATGCAGAGGCAAAAAAAACCTGTCAATTATTATCAAACGACTAACATGCTCCAATGTCCCAAAGCTGCGTAAGATGTCGGCCTTAGCGGTTGCCTTGGGTGTCTAATCAGTTGTCTGCTCGTCACTTGACCGGTTCTAAATTACTATGCCTGTCACCAATAGCCCTCCTGTAGCTCTAGTATGACAATAATTCAAACTAAACAGTAATTGTAAAATCTGGGATTTTTTAATGAAAGTATCAGGGAGATCATGGAAATATCAGGGAACTTTTTTCAATGATTTTGTTACCACCCTGTAATTCTGCAGAGGGGCAAATTATTGGTGATTTCCTACATGCGTTGTAATTTCAATTGGATGGAAACTGTAATTTTTTCCATCTTACCCTTTATGTGGTACTGGGACAAATATAATTCCCCTTTTTTTAGTTTTTGCCTCCTAATAACTGCAAGTACAATAACTACTAAATGCTTTTAGAAAAAAAAAGTTGGCTCGTATAACCATATTTTTTTTACATTGCAGTTGGTATTTTAGTGTTACAGAATCAGTTTATATTATCCATCTTGTTATGTTTTCCTAAAGAAAAAACCCTAGTTCCTAAACTCTGAAAACGGAAATACTGCATTCCTGTTCCTAGAGGATTTTCGTCCATTAGAAATGTGTTTTATAAGAATTTGTTTTAAAAAAAATTCTACATCAAGTTATTTTTTTAGAAATATACATCTTTTATTGTGTTTTTCAGTTTGTATTTATGCATTAATTGGTATTATATTGGAAATTAATTAGCCTTGTTTTCTATGAAACATAACTTTGTATTCAACATCAGTAATTACTTACAGAAGATATTATAATAACCCATTTCTACCAAACTCTACATCAAGGTGAAAAACAAGTAGCTTTGGGTTATTTACTAAAATATTTGTTGTAATCTAGATGATCTGTTCTTATGTGATTTGTTGTAATCTAGTATTACAGTGGTAAATCAGCACCATCTAGATGTACATAATATTTGTAGTTGTGTGTGCGGGGGGCCGTTACTCCACTGTTGAACGAATGTTTGTCCAATGATGAGAGAATGTGATGCTAAAATTTCTGACATATTGCTAGTAGTATATATAAGAAGGTAATTTTTTCAAACAAAATTCAAGGTTGCCTTAACTTTTAATGCAATAAATATAACCTACTTTGCAAAAATTCTTTGATTGACAGTGGAGCAAATCTGACCCACTTTTATTTCATCAACAAATTAAGTGATTTTCTGTTTGTTGTTTCAGGTTTCTTATTGTATATATAATAATATTCAATTATGATTTATCTCATATCATTGCTGTTTTTTTATCGCTCGTAATTTAATTCACATTTCTTACCAACTTAAAGTAAAGGTGATACTAACATTTTTTGATTGTGAACTACAACTTTTCTTTGGCAAAAAAATCTTTAATTGTTTTAGTGAGATTGAGAACTGATTTGACAAGAAATTAAAATTTCCATCGATAAGCTCCCAGAATTTTCATCCTCATCATAATTGTTCAATGTTCATCAGGGATGAGTTTATTCCGCTTTTAAGCGGAATTCCGCTTTTTATTATTTTGGGGAAAAAAGAAATCCGTTTTTTAAAAAAAAGTTCCGCTTTTTCTAATTTTGCCTGAAAATTTCGTTTTTCGCTTGTTCTAATCCCTCACACACGAAAAAAACCTTTCACTGGGGTCCATCCAGAGCTAATTTGTGGCCATAGCGGCTCAATCACAAAATTAGAGTGAAAAATGTGCCCCTTCGCATTTTTCCCAAATTGACGAAACAACGGGTTGATGAGCATTTTTTTTTAACCCAAATTTCCTAACTTCTCTATTTTTTAATGTGTGTCAAAACCTCTAAAAGTGGTCATTTTGATCAATTGTAATCCTAATTTGTTAATGTTATTAACACATTTATAACTTAATCACCGTTAAAATCGGTTATCAGCTTCCTGCTCCTGATGAAAGGATATTCGCTACAACTGTGATGAATTTTTTAAACGATTGTTTAATTTTTTCGCACCCTAATTCGGTGAAACTAAACTAAAATTTCATTAAACAATAAGTTCAAGTAACAGATTCTAATAACCGAAGATAAAAATTTTAATCAAAATACGAAGATGAATTAAGATTAGATTACACTAAGATGTCTTCAAATCTCGGCCAGCCATTGCAATCTCCCATTAGGAGTCTAATAATGCTCCCTGATTCACTTATTCTACTGCCTAGTAATTTTATGGAAATCTACCGATGACGTGCCATTGCATCAGAATAATTGACAGTTCTATAGCATTGCATAATCGGAAGAGTTACTTGTGTAGCTCCAGTTCAGGCCAAGTCTGGCAACCAAGTCTGTTGTTTGATCAAGTGCCCGATTCATGGTGTCCTTGAGTAGTGATCACAATAACAGCTTGAATGTTAAAATACTTTTTGTATACGTTTGAACATTTGTTTTTCTACTTTCGCCTGTATTGGGGTTTCTGATTTTTATAATTTTTTTTTTTTTTTTTTTAAGTTAAGATGTATAGGTCGCTAGAATTTTATGGGCTTAACGTAAAAGTAGTTTTTAGAGCTAGGTATTCAAATATCTACTGGATGCAGAAGGAATTAAAAATGTTAAGATGTTGTAACAAGAAACTTTATAAAATTATTGCAGAAATTTTGAGGTTGGTTGCCAAGTCTGCGATTTATCCCCTCCCCCTTAGAAAAAGGTAGAGATAGACCGATGGCGAAATGTTTCGATGGACCCTTCTAGTTTGTGTCGGGGGGGAACGACTGTATTTGTTTTTCGCGTTTTTCTCAAAACCATACTTTTCAACACATGGGTACACTTTTCACAAAATCTATTAAATATTTCTTAATAGTTTTTTTGTGTTATAAAACCATTTTAAATCTAATTAAGTCACCTCATTTTGTCCTACAAATTTAAAAAAAAAGTTTTATTATTTTGCACTTTTCCGCGTTGCAAATCAGAATTTTTATGAATTTAGAATATAATGTTTTTTAAATCAAATTTTAAAATTATTTTTGTCAAAAAAAACAATGACCAATATAAATCTAACTGTTTACTTGCATTTAAAACAAGTTTTACGTACATTCACATTGTAAGAGATAATAGTATTTTTTATCTATTATATTATTATTAAAAAGCATCCAATTAACACCAAAATATTATTAACCAAATGTGTTTTTACTCATGATTTAGATTTCCAACCATATTGGGATATAGATTTCCAACCATATCAACTAACCATATTGGGATACATGAACTTCATGTATCCCAATATGGTTAGTTGATGCATAATTGTTAAATGTTACTTAAAAAAAAATTGAAATCTAAATCATGAGTAAAAACACATTTGGTTAATAATATTTTGGTGTTAATTGGATGCTTTTTAATAATAATATAATAGATGAAAAATACTATTATCTCTTACAATGTGAATGTACGTAAAACTTGTTTTAAATGCAAGTAAACAGTTAGATTTATATTGGTCATTGTTTATTTTGACAAAAATAATTTTAAAATTTGATTTAAAAAACATTATATTCTAAATTCATAAAAATTCTGATTTGCAACGCGGAAAAGTGCAAAATAATAAAACTTTTTTTTTTTAATTTGTAGGACAAAATGAGGTGACTTAATTAGATCTAAAATGGTTTTATAACACAAAAAAACTATTAAGAAATATTTAATAGATTTTGTGAAAAGTGTACCGATGTGTTGAAAAGTATGGTTTTGAGAAAAACGCGAAAAACAAATACAGTCGTTCCCCCCGACACAAACTCGAAGGGTCCATCGAAACATTTCGTGTTAACCAAATTTCATGTTAAACGGTGAGCAATTTTTCTTACATTGAACCAGTGAATAGTTTTAAAAAATCAACTTATAAAAAATAAATAAATGTGCCACGCCTCTTTTGAATTACATTGTATGCTTGTATTATTAGTGTATTATATTATAAAATAAGAATTTTTTTAATTTTAATTTTTTATAACAAATAATTTACCGATCGATACAAAATTCATCTCATTCCATAGATCAGGCTTCCATCTATCAGAAAATACTGGTTTCAAAAATTCAATTTTTTGTTTTACTATGTTCTCCCCTTAAAGCATACGTCCTGCACTTGAAATTTTTGCATGCTAAACCAATGATCTATTTTTCTTTTAATAAGCAATTCTTTTACAGTAAATTTTTTTGAGTATAGTTATCAAATTTTTCTTTGCAATATGATTCTGATGATAAGTTATATCTGATTCCTGTAGCATTGCTGTTAAAAGTATTTTTAAAAAACTATTTTTATTTTAATAACTTTAATACTAATTGTTTCAGAAATCGAACTTAGAATGATTATTGTTGGCAGAGTACTTTTTAGTAAGAGAAATAAATCTAACATTTCATAAAAGTTAATGTATAAAATGTTTTAATATTTTGCAATTTGCATCATTAATTCAATGTAAAATACGTAGATATTCTTAACAAACAGCAAAATGTGTACCAAGGTAGACTTAATAAATGTTTGAAAATGAAAAAGGTCGTACTAAAATTTAGAAGATACATTTTAAATTTTTGAATGTTTTTCTTAATTCATTCAACCTGCTACTAATGCAGCGACATGGTTAAATATATATTCTGATTAGTGCCGCCCTCTCTCTTGGTAACATGAATACAAATGTTTGTCAATATACTAACACAGTTGTATATTGACAAACCTATCAGTTGGATACCAGATACAGCCGTACAGTGGTCGGAAAAGACTTAAAAAACTATTTATTTTATAGAATTATATTTTTAAAAAAATCTCAATAGAAATGTTTCAAAATTCGGTGATATCGGTTTTTAATCCTTCGGAGTCAATCTAAACAATAATAATTAATTTGTGGAATTAACCAATTTTAAATTATAAAAAAAGTTTTATGAAATATACTTTCGTAAAAAATCATTAAATTCTACTTTATAGTTTTACAAAAAGTAGTTTTGATTATTTAAAAAAAAAAAGTTATTTATGCAACAAGTGTGAAAAGTAACACTTTTAAAAACTAGTGGATTTTATTTCACGAGTGATGTACGAGCGAGTGAAATAATGACGACGCGTGTTTTAAAAATTTTACTTTTTGCACGTGTTTCATGCACTATTTTTATAATTGTGTGAAAAAAAATAACATTGGTCCAAAAATATTTCACGCACATTTATATCTTTAAATGAAAGCAGATCGATAAATATCTGGATTTTATTAATATTACGAAACAGAAATTTTTACTTGAAATGTTGGCATCTTATGAAAAGAGTGAAAAAAAAGTCTTTTTTTTTCACTGCTTTTGGGTGAAAAAAAAAGTACTTTTTTATAACCACGTGCAAAAAAGTTCACTTTTTTGTATCATATTTAATCATAAATCGTTGCGAAAGTGACACTTTACGTGCTTACGTCACAGACAGATGGCGAAAATGCGATTTTCGGCACTAGTGTGGTAAAGTAAATAAAAGTATCTGATTGGTAGAAAAACAAAACGTCATGAATATCTCCATGGAAACTAAATGATGTCATGAAACTCAGTCAATTCTATTGGTTCATTACTTTTACATTTTCTAATATCTCCATGGAAACTACAAGTATTACAAAAATTATTAAAGGAAATTAAATAAGACAACAGTTAAAAGCCAAATTTCACGCCAAACAATACTTTTATTTAACATGCATATTTATAGTAACATTTGATCCGGTGTATTTATTAATATGTATTTACGTTTGGAGACAGTCCTGGAAGCATTCCGGACTGCCTCCAAAGTCTTGAAGTTGGTCAAACATCTTTTCAAAATCATTTTCACCCATGTTCGGTAGCACTAATGTAAATACTATTTTGATTCAAAGTAGAAAATTATTTTACAACTTTTCTATTACTATTTTGCATTTTCGAATATCGCCATGGAAACTAAATGATGTCTTAAAAATAATTCATTGGTAGAAATGCTTTTTCGCACGTTATTATAAAAAATATTGTAAACAAGCACGTGCCAAATAACACTTTATTAAGGTCTTGTCATTATTTCACTCGCTCGTTCCTCGCTCGTGAAATGAAAGCCACTCGCTTAATAAAGTGCCATTTTCGACACTAGTTGCTTAAATAACTATTTTTCACTGTTTCAAAAAGTCTTTTTACACGCGCCTGATATTGAAATTATAATGTAAAAGTCGGATTATTTCACGCAATTATAAAAAACATTTTATAGAACTTTAAGTTAAGGATAGGGAATTCAATTTTATTAATTGTATAATAGAGCCAAATTCACGGTTTTGGTGTGTAAAAATCATTCAAGACCATTCATGAGTTGACATTAAAGTTTGTGTAGATTAAGTCGAGTAATAAAATTAATTAAGTTGAATTTTGATTGGAAACAAAAGAAACTAATACATTGTAAAATAGTAAAAATCATTTGTTGCACTATTGTTTATTTTCAAGAGCAATAAATAATTGTAAAAGTTTCAAAAACTACCGTTATAAGGCCAAATAAACGGAGAAAAAATGAAATACGAATTTAGTCCTGTATTTATATATTTTATAGTTTAAGCTCAACTTTAGAAATAAAGTGTTCTTATTTTGGAGTTTGATTTCATAAGATATTTTTTTGGTTCACTACTTCTTTAAAAAAGTAAAGAGTGGAGGGTATTTTAATCGTTCCGCCTGTCTTTCACAATCACAGAACGAACCAATAGTCTCACATAAAAGTGGAATACGTCATATTAATTAATGTAAGAATGTTTCAGATGGTGTAAGCTCTTGTACTCATTTTTTTCCATACTGCGATTCCATTGGTTGTTTCGGTATCACTCTCAAAATGACCGATGTAGATGGAAATACCCCACTGTTTATTTTTCGAACTGTAATTTGTTGTAACAAACGATGACACGAACGATTCACGTCGAACTACAGCTTATTGTTAGGTTGAGGTTCCTTCCGAATTTCATTGAAAAGTTTTGATTAAATCTAGTATATGTATGTTTATATCCAACAACAAAAACATAAAATCTTTAATTCCAATGAATGGAAATAATTCTGATGCATTGTATTTTAATCGTTTTTAAGATTGTATTTAATTGTTTTATAAAACAAGACTTCTTTTCCGATTTTTCTTTACTTATGTGAAAATTTGCATTTTTTTTAATATCATTAAATTTCGCCTGTTAAATTATTTTTTCAAAACTTTCTTAGTTTTTTGAAAATGTGTTAAACTAATGACCGCACTCCGATTTTTTTAAATATATATTTGTTTAAGATTATTTCAAAAATATATTTTACATACTTTTTTTCTTGAAGAAAGGTATTTGTCAGAGACCTATGTTGATTAAAGCTTATTGATCCTCCGTTTTCAAAATTTAATGTTTCTAAGGTTTTTTTTTTAAATAGAAAGTTTAGGTGTGAATTCAGCGATACTCTTCCTAAAAGTTGTTTAATGGAATTATGGGATAATCTGGTTACAATTTAACATTTTTCTGGCTGATTTTACGTGGGAAGACTCTTTTGCTGTTTACAATAAATTTAGATATCAATAAGAAGTACAAATCAAATTCGTGAAAAAATAGCGTCTGAATAAAAATTAAACCCTGTTTTTGAAGTGCATATAAATATAAATCTTGCGTTTTTAGAATCTGGCCCATGAGATGGATCACCAAAGATCAGTGAAGCATAACAGGGAGATACACCCTCAATTGAGTTCGAATCGAACCCTTGTTTGTTCCAAATAGAAGATATTCGTATCCCCTCCCTGCTTCCATAGTAGTCTTGATAATAGCTATTTAAAACTCATTTATCATTTCTTTTTGACACATATTTCGACTTAAAAAGTTTCAATCTCTATATTTGGCCAGGAGAAAAAAAAACTTGTTCGATTGTGGGTTGGTGCTGGAATTTGTCTTGGACGTATTATTTTATCTCATTTGGGATTTTTTTTTATTTTGTTTCACTTGCAGGAACTGGGAAAATTCTATGAACAATTCCTTTTTTTTAGTCATTGGTATTGCATGGGTCGGTTTTTTTTTCGGTTCTCTTTTGATAAAAGTTTTTGTAGATTTTATTTTTGTCCCTTAGTTCTAAGGAATCTATTCCCCCACACCCTTTCATTGAGACTTAGAGCGTATCGAGAGAAAATTTTCTTCACTCAAAAGTCTGTAATGATAGAGTAGCTTTTTATCTACCAACACTGACCACCCTACAATGAAGGGGAATAGTTTTTCTATTATCCAAGTTTATAACAGAACTATAGTATGCATATATTCAAGTTGGTTAAGAATATCACTTCATAGACTGCAAACCATTGATTTGCATACAAAATCAATGGTTTTAAAGCAAATCAATTTTTCAAAATGAATGGCTGCAAAAGTAGAATTAATTTTCTAGAATTCAAAATATTCGCTTAGCTCTACAAAGAAACATAGATTCATTTTATTTTGTGGCATATAAATTTTGTATTATAATTTTTTATATTTATCTTGATTTTACTGGTGTTTTTAGAATTATTTATGCTACGATGATGTATATCTTAGTTTGTACAGCCGTGGGAAAGGTAGCTATAGCAAGGGGGAAAAGTAGCTATCACTTTTCCCCCTTGCTGCTGTACATGTTGCAACTTTGGCTCTAGCTTTGACAAGTGTTGTAAAAATTGCTTAAAAGATTTTTTTTAAAAACGTATTCTTTCATTCAACGAGATTGTTTAGACTTAAGTAAGTGTTCCGAGTTCGTCGAACACAAATTTATAAATGGAATACTTGGGAGTCGTTAACTTTGAAGATCGGCTAAATTTGATTCAATTATGGTTATAGTGCAATTTTAAAACAGCCTAAAAGCGTAATCCAGTATTCTTTTGAAGAATCATTTAAAATTGCCACTCTGTGTATTACACATTTTTATTATTCGGATCGAGAATATGATACTATGTTCAAAACTCAATTCGGTTGAGGATTTTGTTTAGAGACGGTGAAATAATTAAATTTAAAATAAAAAAAGGCACTAATATTTTCTTCGAAATTACGTAAAAGTGTATCATCTGCTTGTAATTCAATATAGTAGCGAATCGGGTTTTTTTTTCTTCGCCGCTGGACATAAATCACACCTCGTCGCAGCGTATACCAAGACGAGACAGAACATAGATGGATGAGAGAGCGAAACAAATACAAAAAAAAAATGATCGACAAGAGAACTTTAAAATCGAATTAGAATATCATCCTTATGTTTCTCTCTTTCTTTTCTGATCTAGGTCCCATTACTTTCTCTTCAATGTCTACGCCTTTTTTTTGTTATTTTGGTCGTCTTTGTCTCCTGGGTGGTAGGAAAGATCTGTTAACTTGAGTGATATTGTAATTTGTAATGGTACCATTTACAAGGAGACGAGAGTCCTGTGCTCTAGAGTTTTTTATGAAAAAAGATGTAGATTTTGACCTTCTTTACCAACTAAGATTAAACCCTACATATTTTTTGAATCCTAAGCTGCGTATTGCTGTTGCATTGTAATTCTCACGTCCACCTTAAAATAGCATTTTCGCATCGTATCAATTAGGAATTCGATGGAAAACTAGTAAGTCACTCACAACGAACTACTGTGTATTTACTCTAGTGAATTTGAGTAAAATATTAATTGACCTGAACGTGAAAACGACGGAGATTTTTTTTACCATCTTATTAAAAAAACGTTAAATTTTAAAAAAGTGCTATAGAATATAAAAAAAACATTGTTAGTGCAAAAAATCTAAATAACTATCTAACCAGCAAATATCATCTGATATTTGCTGGGTATCATCCTATATAATTTTTTAGAAAATACAAATAAAAAACCTGTCATCATAAATACTATTATTAAAAAATAACAAGCTAATAAAAATTGTTTCACGTTATGTAATTCTGTTTTTTTGTTGTTGTTCATTTACTCCTTCTAGTTTTATATTTTGAAACTTTGTATCACATTTACCTATGTGTCAATCTCACCTCCTACCGTGGCAACGTTCTCTTATGTAATTTATCAGTCAGCTTTTGATTTTTTCCACCATTCATCTTTCAAAACAGACCGTTGCACGTCGAACTAGTTTTGCGAAAACGTGAAACACTCGTTATTTTTTTAAAGAACTGGTTACGAGCCACCGTTCTTATAGTCCGAAATTAGGAGGATACTATCATTGGTAATTAAATGCACTTTTCACTTGTACCAAAGCTTAAATCCTATATTTTAACTCTACTTAAAGCATGGATGTCTGACTATAACTTCTCGGTAAAGCAGTTTTGGTGATAGTTCAATTAGCCTCGCGTAGCCTAAAACTCACTAGTCGTCTAATCCAAATAAGATCGTCTTGTCTTAAGTATTTTAAACTCTGTTAAGGACCTTTGTTTTTATGTAGCCATGCTATTTTTAAAACTATAAAGTAAAAAATTAGCATACTCTCACCACCTTGTCCTAAATATAGCTGTACAATATCCAAACATTTTCGGCGTTCTTCCTTTGAGATGGGTTTTAAATGGTCTAATACTTCAGGGCGTTTAATGCTCTAAGGGCCTTTAAAAACAGCATGAAGTATAAATTGCGGCATAGACGTACTATTTAACACCCGAAATAACAACACTAAAAGTACCTAACATTCTTCCTCGTGACCTCCCTCTTTATAGGGGTAGCATTTAAAGTGTTTACAACATGTACCTTACACGGAGTTTATGCTATTTGATGTACCCAATACAATAATTTGTTTTTTAAAAAATTTACACCTAGGTTCCCTATAAAAGGAGTTAATGATGCTTTGAACTATCAGGATTTTTTTTTTTTGTACGGAAAACCTTGAAAATTCAGGACATTTTGAAATTTTTTAGTAGACTCTCTTATCCCTTTTTCAGGAACCCAGACACCAAAACTTGTGGGGAGCTATTATTTCTTTTTTTATTGGTACGGGTCAATATTATTTGTAACATCGACTTCAAGTTTTGTATTGGGTTTTTAAGCTCAAACCCCTGCTTTGTAAATGTTTTCTTTTTAATTTAAAACCTAGGAATATCTTCTCTTTAAAAGGTTTAAATATATGCTGTCCAAGGGATCTGTTTCGGGACACAGATAAGTTACACTTTTAAAACGAACGAGCGATTTTAACTCAGTCTGAGTTAATATTCACTCCTTTCCAATGTCGAAAATGCACTTCTCCTACTGGAGTGGATTTCACTCTTTTGTTTTAAGAGTGTACTATAAAGTGTTAAACTGTATGTTATTGTGCCTGATTTAATTTTGCATTTATTTTTTAAGCGTCTAATTATTCTTTTAGAAGTATCAGAAAAGATTTTTCTATTTAAGCTCATAAAACGGGTGTAGCATATACCCTGATGGGCATTTCAAATTCCCTCGAATTTCCCATGATGCCAATGTAACCAACTCACTTTAAAGCCCCTTTCGCGCTTGTCCGCCTTTTTTTTTTTTTTTTTTTTTTTTTTTTTTGCCGTCCAATGTCGTACCTTGTAACACAAATAAAAGTCTATTAAGATTCGCTAATTTTTATTGCTAAATTTCCTAAACGAGTTCGACTTAAGAAGATACCAACTCACATGTTGGGGACAGGCTTTCAAAACAGTTTAATTATTTGCAATGTAGCATACCTTAAAAAAAGATTATATCACTTATGAGGACTTTAGATTTCCGCTGTTTGATTTTATCGATACTTTTTTTTTTTTGTCTGCCTTATGGAGCACAGAAGTAGTAATATTTCGACTTTAACTCTGCTGGTTAGTTTTGGTAACGATATAGAACATAGGAATTCTCATTAAAATATAAAATTTCGAAATTAAGTTTTATATTAAAATATATACTACTTGATTGTATTGCCATCTCTATTTTTCAACTCTTGCGAAAAACTTATATTAATTTGATAGTACTAAACTATATAATACAATCTTAAAATTTTACGAGCCAAAATTGATTTTAAAAAATTAATTGTGAGTGTTGATGGTAGTTGTTTTATTCCTACGCGTGTGTCATATATTTTTATACAGATTTTTATTTCAAAAAGCTTGGTTCAATTTATCTACTTCAAATCCACACATTTGTATAAAATATAGCTATTTTAGTGTCTTCATGTTTTAAAAAGTTCTTTTTGTGAGAAGGGTTTGAAGAAAAAAAGACTTCTCCGCATATGTGAGCAAGTCGTCTACAAAATGTACAGATACAGGGTGAGGCAAACAAAACCGGCCCCGAGATGGAGATTAGAGTACGACAGAAATGTTGCCAAGTCTAAAACCAATACAAAAACAGGCTTACTCACTGAAGCTATTGATCGCTTCAATATTAAGCCCAAGCAAACGCTTGGCGACTTATTTGCCGGCAACTACGCTACGCTTTTAAGGGGTCATAGGAGTCTTAAAAATGTGCAAAGAAGGTACTACAAAGCATAGTTTGATCTTTCATGTAATTTTTTAACTACTCAATTTATAAGTATATTTTTTTATATGTAATTCTATAAGCTTTATTTAATATAAAGCCAATTTTAAAATTTATGAAACTTTAGCCAAAACTAAAATAAATGATATTAAACATAAAGCTATTTGAACACATATTGGTTAGGCTTGTGCGTCAAATTTTGAAGTCAAAATTGAAAAAAAGACCAAGAAAATGACTTTATATTGTACAAATATGTACAAACAAAGACTTATACCTAAATTCTCAGCTCAATTTTAATTGGAAATTATTTTAAGAACTTTTTCTAAAAAAAATAATAAAAATATTAAAATTTTGATTTTAATTTTTTAAAAAATAATTTCTTATTAAAATTGAGCTGAGAATTTAGGTGTAAGTCTTTGTTTATACATATTTGTACAATATAAAGTCATTTTCTTGGTCATTTTTTCAATTTTGACCTCAAAATTTGCCGCGCAAGCCTAATCACAATGTGTTCAAATAGCTTTATTTTTAATATCATTTATTTTAGTTTTGGCTAAAGTTTCATAAATTTTAAATTTTGTCTTATATTAAATAAATCTTATATAATTACATATAAAAAATTATAGTACTTATATATTGAGTAGTTAAAAAATTACATGAAAGATCAAACTATACTTTGTAGTACCTTCTTTGCACATTTTTAAGACTCCTATGACCCCTTAAAAGCTAATTGAAATGGAATATAAACTAGGTTAGTAGGGCTGATCAAGATTTAGTGATTATTTGATTGTTTCGTTCGTTATTTATCCTAGAGAATCGGACCTTTTTGTATTTGGTAATACAAAACATTCTAAATTGATTGCAAGACCCTAAATTTGCATTATGGGACGTCTTCATACAATACGAACTAAGATCCGAATTCGCCACTAGTCTATGAAGTAGCTCTAATGTGAAGCTAATCCGATCCAACCAATGCAGAAACAGGTTTCAGGCGGCTTCAAGAGTTTTTATCGCCAAGCATTTTAACGTATTCCCATCTCTAGCTCAGGGCCGGTTTTGTTTGCCTCACCCTGTATAAGGCTATTGCAATGCTATGAACTGAACAAACATATGATAACGAACATTACTAATGAGATTCTAATGCATGGCGTCCGTTAATTGGGACTTTTGTTAGAACTTTGCCACTTGACCAAATGCTACAAAATTTAATGTTTTAGTTTTTACAAATTACATAGTTTTATTAATCACTCAAAAAAATTGTCTGCTGATTTAAAAATTCAGGGCCGAAGGATTTTATAGTGAAAAAATATGCACAGAAAATCCTACTTCCCTCTGTCAAAGCAGTCGGATTTAAGGTTGAAAGTGATTATAGACTCTTTTACTGCGACACTTCCCAGTTGATAAACACTACATTGACCCCACACCTTTTGCCAAGAGCATAGGCACACAGATTTTTCGTAACCCCCCTTTCCATGCTAATTTTTACTTAACACAAACCTGTCTACCCAACTTTGACGTCCTTTTTATTTGCTTAAGTCGCTAGGATATCAACACCCACGCCTAAAAAGTCACCTTATTTTGAGCTATATCGTGGAAATTTATTTGAAAATGTCACTTTTACCGTAAACCGTCTATTTACATTTGGACTATATAGGTTTCTGTAAGAGGAAAAGTCCCTGGATAAAACTAAAATAGTATTTCATTATTTAGTTTGCGTCTATTTTCGTGAAGATTTCCCTAAATGGCTTTGCCCAATCAGTAAAATCCTAGGAACTAATCGAAAATTTCTAATTATACTTCTGCCGGAGATCATGAAAATAAATCTATTTTTAAATTTTGTTAAATGACTTTTAAAAGTAAGTTCATATGTCAATAAAAATTTTGAGCATTTTTCTGTTGAAAAAAGTTGTATTTTCCCTCAATGGTATTTGCACATTAAAATGGTTCAAGTCCAGTAGAGTAGCGTTAATGGGTAACTGTTTAAACTAATGCTAGTATGTTGGCACATAAAAGTATTTCCTATCAAGACAAACACACCAATAGTAATAAAACAATGGTTAATAATCGTTTATTTTTCTTTAACTGATACGGTGTAGAAATTTCTTAACGTAAATGAGTAATAGTCGAGACAACCTTGGCTTTTTCTTAGAATGAGATCGGGTGTTAAAGTGATTTCCTTTTTGAAAAAAAAATGTTGAGCAACCTTGATTGTTTTATTTTACTTCTCTGCACATCGACTGCACCTGTAGACCATTAATGCAATCGCACCGCATGGAATTTTTCGGAAGTTTTTGATAAGTCAAGTTTGTTGCATTCACTGTTAAAATGATTGCATTTCGGCAATTTGATAGTTTAATAAAAAAAAATTACCATCACCCTTATAGAAATTTCGGCCTTGATTAAATTGCCTCCTAGGCATCGGCAGAAGACAGTGCAAGAGGATGTTTTACTCCGGACTTCCTGATAACATAGACTAAAAATCCAATTTTTAATTCCAAAATTGTGTACCCTCAATTAAAATGTACTATTGTGATATGTTTCTCAGTGAAATGTTAAATTCGCATTTGAGTTTATCCGTACGATCGAACAGTGTCGGTCTTAAAGGATAATTCCAGACCTCGTTCAATTCCTCAAAGAGTGTAAAGCCCTGCGTTTATTATATCTATGATTTTCTTTTTAACCCTCATTTAGAGCTATTTGCTGGATTCACATTGTGGTGTAGCTTAGCAGATGAGCTCCATTGATAAGAACAATAAATACCAAGAAGCTGAAAAATTTCATTGCATAAGTTGCTGATGTGGTGTGCAAGATGGTCGCGTCCTGTCTGGTGAAACCATTAAGGAAACTATTAGGTGTGGCGGGAGTCTTTCATTACTCCGTCTGCAAAAAGTCTGGAGAAGAGCAATCTTTTAATCGCTTTTTCAAGAGTCTGTCCCCTCCCTGTCATGGAACCTTAATGGATGTGAAGTTTCGGTCTTTCGACACTGGTCTGTCTACCTATAATCGTCCTTGGTACAGTCTTTCTCTCAAAATAGCTTCTACTTCTTAAAGTCACTAACCCCCAGTAGGGGGAAGTAGGGTAAAATGGGAGCCTTAAGGTTTTTGAGGCTCCCAGAAATTCCAGTTTTGATCTCACAGGAACGGGATTTGACAAAACGCACTACTTAACTGTAAGTATATAACCCGTCTAGTTTTTTTTTCTTACAAATTTTTAACAAAAAAAAACACAAACTGTTTGTCTAGAACGAAACAGAAAAGTTAAGTAATTGCAATCTGGTAAGAGTTTTCGGGGCATTTTTCTTGTGTGTGGAACGTATATTTACTGTTGACTGCGTGATAGAGGGTGGTTCCTCACAACATTTGTGCTCACCAAGAAAAAAGTGCCTCAGATACAGCTTTTAATTCCATATTAAACACTTACCTGCTGAAATTGTCTGGTTTCATAGATTTTCTTTTGAATATTCATAGCCATCGTGTAGCTCTATTGCGACGATATTTCAAACCAACCAACCTTCGAATATTCAGTCATTATTTCTTATCGTTGTTTAAATTAACTTGTATTTTAAAGAAATATGTAATATTGCTCACTCTTAAATTCTCAAAGTCGTCGTTAATAGGTTAAGGGTATTATTTTGGACAACATATGATAAGAGATGTGGGGATTTTTTTTATGTGGCAATTGTGGGGAAACTAACATTAACATTTTGAAATTCTTATGCATAACATTTGATGATTGTAACAAGTTCAATGGGTAAGACAAATACTGGTTTTGAGTGTCTTACAAATGCATGACAGTCTTTTTTTTTTTACATATATTTTTTCAAGAATTGTTTTGTCGCGTGTAAAAATGTACCAATGTTCATTTGAAAATATGTAAGATACTGGTTACTACACTGGTTTAAAAAAATGGCATATTTTATCAACTTAAGTTGGCTAGGAGTATAGTGACACTTGAATGGAAAGATTTTTGAAAGATGCTACTTAAGTAATTAAAGTTGACCGTACGTATAAGCCCGTATATCAGAATGCATTTGTTCGAAAATTTAAAAAGAAAAGAAAAAAATAGCAAATGTATTTCAAAGGTGTGTTTCAAATTTGCATGGTGGCTATTAATGGTAAAATAAGTGGTTAAACTAGATACCATTAGGTTCGATTTAGAAATGTTAGTGTACGTTTTCGTTTAGGCGATCATTCACATACGTATGCCTTTCATTAGAGCGACGATTTTTTGATGATTGTTAATTTTTAGTTTTTTCAGTAATATCCCTGGGTTTAAACCTCCATACCTATGGGAATAATTTCATGTGTATTTCGTAGATTGATAACCACTTAATAAATGCAATTAACTTAGATGCTATCAGCAGTGGCATGTTTGTCAAGTGGTGGTCATTATGATGAATTAACCTTTGGTGATGAAACTTTTTTTTATCATAATAAATAGCTTTAATGGTATTTTAATATACAACATTAAAATCTTTTCGTATCTCTTAGTTTTTTCATTCGTAATTCGTTCGTTTCGAGAACTATTACTTCAAATGCCTGCCTGTAATAACAAATCCAATTAAAATAACATTAGATTGGCGTATGTTTTAATGTAATGTATTGTTTCATCTTGGGAATACGGGATGGCTAAACACGATTATGACTTTATCTATCTTTTTTGGAACTATCTATCTTTTGCTTTGACTTTATCTATCTGTTTTGGAAAAGAATTTACTAGAAGATGATGTTCGAACTAGTTTTTAATCTTCTTTACTTTACAGATTCCTCTTCGCCCTTGGCTAACCTTTGCTGGTTTAGGCTGCACTGAACTTCAAGCAACAAGTAGACTGCCGCCAGATGACAAACGCAAGCAAAGATGGGTGAAGGCCCAAGAACGCTATTTGCAACTGACGCAAGCAACTTCTGAAAACGAACAAACTTCGGATAAATAAAAAGACGCTGCTCGGCCAGTATTATCTGGTGGCCCTTGAAATTTTCATCCAGCCACCTTTGTTGAAAAATGTGTCAGATCTGCAAAATTGAGCAATGATAGCCTGGTTAGATAGATCTAACAACAAAAGTAGGTTTGTTTTTAATTGTAAAACTGAATATCAATTCGTATCGATGGCCAGCCATCACTTTGGGCTAACCGTTTGCCGAGTATTTATGTATTATCTATTAAAACATTTTGTTTTATGTAATTTATTTTTGTATGGTTTGTACAAAGTCTCACGTACAAGTAAGTGTCTATTTATTTTGATCAAATGTATTTTTATTAATTAAATAGGTATATTGTATGTTTTAAACATATCAATAACAAGCTTCATCAATTATTCTGAATAAAAAGTATTCATTGGTATTTCCTTGTTGTACTTTGCATCTTAAAGGATACTCACCGGCTTCATTTGTCTACTTCTAACTTAAAACTCGTTTCCCCGACCGGAGTGCCGCAAAAAAAAATATATTCGCACCTTTGCACTGTTAAGGTATTACATCAGGCATTACATCATCACTAAGTACCCCTTTCTGGCCACTGTCTCGCTCCCCCAATAAAGCATAAAAAGAAGAAAATACACTTCGGGTCAGTGGTGAAGTGTACAACAAGCAATTAGCGGGTTAATGTGTTGTCCCGTAGGTATTATAGGAATAAGAGGTATCTTGGGTTATATTCTCCCAGTTATTTCTATACCTCATCTATATTTTTAAATTACGAATTTTAGCATAAAATAATACGTATTACTTCTTGATAAAATAACAAAAATTTGTTAGAGTTGTGGTTGGTGGAGTTGCATGAGTTTAGTGAATACTTTCCTAATTTTCAGATAAGACTACAGCCTTGTATGCAATTTAGTCACCTTAATTTTTCGACTGATGCTTTAAAGAAGTGAATGAATGCTTTCCTATTAAGATTTACACACACGTATATACTTACTGCGTAATGTCGGAAAATATGAAGAGATACTCGACATTCTCATAATTAATTTGCTATTTTAACTTTAAAACTCAGATATTTTACCTCGTGATCATATAATAATAGTGAATTTTTATTCAGCTTTATGCTGCCACTTAGCGGTTTTACTTGCCTATACCTACCGCGATCCATAGGCGTACCCACCATAGGGCAGAGGGGGGCAGCTGCCCCCCTCTAGAAAGGGGGAAGTGGGCCCCGGTCTTATGGGGGCCCCTGTAAATATTATATTATAAAGAAGGAGATGCATTTTTTAAAAAAAATCGAGTCCATTTCTTCCCAGTCGGAACCTGGGGCCCACTTTGCCCCCAGAGGATCTTTTATATAATTTGATATAAAAGGGGCCTACTAATGATGTACGAATTGAGGCCCATATTTTTGCGATTGGTCCTGAGTAGGCCTCTGGGGGCCCAATACCTCATGCATAAAGGGGCCTAAATATTTTTCAAATCGGGCCATTTGTTAGTAATTGGGCCCACTTTCCTCTGAAGCCCCCAATTGATATATATTCTATATATAAAAGGGGTTCTATATACATAATTGGGCCCACTAACTTTCTGGGTTCCCAAATCCTATTAAGACTTTTTGCAAGTGAAGTCTTTTTTTGAATATGGGGCCCGCAATACGTATCGTTTCAGTCTAAACATGGACAACTAATGGGCCAAGAGATTTTGTAATGGGTTACCGACTTGTGTAAAATAAAAGGTTACATTTACCATACATTAAACAAGACAACGTAATTGTTATATCAAATTGCTATACCATTGTAATCCAATACTCTTCTTAATCTGGTATGGCAAAGCAGCAGATGATAGCACGGATTATTTAAAGGGTTGATTTGGAGGGCCCCTTTACATTTTTAAAGGAAAATTCCTTAGGGGGGCCCATCCAACTAAGAAAATAGGGGCCCCTACAATTACCTGCCCCCCTCTAAATGAGATCCTGGGTACGCCCTTCGCGATCAGTAGTTAAAGGGTGGAAGAGCGTGAGCAGAAAACTACCATTCCACCAAAAGAGCCGAAAGACGACAACACCGCGGCATTCCAACACCCATTATCCTGCCACACTTTCACTTACTTCCCGGTCCAACGAAATTCCCATCAATGAAATCCCAGTGATTAACGACGAGGTTACATAACATTAAGGTGTGGAAGGGGTGAGAGCAGTTCATGGGGGGGGGGGGGGTGAAATCTGTATTCGGTTGTTCAAGGTCCCTACTACTGAATGATTGTCCCCGTGGGGCTCGGAATGCAAGCACAGTCTTCTAGGAACGTTTTTCGAGGTGCAGTCACCGAAATTGGTCCATCGGTCGGTCGTTTTCGGGGAAATCCTGTGCATGTTGGTGGCGTAGGTGACCGAAAACACCTGGACGCGATTCAAGGAGAAGGGATCGATTTCTGAATCATTTTCTCATCAAGCGCGGAAATTTCATGATTGGTCGGAAAGCCTTGTTCTAGAATTTGTTTCTCGACTTTTCTGAAAATTCGAGAAGGTAGAACATAATGTGTGTGGATGGGATGAGTCACAGTAACTGGTTGTTCCGGGAATTCGCAGCCCGAGTGTGACCATGAGTTTGGATTGAGGAAATACCAGGAATGGTTTTTACGAGGTATTACCCTAATGCTACCCAATTGAACAAAGCAGTTTGTGTAACGGATTAATCAGCCTTATATTATATAAAAAAATGCACTAAAACTAACTTTTTTGAATCATGGTGGAATATCTTGAAATTCTATGTAAAATTATGCGTTCGAAAATTTAAAAACAATTTTTACTTAAAATGACTTTTCATGCAGCTAATATGTCAATATGAGAGAGTTGTTATTGTCAACACAATAAGTTATTATTCCTTGTAAATTAAACAAAACAATTTCAATGGACGTTTGCACTGTTAGGTTAACAACTCTAAATTCATTATTTCACGAAGTCCTGTACTAACTTGAGTCCCGTCCATCAGCCCATGTCTTTTCAGGACCTGACTATATCAAGTTGGGGCCCAAGGTCTGGATACTTTGGGGGCCATTTTGGAGTAATATTGTAACACAATATACATACTACTGCAAATATGGCCATATAAAGTAAAGTCAATAATCAAATTGAATAATATCAATAAATTATTGTTCCTAATGTGATAGGGAAACCAAAAAATATGACTACTTTAAATTAGGTTTGTCATAAATAAAATCATATGAAATTGTTTGTGTGCTGCAAAACTTATAGGTTTAAGGCCAATTTCGGGGCTCCTTACGATAATGGGCCCAAAGACTGGGCCTTGTAGGCAATGATTAGGGCCTGTGTCTTCTTATAGCAACCGGAGGGACACCTTGACCCGTCACCAGGCCCTGCCTCCCGGCTAGAAGAGCCTCCTTTTAACCACCTGACAGATGCACACGTATCCAAGGTCAGTTGTCCAAATGTAAGACACAAGGAGCTCTGCCTAAAGAAAGCCCTGATTTGTGGCCTTCGGGGTGCCGCCGTGTCACAATTACATACACGCCGGCTGGAGGGTGCAATTAGTAGCAGGGGTTTAGATGACTCTTTGTTTCTGATTTTTCTCGGGAAGCGTAAATTTAGTCAGAATGCTTAAGAGGACTCCCTTGGGAATTTCACATCTTGAAATCGTAATGTTAGTTCTACGGAAAACATTCGCAAGTCAATTACCGCCACAATTTTAATAAAAGGTTACTGGTGTTTTGTATCATTGTAAAGAACGAAAGGATTAGATTTCATAAAATTAATTTGATTTGTGAAAATCACACATATTTAGAATTTTGAAAATTTTTTTGAAGTTAGTAAAAAATGGAGTAAGCATTAAGTTCTAACTTCAAAAAATAATTAAAAATACTAAATATGTGGTTTTCACAAAACAAATTAATTTTATGAATTCTACTCCTTTCGTTCTTCACAATTATATAAAAAACTAGTAACCTTTTAATAAAATTGTGACGGTAATTTACTTGCGAATATTCTCCATAGAAATAACATTACGATTTTTAAAATGTGAAAATCCCAAGGGAGTCCTCTTAATGGTTGATGTGACCAATTTTTTTTACCTAAAAACGAATTTATAAGGCTATTTTAGCACTCAAATGTTTTTCCCGTATTTTTTTTATTGGTTCCGTCGTTATGTTTGCAAGCTCTTATGGAGTTGATACGGAGTAATCGTGGTCTGTGCAGCATGAGAAATGTCGCTTGTACGCATAAATATCGTAACTAGCTTGAAGAATTGGATGTAAAACTATGTATATATTTCACACACAAAAATAAGAAAAATAATTATAAATGGCTACCAAAATAACAGTGTCAAGGAGTTTAGAACTGATTTTATCTACATCTTGGTAGCTGAATATAAATATGAAATCTGTCAAAGAGCTACTTTTTGAGTAATTCATGTTTTGTTTTGTTAAAGAAATGCTCGACGTAAAGAAACAACACAATTCAGCCAAAAATCACGAAAAATAACCATGGAGAAAGGGTTGGGGATGAAAAAATATCCGTAAAAATCGCATTACGTGATATTTAGACGCCCCCTTATACAACTTTTCTAGGTAAAAAAGTAAAAACAAGAGCCATTCTCATGTTCAGCATTGAAACCCGTGTAAGAAACCACATATTACTATGTAAAAAGTATTTCAAAACTAAAATGTCGTGGAAAGTAGAGCTGTTAGTGAATAACAAACCTAATTGTTAGATCAGCATATTTAGAACTTTCTCTTTCTTTTAGACTCTCACTGGTTAACAAGAAACGCAGTAATATGAGAACTGTAATAATATTGTAAATCATCACTCTTGTTACCTTCATTTTCACGTAAAATTTAAAATTTATCTGAGAACAAGAAGTTCTTACAGAACTAAAAAAGCCTACTTTCCTGTTACTTAAATACTTACTGAAATTCTAATCGGGAAACAACTAGGTTGCTTAACTTAACTCCTCGGTGCAACAGCCCATTATTGTGCCGAGGTCTTCCGTGTCTATTCCAGCTTTCGTGATCAGGGGTATCTGGGGTGCTAGGCATGTGTCCCGGTAAGGTGGTCAGGCTCACGTGGAATTTCAATGCTAATTCAATGGAAAAATAGCTGATAGATAGTAGATTTATGTCCGTCCGGACGTACAGACAGGATTTCTGACAACATAGCTTTCTAACATTTTTTTTAAAGATCCGATAGATATAAATAATTTTGGAAGGGAAGTAGGGACAGATAGACAGACGGACATCGACCGCATGTCACTACCTATTCTTTCATTTTTTTTCAATTCTTTCAAATATAAAAAAAAGAAAAGTAGGCGAAAAAATATAATAATTGTTTAGAACTTTCTCTTTCTTTTAGATTCTTATACCACTCTTGTTCCCTTCATTTTCACTTAAAATATAACAATTTATTTGAAAAAATATATATAATTGGTAAATTAAAATTGCTCGAACAAATCCCCGAAAACAAGTAACATTTGAAAAGGGAAATTTAACTCATTTACGAATAGACAAACCATTTAATGGTAATGGTCAGAGTCAACAGTATTTTTTGAGAATTTCCGGGTAATTTTGTACAATAATATCTTAAACTTTAAATAGTAGTACAATTTTTTTAAGAAAATTTAGATACTATCATGTTTGAAAAGGTTTTGAAGAGTTATTGTTGAATTTTACGTCAGTTACTTAAAAGTTTAAGGCCGTGTTAAGGTTAGGTAGTCGTTATTAACGGTTGATTTTCATTAATACTAGTTTCTTAAATACATAAACATTAAATAACTTTCCAAATTATTTCTTCGATTTTCCGGAAATCAGTTCACACTGTATATTCTGTAAAAAAAAGCACTTTTCACTTTTAGTGTTTTATTCCAGGTCACGGAAGCTTTCTTTAAAAAAAAATTTTAACACGTGCATTAAGACTTGAAGAGTTATTGTATAGCAAAACTCGGTCCAAAGTTAACCTTTGGTCCAAAATGACTATAGTTGCTTTTTTTACAACCTATTACAATGGAGGTGCACAATATTCTGCGAACCAAACATAAATTTTTTTACCCAACATAAAATACCTTAAAATCCCAGTTGAACTCAAATTAAGAACATTTATCTTCAAATAACTCTCGTCCTACCATCCTAATGTTGATACCAGATGATTATTTGCTGTAACCTAACAATTGAACATGCCATACGTGCCAAGGTGTTGTATTTCGGTAGGCCATGGAATTCGCTTCTTTGTTTGACTAAAGCGGTTACTAACACTCGATTGATATTGAGTAAAACTGGTCGAAAACCATTTTCGAAATTTTGTGGGACAGTCTCTCATTTCTTAAATTTTAGATATTTCTTCATGCTAAATTTTCTCTCGATAGGAGGCATCGCATAACTCACAGAGAAGAATATTTGATAAGTTAAAGGATTCTTTAAAATTAAATCGATCCTACATTTTCGGAAATAAAAGAAGTATCTAAAAGTTGAAAAAACTACCACCATGTTATTATACATCGGTATTAAGAACTTCATGTTATAAACACCTGGCTTGGGCCTTTCGTTACTATCAAAATATAAAGACCCTTTGTGGACTTGCCCAAACTTAAGATGAAGGTTTGATTATTATAAAGATTCAGACAATTCTACTATGGGGTGCATTTCATTTCTCTGTTGTTGTTACTAATTCTCCATGACTTGATCAACTAGATCAAGTCCAGGGGATAGCACACTCTCAAAAAGTCCATAACTTGGACAGGATTCTCAATTAAATAAGTCTTATCCAACCCCACGAAAGCAAGGCTGAGGGAGGTCGGTGCCAAACTACATTTTGTACACAATGAAAGAGTCTTGCAACACTGGTCAAAGGAAATAGATTTAATGTGCCCACTATTAATAATTTAGGAGTTAATTCATTTATCTCATTTAAATTCGCAAAATAAGATAAATAATATATGACTATCCTATTTGAATCGTTAAATGTAGAGATAAAGGGACCGCCCCGGTGGCGCAATCATTAGGACTCTAGCCTTTGGAGCTGCTGGGGTTCGAATCCCGGTCAGGCATGGATGTTTGTGACCGTCAATAGATGTTGTCATTCGTCTATAGGTTATTCATTTCTTTGTGACTGTAAAAATTCTTTTTGTGTCTGTCCCACTTGACGAATTAAGCTTATAAGCGGTTCTCTGAACAAGCACACAAGCTGGAATATAAATGTATCATACCATACCATAGAGATGAAGAAGGGTTTGTCTAAACGCTTTCTAAATTCTTTATTTCTAAATTTCTCGAAACGTTTCTCTTTTTTTGCAGCAATGTTAAAGGAAAGAAACGTGCAGTTTGGTTTTGAAGGAGATTTATTGTTTTAGTGTTGTTGTATGTCAATATGAAATGTTATGCTTCCATTTAAGAGTGAAGAATGTCACATATTTATTCTTCGGAAAATAAATAAATTTAGCAAACGACTAGGGATAATTATTGAAAGACTATAATAAATAAAATTCATAAAATAAAAATTATTAAAAAATTAAATTATAACTTTGTTAATATTGTTTTGAAAGAAAATAAATGAAAGTAGCCAATATAAGCGGGTAAATCTATAATTAAATGCCGTATTATGTGCCTTTTTTTCCCTTGTTGAGCACAAATATTGGGTGGTAGTGGTCTGAGTGACAATTTTGTAAAAACCTATTTGCTACTATATGAACACATTTTCGTCAAAATAGCAGTTACAGTTTTTTCGAAACACCAAAAGAATTATATAGCTGCTCTACGCGCCCCCCAATTTTTCTTTCTTTTAAGACGCAAAAGACTTGGTGAAGTATGCCCCCTCATTAAACATTGCTTGGCGTGTGGGTTAATGGTGTTTAAAAACACTGATTTTGTAAGGTAGCTTTACGAGATTTTTTTAGGGCACGACCTCTAGAAAAAAAACGTGTACATAAAAAACTGCTCAAACGGCAAGCAAAAAACTGACAAAAGAATAAAAATATCCGCAGTTTTTTCCTTTCTTTTGCATTGTGTTCTATTTTTATGACTTTAAGTGTCTTTTTTTAGCTATGCTCACAAGGTTTGTGTTTAGATTTTTCCCCTCTCTATTCTTACAAATAAGAGTTCATAAATTGCGTGATTGCATTTCGTCTTTTGACAGAAAAGATTGTGTTTCTGTATATAATTTGCTTAGGTAAGATTTGAAGTCTATGAAACCAACTGTAAAATTATTATAATAGTTACTTTTCAAAAAATACTTGTCTTTTTGAAAATAATCATTGTCAAAAAATTATTCCTTGGCAAATTAAAGATAATTATTAGATTATGAACAGCCTTACTTGGTAGTTACCACCGATTGGACATATCCTTTATTACATTGGATGACTTATGGCTAGTGTTTGAAATTGAATAAAGAAATGTAGGAGCAGTCTGTGCTACTTACTTAAAAAAAAATAAGCGAAAGTGCACATTACCTAGGCGCCCACTTTTTAAAATTTTTAAGATTTTTTTTTTTTTTTTTTTTTGAAAATTTTATCCGCCCTTTTCGGGGTCTACAGTGCCCAAATGTACGATTTTAAGATCGCCGGACTTGAGTGTTTATAGTCAAAGTTACTACTTGAGTGTTTATAGTCACTCAAATAATTTCTTAGCATGCAGGGGAGCATGAAAATGACCACGACAGCTTTGATTTGCATCGTCCATATTCTATGGGGAACTAGGGACATCTGACCCATAAAGATACATGACCCAATATATTTTTCTCAGCATTGGAAAAGTTTTATGAGTTGGATGCGGCATCACTTTCCTATCAGTCAGCTGCCCACATGGTGAAAAATCCTAACTGAATTATTGCGTACGTGTTTAGCTATACGAAGAAATACGCTATCATGCACTGAAAGTAAATTTTTGGCGTCATAAGATTTTTGGTCTACTTTTTTGGTTTAAAGAAAATATTTTTTTAATAAGTTACTTGTTTTGTTTATGCTATTAGCTACAATTACATGCATAAAAGTGCTCATGTAATTATTCGTAATCGTAATTGTTTTGGGGTTAATTGTACTGGTCAAAAGCGCAACTCGGGAAACTTGTCCCATACCAATTAGGGATAGGTGACCCAAGTAAACAACACAAAAGTAGACAGAAGTAGACCAAGTATTTTTTTCTAGAATTCACGGGAGTCCCAAAAAATTACTTGGTTCTTCTGGGAGTACAAGGTTTGTTGGGAAACTACAAGGGAAATTTTTTAACCAGCTTTTTGCGAGCTTCAGTTTGCAGAAAGAATCGATGGAAAATGTCTTTAATGGCCTGAAATGGATAATACATCCAAAGTTGATACTGATCAAATAGAAGATTCTTCAACCACCTGTTTTTTTTATGCAAAACAAAAGAATCCCCAGTTTTGTATTTAGACCAAATTTTACTAGTAAATTTGACGAAGTTCATTAAGGTAGGCGAATGCCCAAAATTCTAAAATTTTTACTATACTTTAATCTATTCCAAATTTGGCATAGTGATTTCAAATATAATGAACAATACTATTTATGCATATTTTTTTAATATAATTTATTTATTTTAAACGGTGTTTTTCAACTAAAAAAAGAGGTTTACGCTAACAAGTCTACCACATTGAATTTTCCTCCTATAAAAATTAATTATGTGTTAAGTTCTTCGTTTTGAACTGATACATGCAATGACCCTCGAGAGTTACATACCAATTACAAGAAAAGAAGTTATTAAGAAAAATGTTATGAATTAACTAAAAAAAAGATTTTTTTTCTATTAACTTTCACTTGGGCATTTTTTTAAACTAGTATATTTACACTAGATGTTAGAGGTTTATAGCACAGATATATATTGAAATAGCATCTGTAAAAAATTTCTGTTAAATTAATGTAAAACTTTTTATACTAGAAGTGTTAGCGTAAACCCCTTTTTTTAATTGAAAAACACCGTTTAATATAAATCAATATATTTAAATAAAAAAATTGCCTAAAGCATTGTTTATTATATTTAAAATCCCTATGCCAAATTTGGAAAAGATTAAACTAATAGTATAAATTTCAGAATTTAGGGTATTCACGTACCTTAATATAAGTATAATTAATGAGATGAAAATAAGAAGTAATATTAAAAAAAACCTTATGAAATCTATTTAAACTTTATAAAATGATGTTAGTTTTGTTATAAAGTAAAAGTATTTTGATAATTTTAAGTCTTACTACCAAATTTTTTTTGTTAGGTCACGCATCATGTGTGTCCTGTATCCCTATACGTTGGAATACATAACCCAAATCTAAAGTTTTTACTTTATATTTTTGCTAATATTGCAGTTAATAATTCAGAAAATACTAATATATATTGTGTAATACTCCTTAAAGTATAAATTAGCTGCATTTGCACATCCATAAACAGTGTTTTCTTCAAGCCAAAAACTACAAGTTGGGTCGTGTGTCCCTGGTACCCCCTAAGAAATTTTTTAGTCTACTTTTTTTCTTAACGAAAGAATTTAAAAAAACAAACTAAAAAGTAGGTATTGACATGAGACAATGTCCGTTGATCCATCTGTCTGTCCATCCGTCCGTACTCCCCTTTCAAAATCGGTCCTATCCGTCTTGGGAAACTTTATTTTAGAAGTAATATTTGAAGCAAAATTTATTTTTATTATAAATTAGTTTGTAATAGCGCAATCAGATGTAGCACAATGTGATTATTCAATTGTCCATTATTTGTTTACTAAGAAAGTAGCAAAAGGCATAAAAATTATAATTTTTGCATAAAATTCTGTTTAGTTTAAATATACATTTCTTCAGCTTGGAGTAGTTTTATGTCATTTGGTTATGGTTTTTGTTATTATAAAAATATATTTAATTATTCTTCAAACTTTAAATAAATTAAACAGACGATATATAACATTAAATTAAATTGCAGAAGACAATTAATGAAAATAGTTGATTTTGGTTTTTAGAAGTTTAATTTATAGCTTTATGCTGTGTTTGACAATTTTTTTCCAATGTGTATAAATCTTGTGTAGAAACGGTTGTAGAGGACATGTACTGATATAAACCTCTTGTTTTATGATAATAATTTTAGTAAGTATTTAGTAACAGGAAAGTATGCTATTTTAATACTTATTGTTTCATTGAGTTTTGTTACTGTATAATCTGGATGATCGATAGGATGGTTAAAGAACTAGTAAAGGTATACCCAAAACTCCTCTGATGTTACTCTCCGAAAGTGCTGAACTGTGTGGCGGTGGGGGAAACAAACCGTCTAATCTCTTTCTCGACTTGTGGCGGCTTGATTAATTGCCTAGTTGATGAGGAATGTGAAGAACACCTGTGTCGGAAGAGCATCCAAAATAAAACACACGTCTTACGAATTTCAAAGAACAACAACCAGACTCGTCACTTGGTTTAGGGCCCTGTTTTCGATTTTTCTATTGCTCTAAATGAAAATGAATATGACGAAAAATTAAAAAAAAAAAGAATATTTATTGTAATTAAATTAATCTACTAAAGCCCAATATCTAAATACCCTCAACACCTCCATTAATGAGTACAACTGTTAACTTTAAGTATTTATAATTCATTTTTCATGTAACTCCCTTTTTCTGCATGCAATTCAATTGCATTGATTTCATTTAACTGCGTTTGTTAATTTAATTACGTTAAATAAATTCATAATTTTGTGTACATATTTTAAAGCTACATTTTTTCTTGTTATAATGTTTCTAATGAAAACCTTTGAAAAAGCATCTTCGTTCCTACTATACTTTTTAAAATTTCAATGATTTTAATTTTAAAAAAATTGAAACTTATATTTTTTGAGTTGGTTATTATAATAAATAAAATAATGCGGATAATAAAATAGTGCGTAAAACACGGATAATACAAAATATCATAGTACAATTAGTAATTTTATTTCATTTTTATTGTTTGTACCTTTTCAATTTTTTTTATTTTACCCTGTAATTTAGCTTATATACATCTGAAAAAGCTTTTTTTTTTTTTAAACTGTTGGCGTTGTTTTTAAACTTAAAGCGTGGCTATTTGAAATTAAAAAATCCTTCTTATTATTTTAACTGAAGAAACTTTTACTTTCTAACCTATCACGAATCATATTCTATACGCATAAGTAAAAATATAAATGATTTACTCCCATATTGCAAAAGTCTTAAAATAACTATTCAATTTAATTAGGGCCTAATTTCCTGCAGATTATCGTAGGCGGGCGTGCAGCACGTGCCTAAAGGAAAGACTATTAAGGCCTTTCCATTTCACAATCATCAGTTCTGAACCATGAAAACGTACGATAACTTAATTAATTTTTTTTGCCATTAGATAGTCTCCTAAAAATTCTTTCTCTGGTAAGGCTTCTTTTAAAAAGGATGGTAATTAAATTTTGAACAACTTTTTTGTTTATATTTAGTACATAAGAAAAGCCATATATTGAATGCTAAATTTGGGAAATTAAATTTTTATGAAACCTTAGAAATATTTTTGAATATGAGTTTCAATGTTTAGAAAAATATATAAGTGCTTCAATGACATACGAGCTGCGTGCGTTGACAATTACTCGATTTGCATCCAAGGATGACATACGTATATTTAATTTTTTATTAGCAAAACCGAAAAATAAAACTGTTTTCAACTTATGTTTTATCTGCTCCTACTTCTTCTTCATTGTTAAAAATTTCCGATAAAAATGTTTGAAAAATTGTTAATCGTTATTTTACTTTTTTTTTCAAACATTACATATTTAATGTTTAAATCACAGAGTAGCTAGGCATTTACGGTTATTTAGCCTGGCCAATAGTTTAGCCAATATTAAATGCTTTTAAAACTGAAGTTTCTTAACCATAACAATTACTTTTAAGTAGTTGGTTATTAACTACTGCTGGTTATTTCACCGTATTTTTTTTAAAAAAATATTTCTAACAGTGAGAAGAGTGGATATAAGGAATTCTGAATCAGCTGTACGTTGATAAAAAAACAAATTTTTAAAGATTTTTTTCTAAACTGAGGATAAAGTAAAAATTAACAAATAACATTAGCTTAAAATTTTAATTAAAACAGTATTTCTTAGCAATTTATTAATAAATAGTGTAGTACTTGCTAGTGTAGTACTTGTAGTGCTTGAGTTTTTGTGCAAATGAAAGTATGCATTTTTTATGTGATAAATGATGTTGCTTTCTATGCTTTTTATGTAACAGTTGCTTGAAAATAACCGTTTAGTCTTGTCCAAGGGTTAAGCGGGGAAAATGGTCGTAGACAGGTAGCTGAGTTCAGCAACCTTGTAAAAGCTTATAATTGATAACAAAGAAACTCGTAAAAAGCCCCTTAAACCGATAGATCGCTTCGGGAACTGGTCATAAAATTTCGTCTATCGCTGTTGGGAAAAAAAGATAATGAAACAAGTTGAAAACTTTTTTTTCGTGGCTCAATTTTGTCCAAGATGCTTTTATATTCGTGTGAATGTGCCTCAGTGTGTAAGAGGATTAAGGTGATTTGATGACTTAGTTCGGAAAAACATGTTTTTTTTTTATTTATTGGTTTAGTTTTCAGTTGGGTGTAACAGATTAAAAACGATTCAAACCCATTTAAATTAAACCTTTTTTGCTTTAACCCTGTAATGCAATAATTTTTTTCATCCCGAAAAAATATATTTGTATCTTTAATACTCATGCATTATGGGAAAAATACTGAAAAAAATTACTGCATTGGAATTTAAATAATTTAATTTTTTTTTCAATTTTTGCCGTATGACAAAAACCAACTACAAAATTCCAATGAAATTTCAGTACAAAGAAAAATTGAAACAAGAGCATTACATCATCCGAAACTTTCTCATTTATTGTACTTTGTTCGTTGGAAATTTCATCAAAAATTGGAGACGTTGGAAATTTCAATTTCGTAAAATTCGAAATAACCCTGTGGTTCAGGCAATGTCTCTGCAGTTTGTGATCCTCTTCACTACTGATGCTATCTGCCTCCACCCTTTAAAAGAAAAACTCTTTGTTCTGGTATATTCCTAGAAAAGAAATTCCGTTCGGGAACCTTTGACGCCACAACTGACGTCATTTCAATTTCGTTTCCATGATAAGTGACTTTCGAAGGAATTTTATCTTAAAGACACACACATAATGGAGCTTGTAGAAAATGAATCATTAAGATGGCCATACTCAAATACACTAACTTATTATTATGAAGGCGCTGAAGAGGTCTGGCACTCATAATGTCAATTGTTTCATCATTTCTTAATTGTTAGACATTTTATTCACACGTGCAGACAGGGTGTCGGGTTTATCAGAGATTATTTTTTTTGTTAATTTTTGCATCAGCAAATTTAGTCAGTTTTTCCTCAGTGGCTTACCTTAAATTAAATTCACATGGAAAGGTTTTTTTTATCTGCTAAAACCGTAATTGGGATTATATGAGCTTTGCGATCATGTTATGATCACCATGATTTTTAATTGAGTAATATAAGAAATACAAATATTTATTATTCTATTAATATTTTTGGCAAAAATTTATTAATCACTTTTTTCTGAATCTTTGAAAAAAATTGAAATTGATTTCATCAAGATTTTAAAATTTTATTCATTAAAAGTTCAGCAGAACTTCACCGAACTTTACCGAACAGCGTAGATGCAAAATCTAATGACATCGAACAGCTCGATCCATTCATTTATCCTTACTACTATTTAACCGTAATTTAAAAAAAAAAAAATGAACTCCCCGGCGGGACAGCCCATTACTGGGCCAAGGCCTGTCGTGCCCATTTCAGCTTTCGTGACTTAGGGCTCTGGGGTGCTAGGCATATGTCCCGGTAAGGTGGTCAGCCTCACGCGGAACCCCCGGTGTTTAGTTCCCAAGCATACTTGGTACCCATTTTATCGACCCACTCAAGGGATGAAATTCTGGGTCAACCTCGCCCAGTCCGGGATTCGATCCCCTGACCTGTGGCGTGGCAATGCGAAGCACTACCACTCGGCCACTGGGCCTCTAACTGTAATTTAACACGTAAAATAATGTCTTTTTTTTTAATCATTTGAACACCATCTTTCGCTAAAAACAGTTTTTCCCCATATTCAACACATACTACACTAATTTATTAATTTATTTACGATTCCCAGAAGGAGAACCGGGCCAAATTGATTCAGTGATGTTTCAAGTTTTTTAAGCGGGGTCTCAGATTTAACCACAGTTCTTGCTTCTATTCACTATATAAGACAATGAGAAGTCAATAGAAAAATTCTATTGTGCACGTTATTTTAATTCATAACGTTGTTTTTATCCACTTAGTTATGAATATGCTTTGCGTCTTGAGAATGGCAACATAAATGTGAAGTGAAAATATGTAAATTCTTTGTCATTTTTTTTACCCTTGGGATAGTGAATAAATGTAGTTGTGGAGCTGTTGTGTCACGTGTTTACTAAGCCCATATCGAGAAGGAAGAAAATTGTTAAATAATTTATTTTCATTCCGCATTCCTGTTGCCACTCAAGAAGTGAAGCATGCCCATCAATTCCACATTCGTTTAAAACAAAAAAAAAATACCCTTCAAATGAATGGTTGAAGCGAGGTGCTCTCAAGCGGCGCTTATCATCGTTTTTTTAGGAAGATAAGAATTCAATTTAAATAAAAAATATAGATCCTATTCTAACAGCATATGAGTTGACGTTAAACAGAACTACTGTTAATCAAAGTTCTCTCCATATTTCCTGTTGAAACTGATTGATGGCCCAAGCAATGCATCATTTTTTTTCTTTCGAGCATCTTCTAATAAATCTCTTCAGTATAATTTCTCGTGCCGAGTCGAAAAAAGAGTCGTTCAAAAGTAGGCACCTCTCTGACGTCACATCAGTTCCCGTGAATGGAATTTCACGGGCTTCAATGAGTGTGGCCACGCCCCCTTTGCGTGGTCACGTGAACGCCTGCGCAGCGCACTCACGCTTTCTTACTACGCGCCTTTTTACTTTTATTTTCTCGTAATTACATGGTCTCCACATTTGGCAAGGATTCGTCGTTGTTGATCGCTGTTTTAATTTATATGCATGGTTTTCGTAAGATGCCAGAAAGAATATCGAAAAGTTTAACAGGAGACAAAGCAAGAGAAAAAATAGAGGGGTCATTCAACAAAATATTTTTTCTTTTGTTCCCCCGTAGATATTTTTAGATGCATTATTATTTTTTTAGAATATTTTTTATTCACATTTCTTTCGAAATAATAAAAAAACTCACTGAAATTACCTTTTTGGTAGGAAAAATTTCCCTTTTTGATGTGCACAATTAGTAAGGGCACAAAGTTTATTTATATAGTAAAAGTATTTTTTCTAGTAGTAAGTTGCTGAGTTTTTTTTTATTTTAACAATTAAGCATTCGTATTAATGCATTAATAAATGGTAATTATGTTTTGACTAAAATGTTCTAAATTCGTCAATATGAAAGTTGGTAACATGGTTTAATATTTGAATCAAAATTGCTTAATGGTCAAAATAACCCCATTACTTTCATGTAGGATGGGTTTAACTTCAAGACGTTACTTTTCATTTAAAAATACTGAATTTATTTAGAACAATTCTAATTTGCAATTTTATAGATTTTTCTTGTACTTGTAAAATGTTACCATCAATTTAAATCTTCTGCCAGTGACTGTTGGCGAAATCTAAAAGTTAATTTTTTTTATGAACCCTGGTGGGGTGTTTCCCCTGCTTTAGAATCTATGCGTAGCAAAACAGCTTTTACAGTACGTCTGCTCGGTGTAACCCACTAGGTTGAACGTGTATAACGTTAGGTATAACGTTAAGGCTTCCTGAATTATTATTTCATTATGAATTATAATTTTTTTTTTGTTATTTATGTTAAGTAAGTTTTTCTTCCACGAATGATATTTAGTGTTATTTATTATATTATTATATTAGGTTATTTTGTGTTATAAATGCTTTGTCTGCAATTGCATTCGATTTCCGGCAGTGTAAACTTTTTTTTTCAACGACTCTTTTACTTTATCGTTGTTATTTATGTAAGTAAGTTTTTTTCCTCACGAATGATATTTAGTGTTTATTTATTATATTATTGTTTAGGTTATTTTGTGTTATAAATGCTTTGTCTGCAATTGCATTCGATTTCCGGCAGTGTAAACTTTTTTTTTTCAACGACTCTTTTACTTTATAGTTGTTATTTATGTTAAGTAAGTTTTTTCCCCCACGAATGATATTTAGTGTTTATTTGTTATATTATTGTTTAGGTTATTTTGTGTTATAAATGCTTTGTCTGCAATTGCACTCGATTTTCGTCAGTGTAAACTTTTTTCCAACGACTTTTCTACATTATTCCATGCACAATTGGGGATAATTGACCTATAAAGTTATTTAACCCAAGGCCTTTTTCACCTAATTAAAAACAGTTTTAAAAGTTGAACGCGACATCATTTATTTTCTTTAGTAGTTGATTCCATGGTGAAATCAACATCCAAAGCATTTAATACGTTTTTAATCTATTATTCAAAGCAATGTTTATGCTCCAAGAGTAAAATTCTGTAATTAAATGTATGTAGGGCACGTAGAGTTTTTAAAATGTTTGAGATTGCTTTTTCTTCCATATTGGATTGTGTAAAGTTAAATATTTTTGTTTAACTAATTGATCAAGTATCATTTTCCTAAAATGTTTGCTTTTTAAAACATTAAAAACTAAATCAATACATTTAAGATGTCTTATTCAACCATTTAATGTTCTAGAAAATTTTAAAGTATCAAGACTTATTCGTCCAATATCAAATTATTCTTTGGTTGGAATGATATTTAATCTAATTAAATTTCTAAACTGCCTTTAAACACATATTTTTGGTGAGTTGTCGGCTTTTTCATTTTAGCAGCCATTTATTTTTCAACTGCCGCAATGTTGCTTTTCACAAAAAAAAAATTGCAAAAAAATAATAATAAAAAGCGCCATAGTAATTTTGAACAATGTAGAATACAAGTTTTAAGCATTCAAATAAGTTTTATTTGCGATAACTTGAAATATTTATTTTATGCTCCGGGGGATTTTTGTGTCTTCGGATACATTAAAATGCCACTTTTGAGAGACATACAAACTAAAATAAGTTCACCTAAAGTTTATAAGCGAAACTTATATGGCAACTCCAACTGCATCATATCCTAAAAACGTCCAACGAAAACGAAAAGTGATAATATATGATATTAAGTATACTAATAAATACTCAGGATTCTGAGGAACTGAGCCATTTGACGTCGTATTAGGGCACCATCTTACAAAATAAACCAATTGTGTTGAAAATTATTAACCAAAAAAACCAAAGTTGTGTTTGTACTGAATGAATGGTCCAAAGTGATGACTCCGCGTATGATGTCACTGCAAAGTCTCATTGGGTTCCAACTCTGTGTTTCAGCCACTTCGCTTGACACCGCACCTTAAGGTAGGAGAGTACCCAAAACTCTAAAATTTTACTATTACTTTAGTCTTTTTCAAATTTGGCATAGTGATTTCAAATATAATAAACAATTCTTTTGTGGCAATTTTTTTATTTAAATATAATTGATTTATTTTAAACGGTGTTTTTCAACTAAAACAGTGGGTTTACGCTAACACTTCTAGCATAAAAAGTGTTACATTAATTTACCTCAATTTTTTTACAGATGCTATTTCAATATATATCTGTGCCAAAAACCTCTAATAACTGGTGTAAATATGCAAGTTTTTTTAATGTTCAAATGTAAGTTAATCGAAAAAATCTTTCTTTTGGGGTTAATTTATAACATTTTTCTTAATAACTTCTTTTCTTGCAATTTGTATGTAACTCTAGAGGGTCATTGCACGTATCAGTTCAAAACGAAGAATTTAACGCATAATTTGTGTTTATAGGATGAAAATTCAATGTGGTAGACTTGTTAGCCTAAACCTCTTTTTTTAGTAGAAAAACACCGTTTAAAATAAATAAATTATATTTAAATAAAAAAAATGCCTAAATAGTATTATTCATTGTATTTAAAATCACTATGCTAAATTTGGAAAAGATTAAAGTAATAGTAAAAATTTTAGAAATGTGAGGCATTTTGGGTATTCGCCTACCTTAATGTAAGAAGCCCGACGCCAATTTTTCCTCTTGTATAGAATGAGTAGATTTGTTTCGGTGATTAACTTCTTGACAGTGAAATCATCAATGTATTTTCATAAATCCTATTTTATTTGCTTTCATTTTGTTTGATAAGAAGAACTATGAAAAGTTAAACAGAAACAAACTCGACTGTACAACGAAATGAAGTGTGTCTGGTCAACTTACTCTTGTAGTCTGTCTCATTACCCCAAGTTTGCGGGTTTGAGTTCCGTCTTAGTCGTCAGATTTTCTGGATAGGAAAATCGTGGGCATGCATGTCATATGATTATGAGGCTTGTAGCAGATATTTTGAGTACCAGTTTGGTTTGGATAATCTCCGCAAAATTAAACCTAGGCATACTTTAACATTCACAAAGAGCTTAAATTCCCTGTGATCAGAGCTTCAAAATTAGTAGCGAGAGTCGCCTACATGCTTCCACAGAAAAATGGCTCTCAGTTCTGGGAAATATGCCGAGTTTGCAAAGGCTAAGTAACCAATAACATCTTAAGACCTCAGCAAAACCCTACACTTATATTCTTTTCATCTAAACATACTTTTCATACAAATACAGTATGTTTTGCAAAGTAATTTTTTTAAAAAAAATTTTAACAGTTACTGAAAGACACGCCTTAAATAATAAAAATATTTTTTGTGCGCTATAAATGCAAAAAAAGCCGTATTACTTATTTGTAGCTACACTCTTAAAACAAAAGAGTGAAATCCACTCCAGTTGGAGAAGTGCATTTTCGACACCGTAAAGGCATGCATATTTTCTCAGACTGAGTTAAAATCACTCGTTTGGAGTGATCCTGTCGGAGGTTTAACACACAAAGGATCCACTCCAAAAGGAGAAGTGCATTTTCCAGTCTGGAGGAGTGAAATCCACTCAGACTGAGTTAAATTAGGAGTGTTTGTTTTAAGAGTGTAACAGTTTATTATAACATTATTTTTAGCGCAAAATGTATTTAAAGTTAAATTCTCAAAGAACTTTTTAAAAGTTTAAAGAAAGAACTGGTTTAAGGTTAGTTTTTAAGAACACTAATATCTTATTGACTCCACGTTCAGCTTCATTTCTTTATAAAAATAAACTACTGGTACCTGTTTCAAAGGCAGAAAAATGGATTTTCGAATATTTTTCAATCGGACGAGGTCAATTTCGAAACTAATTAACACGTTAATTTTTTTGTGGGTAAGTTTAAAAAATTTCCCTGAATGGGGACCCCATGTCGCACGAGGATAAAACAGTCCTGTTGGGAAAAATACAATGCTCTTGTAGCTCCATTCCGAAATTATTCTTCCCAAACCGACCCAATCAGGCACGCAAGTTTGGAGTCCCCCGGATCATCGCCAAGGATCCTTTTTTCCCACGTGCTTGGCGCCTGTGCGGCAACCCTCGCGGATCGAGAAGAGCCATGTGGATATGGATGCCGAGGAGCACAACACGAAAGTCCCTCAACCAGTCATGTGCCACTCGCTACTCTCACTTCTCGCCACTGCTCTACTGCTGGCTCTGCCCGCTCAAGGTACCTGGATTTTGAAATTATTGGTTTTTTTGTTTACTTATTTCGTATATTGAAAATTATTTTCAAGAAAATTGGAATTTTAAATTTTGCGGAGAAAAAGTATTTCAAGAATTTTTCTAGTTTTCCTAATTTTTTTTTTAAAAAAAAGCGAATACTTTTTACTTTGATAGAAATTTTTTCGGTTTTTTTAAAGTTTTTTTTTAATAAATGTTAACTATTTTGCTTATGCTACGAAATAAGTAACACGAAAGCGTTTTTTTTTTAAAGGAGAGGGGGGGGGGAGTAAAAAATAAATACTTTAAATACTTTTTTATTTATATAAAAATAGATTTATTTTCCTTGTGCACAAAAGAAAACTTTTATATGTATATAAACTATTAGTTTATGCGATGAAATATTTAACCCGTTCTATGTCTACTTTTTTTTATTGCATGCAATAATAAATGAACATTTTCGTTCTAAAAACTTGCATTATTGATGCTCATTTAACTTGTCCTATAAAATTGTTGCCTTCAATACAAAGAATTATAAATTATTAACAACTAGGATTTTTTTTTTTTTGATTTTACCGTATTATCTTGGCACAATATAGCTTCCACTTTTTTGAAACAATGGAAATCTGTGTCAGATTTGCTTGTCTAACTATATCTTTGAACTAAATTCTAAAAAAAAATTCCACGGCTAAATCGTAAATGTAATCGTTAATTGTTAAATTCCTGTAAAAAGAAGTCGATCCAGTCTAGCACCTATAACGCCCTTCAACTGTAACTTAATTTTGATTTTAACATTGGATTTTGTAATTTTTGTAAATGATAAACACTGCAGAATTTTTTCGTAAACTTAGTTAAAGTTAACAAAACTTTATAAAAAATAGTTTGACAGTAAAAACATTTCATCCGATGTGCGTTTATTTAAGTGCAATGTATGATTTAAATGTAACTTTATTTTTATTTAGTAGCTGTATGCGAACTATCCAAGTAGCGCTTTAACATAAGCCGATTAATCCGTTAGCGGTCATTACTCTTCTCTCTATCTGTTTCCCTCTCATAAGGTTTTATACATTGGTTCTAAAACATAAGTATAACTACTATACAAATAATTTTCACTACACAAATTACAGTTGTTTTTATTAGTTGAAATAAGAATTTAACCATGTACTTGAATTTTAAAAATAATAAAAACAGTTGCAAGTTTATTACATAATATTGATATTAAAGGCCGTAGCTTACAATGACTTGATAATGCGCGACCGTCATTATGGCTGTTAACAGGGTTATTTTCATGCATAATTTAAAGATTTCAAACATCAATTAAGCATTTCATATGGTAATTTATTTCAAAAACAATTAGATAATTTTTCTAAGCTTACCTATTCACAATCGAAACTTCGTACGTTGGAGATAAAAACTCACAGAATATATTAATGTCGCCATTTGATAATTTTTGTTGTAAGTAAACTGTAAAACTTTTTTTAATGTAATTTTAAATAGGTAAACATTTAAACTCTTTATTTGAAATTAGAAAAAAATAAACTATACTTTTGTTGTTATAACTCTTTTGCTCTAAAGTACAGGGTTGCTATTCAACTCATTCAAACTTTGTTAGATATTATAAATCACATAACACATTGTATAGCTAATATTTCTGTACAAAGGGAAAATAGGAACCGAAGTCCGATTAATGTATGTACTTTTATACTAAAGTAAAGATTTAGCAAAAGGTCGATAATTTAGGCCGTAAAAGAAAAAAAATTCGCCGACAGTTTTCATTGTCTTATTTTACTTATATAATTCTTTAAGTTAGATTCTATAAAATAATTTAGAAGCATTTTAGGTACAAAATTAATTCATTAACCTACAGTGTAATCATAGCGATAAAAAAAAATATGAATATCTCTTATCTCATAACACCCAACCATACTCTTCATTCAACATATCAACGGTGTTCTACAATGCGCTGTTTGGGTTTCGAAAAAGAAATTGAGATAAGTGACCATCTCTAAAATAGAGCAGATAAAACGGATGCCAATATTTACCAAACATATCTCTTGTCAGATGTTTGAAAAGCCCCAGACAAGATTATTTTTTATTTAAAAAAATATTCCTCTTAAAAACAAACATCGTCTGATTATTTTCTCACGTTTTTATTTGTATTTTTAATAACCTTGTGCGACGTTTTTAAAGATATTCTCTTCAAAACGTTTCGAGGGGAATGCTTTACACTCCTTGCCAACCTAAGTTGGGTAAATAGAAATATGCTATGGAAGAGATCCTACCGCGGATGTAAAGAGTTCAATAAATTATTTGTAAATCCTTCCAGAAAATATGTTTAAAACATTAATTTCGTTTAATGTCTAACAGATTTGAATATTATTTGAGAAAATTTGGCAATTTTATCAGAATGAAAAGTGTATTTCGGTTAAATTGCATTCAAATAATTTTGTATGTAAATCTTACCTTTCAAGAGTTTCTGACTAACGGACCAACCGTGCTTTTCCCTCTGCCTTTTTACTCTTTGTTTTTACCCAAGTTAAGTTGGCACGGAGTGTAATATGACGGAGACCCGAGCTAGTTTTCAACTAGTTTATTGGCATTTCATAAAAGGTGAAGTCACACACGATTTACTTAAATTTGTAGTGTTTCAGATATGTAATGACCGGTATTGAAATTTGTTGAATTAAAGTTTTATTATAGTAAACTGTCATTTTATACAGTGTTCTTAGATATTTTCTGTGTAAATACTTCTTGCTATTTTAGTTTAACATAAAATTCGCATACAAATAAACCATTTTTTAATAGGTGTGCTAATATTTGTAAGGATAGTTGGAAAATTTGCAGCATCCATTTTTGTCAGGCTGGGAAAATGTATCCCGCACAAGTTTTCCAGCTTAACGTGGTCGCATTTAAGATGCAACATCCTAATGCCGAAAAGCATTTTGCAATTATCCAGAGATGTCTGTGGATGTTGAAGCACACTCGATTTAATTTTTTCAATAGTACCCATTTTCCAATCAGCTACTTACAGCTTAGGGATCTTTCACATGCCTTTCTTCACACTAACACCGATTCACACGAGGTCGGCAAGCAGGGCCTTCTTTTGATCGCTTCGTCTACACTAGTTTTTAACACCTAAATAAGTTTTTCATTGTACGGTATTTTACAGACTATATTTAAAAGTTATCTTACACGTGTCATATCAGCTTTTTGTACAGGAACCAGCGTTGAACGAATCGCACCGTGTATTTACGTCTGTAACACGTGCATGTGAATAGCACTGCTGCGTACCTTTACTGCTAAAATTTAAAAGTCTAATCTTGGTATGAGTGGACTCTACCTTTACTACGCACTAAAAATATAACTTATTGGGAAGACTTTTTTTATAAAGAGGTTGCGCATACAAAAAAGAGGCTCGTAACATAAAGGTAAGTTAGAAGTGAAAGAATAGTACGATACAAAATAACTCTAATTATCCAAACTTCTCAGTACCAATGGTATCTTTCTCCTTCATCCATAGGCTCAACATATGTGAAAGTTTGCTTTTTCATTTCATTCCGAGCTCTTTTTCTTTAAAAAAGTTTTTTTGTATCATTTTCAACAAAATGTTTATTGATAAATACCAGATATATCGATATTAGCTGTTAGTTATCGATATTCTCGGGATCATAGTCCATCCATTATTATTATAGTAAAGATATTTTTTTACGGAGCAGCTTTTTTATTCGATTAAGCGTTTTGTAGACGCCGCATGATCCCGAGAACTAAGGGCCAATTTTTTTTCTAAGGGCACCATCTAGGTGTCTCTCTCCCATTTTGACTCTCAGATTGCCATGAATCTGAGCTTTCTGTGGATGTTAAACTAAGTCGAGATTTATTTTTGCCGAGATAATCCAAGCCAAGTGGACTTCAAGCGACCAATTTGGCTTTATTCCTGAAATCGTATGATTCCGAATAAATTTTTAATTAATAAAATAAGCATATTTTTTAAATGCAGTAGTACCACCATATAAACTCAATTTAAAACGAAGTTGAACCACTTTTAAACTATGACCCTTGTATTTCTATAGTATGCATAAAATATAGGATCTATGGATACAGTTGTAGACCCAGAGAGCTTAGCGGGAAAAGGCTGTTCGAAGCATAAACTTTCACAGTTTTCGTATGTTTTAGTTTTTAACATTAAAATAAGTTATTCATTGTACGGTATTTTACAAACCGTTAAAAATTCTCTTAAACGGGCCATTTTAGCCCCTTTTGTGCTGAAATCAGTGTTGAACGAATCACACCAGTTTATTGATGTTTATAGTTCCTATTAAATCGTTAATTAATAAAACAATCATTATAAAAAACAATTGAATAGTTCCACCATTATTGATATATATGTTGAACCACTTTTAAACTATGACCCTTGTATTTCTATAGTATGCCATAAACTATAGGATCTCTGATAAAGTTGTGCACCCTAAGAGCTTAGCGGGAAAAGGCTGTTGGAAGCATAAACCTTCCCCGTTTTCTCACGTGCTTTTCCCTCGAATGACGTCTCTTTATGGCGGCTCCTCAAGGCTCGCTGCCATGTGAGAAACTCGTAGTAAAAGGACAAAAGGCGACTAGACATCATAAAAACGGCTGGGGGGAAAAACATGTTTTATTCATCCATTACGTGTTGTCTACCTTTCTTGTCGTTAAGTTTGTCAAAAACAAATAATAAAAAAAAGAAGAAAAAAATATTTAGAATAAACTTGTGTATGCTAAAGTTATTTGCAAATTGTCTTAACTAAACACTATAATTCGTCAAAAATCTAACAATAACTATATTTGCGTCACTTTCTCGTTTCTAAGATAAATTTAAATAATCAGGAACTATATATTTCCTTACTATAATTGTTATCTTGTTTTATAACAATTCCACTTCAGCAGGTCTTTTTTTTTTCATAAATTTTATTGCGATGTTATTTATTAAATTTACATACTTACAGGTAGAAAATATCATAACAATAATGAATTTTCCAAATGGGGACCAGTGTGGGAGCATTCTAACATAAGATAAATTCAGGAGCACAAACATATAAAATTGTGCTGCAATAACATTAAATAAAGAAAATAATAATAAATTTTTTTTAATATGTATGTTAAAAATGTATGTATGTACGAATGCATTTCGGACAATAGTCAGGATTTATAGAATTTTACTAATAACTCCACTCGTAGGTCATTATCGCTTCTTCATAAAGTTCAACGGTCTACGATTCAAAGCTATAAAATTCATTCTTTTTGATTCAGTTCTTTCACTTAAAATACACTGCTCAAAACAATTAGGGGAGCACTTTTTAATTCCAACTTTAACTTCACTCCCAACTTTTTAATTTTTATCCTATAAATCTGAAATTTGTTAAATAGGTTCACTATGCATTCGAAATGAAATAGTAAAAAACAGGAGAAAAAATCTTAAGTTTTTAATACTTAAATTTAAAGGGGGGAAATAGAATAATAACTTTTTAATTAATTATAACAATAATTTTTTCAAAACTTTTTTTGTAAAAAATAGTTTAAATATATTTTTAAACATCTAAAAAATGCAAGCATGAAAAATTTAGGGTCAATTTATTTTCTAAAACTGTTTTAAAGTGAAATTTATTTTACCATATTTTTCATATTTTCATTAATATTAAAATAATATATTAAATTCTTCAAAATACGTTATTCTTCCATATAATGATGTATCTAACGATACATAAGTTGCGAATTTAACTTAGTCAGAAAAAAATCACAAGCTGATGATTCCCAATGGAATCATTGGGAGCGAAAGGGTTTTAAACATGTGCTCCCCTAATTGTTTTGAGCAGTGTAATACCAACTGCAAAGCATTATGTTATGAAATACGGGTAACAAATTTTGGAATTCTAATAAAAACACAGAATACTAACGATTAGCATGGACTTATTCTGACAGCGATGGCAGCGACTTTGAGTTGCCTGACAAATCTGTACGTTACAGAAAGAGCAGAATAAATTAATTTTTATAATATTTCATGATGATGTTGAATGTAAAAGTCCATGTTCTTTGAATTGAAGTTCCGTCACCAAAATTCGTATAACGTCCGCGTTCGACATTATTTCTGCCAACTCTTCGAGATGTTCTCTTAAAATAACGTTAATGTTTGTCGATGACGAAAAACGATTGAGAAAAAGAATATATTATCTAAAATAATTTTAAAATAAAACAGTTGTTAGTTCTTGGTCGGGTTTTCGGAAAAATATTAAAAACTGTAAATTAGGACGCAAAATTAGATTCAGGTGCTGCAGATCCAATGTGTAGAATAACCAGAAATAACCAAATAGCGACTAAATTTTAACGTTCACGATCAATTTACAATCGCTCAAAGATGTTCTGGGAACGCGGATTGGTTCTGTTTGCTTCTAAGCACTAATATAAGTTTCTTTGCTAAACGATAGGTAATTAGGTGGAATCTTTCTGCTTAAAAGTCAAATCTAAAGGTCTACATACATCTGTGCAAGTGACAGGATTCGAATACATACACCATCGTACGAGGGCCAACGTAAATCAGTGGGTTGAGGTGTCATGCCCCGGAAGTTACCTTCGCAAGTTCTTTCCCGATCCAGCCATTCCATAAATAGGTATATAGCACCGATAAAAGACGCCATTTATGTGGGAGCGGATCTGACTGAGGTTTGAATTCTGATGCTAGTCGCTATAGGTGCTCCTACTCAAGGAACTAGACACATCACCTGTTGCCAATAGCCCTTGTTAAATACAATGTTGACGCAACCAAATCATAATTTGGTAGGCCAGTGCTTTTATCAACCAGCCACCGTACGTTTGAGTGTAGTGTAGTAACGTTAATGGTAATGATAATCGTTTCCGGCTGCCTATTTCCTGAAAGAGCTTTAACACAGCCAATAACGCCTCGTAATTTAGAAAACTGGTCAAGTAACGAGGTCGACACCTGATCGGGCACCCAACGGAACTTCGAACGACATCGTACGCTGACGCCGTCGGGACTTTGGACTCCACAGATTTAACGAGAACATCCGTCCCAGTGTACTCGGGCCCATCCGTCACGAGTTGGATTTTCTTCTCTTTCCCAGGACAGATATCCGATTTACAGGATGACTGGCAGTAGGTGGGATTCGAACATGAGAAGGTTTAATCCTGAGGCTGATGCCTTAATCACTCGGCCCCGGACGGGCCGTAGTGTAGTGTATAGTGTAGTCGTTTTTGGCTGCCTATTTCTAGCCTCCATTAGGAGCTTTAATACAGCCAATAACGCCTCGTAATTTAGAACCCTGGTCAAGTGACGAGGTCGACACCTGAGTGGGCACCCAACGGAACTTCGAAAGACATCGTACGCTGACGACGTCGTACTTTGGACTCCACAGATTTAACGAGCACGTCTGTCCCTCGTACGGTTGAACAGGTGGGAACTTGAGCATCTTCATGAAGAGAGTGATACTTGTCGCCGAACCGTCTTTCCAAAATCCTTTTTTCGTTTTTCCTCTCTTAAATATGTACTCTTTTTAATTCTTTGGAAGCACAAGATAAGGCTATTCGGGTAGAGCATTTTTTGATGCTTTATTCTTCCTCATACTCAATTAAAACACGTCGTAATTCTTTACTAGCAATGCATTATTTTGGATTCTTGTTTTCTTGTCACGTACCAACTTTGGAATAGTTTATTTTCTTTTGCTTTAACTGTCAACTGGAATATATATATATTTCGTTAAAATTATTAAGCCTCGTATATTTCCTTAGAACGTTACTACTGCATCGTTATGTTCTGTAATGCAAAGTAGTTAAATTGGCGATTGCTGTTTTTTTTCCTCGATTGGTAAAAAAAAATTATTCCTCTTTATAACTTCCTTTTGATATATATATGTAGACCAAACAAAATTACTGCAGGTAGTGAGTTTGCAAGAGAACAAGCCCACCCGGCGGCGTAATGGTTAGAGGGCTAGCTTTGGAGCTTCTGGGTCCTCGAATCCCGAGTATGTCGAGTATATGCGGAGTACGTGCTCGAAAAATCTGTTGGGTCCGAAAGTCCTGTGGGCGGTCATTGAGCAGTTTCCCACCGGTACAGGTCCCTGGAGACTATTTCCCCCCCTTCAGGGACATGTCTTAAATGTGGAGGTGGCGTGCGATAGAGGGCAGCATCTGTCGCGCATGTGTGTGTGTTGTGTCTGCCTAACTTGACGAAGGAATATAAGCGGGGTCTCTGACCAAGCACACAAGCCTGAAAATATATGTCTACCAACCAATTCATAGAGCAAATTTTAATCGCGAAATCATCAGTTTCACTACAAAGGCATCAATTGAATTTGGAAATTTTAGTATCAAACCAATGATTGAAACAAAAGTCCGTGGTATTATCTTTATTTTAAGACTACTTTCTAGACAGCTTTAGACTTTCTGTTTAGACTGCTTTCTAGAATTTTTTTATAGGTAAGATGTTTAGGATTTCTTAATTTAAAATCAAAGAATTCTTAATTTATATGTTCTAGGCATGTTTCTAACTATCCCATTTTTACTTTTTGTGGACGTAATAAGAGGCACGAGTAACTACACCAAAACACACCATAAGTTTGCAGCATTGGAATGTTCTAAGCGGAGGAAACGGCGAAAACAGCGCTACTGGCGTCGAAATTTTGCCTGCTCTGATTGGTCGCTCCTTTGCGATGCGGTCACCCTGATATTCGTGCGCCCTGTTACGTCAGAATCGAATGAAAAATAATTAATATTTCATTCTAAATAAAGCAAAAACTAATAAAAATAGTAAAAATATGTCTTGAACGAAAGAATAAATTGGTTTATTGAATGTGAAATACCTATTTTTATTCGATTCTCTAACTTGAAAAAAAAAACTATTTACCATTTTTCTCGTAGAACATTTCTATACTGCAAACTTAATATGAGTTTTACTTGTAACATTTATTTTCTGTAAGACAACCGATATGTTTATCTAAAACAACTAGAACTAGTTTATCTAGTGTTTGGCTGGTTATTTTCATTTATATCAAAAAGCGCTTTTATGCATTCGACTAGACTACAATCGATAGTTATAATTATGTAAATTTAATATATGTTTAGAATATCCGTAAACTTATAGTTGGTAGTTATTTAGTCATTACTTCTTCATTACATAAAAAGTTCATTTTTAACAACATCTTGTTTACTCGTATACACTTCAAATACCCGTTTTTTGTGTGTGGTTATTTTGAAATAAACCATAAAAAGATGTAATATATTTTCGTTTTTTTTTTATTATATGAAAGTTTTTGGCTAATTCTTAGGCTATGTAAATAAAATTGATCAATTATCAAATGCAAAGTTTATGTTATTTAGGACCTGATATTAAAATAATTGAATTTCTTAAACATATTTATGACAATTAATTTTCAAAAAAGCATATCTTTTGAATGGTAGTAAAACAAAAAAAAACTAAAAATTATTGATTGGTTCAGAATTGTCTCTGAATATCACTTACTACCTCACACTATTTGCTATTACTTTTATGGCCAATTATTGACCTGTTTTCTTATTGCTCTGCGTAGTGTTGATGCAAGGATTTAATGAAAATTAAGAAACAAATGAACAAAAATGTTTGTTCTAAATTCACCTAAACTTCAAAGGAGTCTTCTCAATGCAAATTATAGAAAATATTTTTTTCAAGCTAAGAGTTATTAATTAATCAAAAAAGAGACACAAGAGTAATAAATTCCGAGACAAAGTTATAAAGAGACTTTTAAAAAGTTTAAAATCGTTTATTGTAAAATTAACTCTGTTAGTTAACTTTTAATATGAACTTTTTTGAACTTCAAAATCAATTCGACGACATAAGAATAGTAAAGAATGATTTAAGAACATGCTATATATAAGTTTAGTCACCATAAGCACTGACTTATATCGTCGTTTGGTTTTATGTTGTTTCAAATATAGTTAGCGATTGTTTTTCGACAACATTACCAGGTTTTTGAACGCAGAAAGTTTGTCGTCATCTGATAAACAACTGGATTTGTCTATTCGAGACGACAATATATCTTAAGACCAAGGTTGTCTAGCGTATAAATAAGTTGTTTTATATGCTTGCGAGAAGAAAAACGCACATTAATTTATTTTCTTGACCACGTGTGGAACAATATCTATTCTTTTCCCTTCGTTTGTTTGTTTTCATGAATTAAAATGGAATACGCAAACAAACCGCTTTTTCTACTGTCTGCGAACTTTTTGCTTTTTGATTGTATTAAGAAGCATTCCCATTATTCTTCGAGTTCAAAAATGAACTACAATCGATAGTTTAAAAGTCTGATGTAATTTCTAATTACTTTTGAGGACAATAAACTCTACATGAAGTATACAATGGAAGTAAATTCCTCGAAAAAGTGATAGATTTTTTCAATTTCTATAAGTTATTTTTTTTAAAAAGC